>JAXFYN010000033.1:190706-622384 GCA_036172215.1 Camellia granthamiana | reverse complement strand
CACCTTAGATAGCAAAGTTATCTTTTTTACACATCTTAACAAGGTATTAACACAAGGTCTACATGAGTCGACAAGAAAATAAGGATTAGGTAATACAAACGATATGTATAGATATGTAATAATTATAAAATCATGTCTTAAATACAACAGGGGATTTATCACGTACAATCTCTGTTCGAAATTGGGTTGGGTATTGGACCCGGATTCGAACACCCATAAGGAATTACCTATGACACATACAAATTACCCATATAATTTGAATTTCTATTTATCCTGTTAGGATAACACACTATCTTCATCTAATCTATCCTATGCTATTAGGAGATAGGGATGAGAGGTTACATATCTGATATATATAATATATCAGATACGTTATGTGAATCAGACCTATAACATTTCTCCTATACTCTCTCTCTAACTCTCTCTCCTATTAGAGAACGATCAAGTATTTGCACTATGATTAGAGTGGGTCACACTCACACTGTAGTATCACTCCATTGTTGGGTGTTTGTTCATCGTTGTGAAGTACGTGATTTACCCACAAGGTTTTTTGTTTCGGATTCTAGCACATAAGGTATGCCAGAATCAATTTATTCGTTGCATTATAAATTTCCTACATTAGTATCAGAGCTTTACTTTTGTGCTTATTTTTGTGCATTAAAACATGTATATAACTATTGATATATGTAGACATAATATATGCATGAAAATTAATATTTTTTCTAACTTTTTCTGATCAACCTAAAATTTACATATGTTGTAGTACATTTCATGTAGAACATATCTACAAAGTTTCAATGCAATCAAATGATTAGATTTCAAGAAAAATGGAGACCCATTTTAAATTCTTGAAACTTTACTTGCATGATTGTTTTACATGCTTTAATTTCAGTCTACAAATCTTACATATTTATAATCCTTGTTTCGAGATATTTGAAATCATATATTATTTGTTAGATTTGGATTTACGTTTGATGAGAAAACTCAAATCCTAAATTGGTTTCTTTGTGAGTTCTTAGTGGCTTGAGGAAGATGATGAAGTGCATAATTTCTGCATTTCAACTCTCACTAGAGAGAGAGTGTGTAACCTTATCATTTGTGTTTATTAAATGTCAATTTTGAGACAACAATTGTTTTTATTTTGGAAAATCAAGTTCGGCAGTACCAAAATCAGACCAGAAATCACCTTGGAAGGCGGCGGGTGCACTTCACACACCGAATGACACCATCAACACTCGCGGTGGATGGGGCAGCTCGGTTGCTGAGCTCGAATAGAGAAGACTGGCAGTTGAGATTAGGTGATGTTCAACAAGGTTTACGCTGACAGATGGGATAGCAGGGCCACGTGTCAGGAGATGACTGGGAGTGGATATGGGGCGTAGAGGGTATATAAGCATGTCTGCGCCCCTTATACAGGGACAGACGAACATTTTGTAAGGAAATTCTTACACTCAAATACTCTCCTCTCTCTCTCTCTCTCTCTATCCCTAGGTGTGTGCTAACTTGATTGTCGGAGGGGTTTTCCGGCCACACACCGCCGGGTAGCTCACCGCCGTTGTGCTTTCAGGTGATCGGACAGAAACGGAGCTTGGAGGAGAGGAGTACGGGCTTGCCGGAATATTTGCTCCCCGTACAATTATGAAGAGAAAAAAAACATGATAATTCATGAAGAGAAGAGGTGTATGGATTTACCTTAGTTGCTAGAGCTTTCCTACTTTCCTTCTCTTTTTCTCTCAAACTTACAAGCTCTCTCTCTCTTTCTTCTCTCTTAAAACCGGTTGTGTGTGTGTTTTTAAGTAAAGATAATCAACTTGTAAGGCATTGTATTTATAGGCCAAGTGGAGAGAGAGAAAGGGTTGTTTGGTATGGTTGGATTCCAATGGGAACTATTCAAGTTTGGTTATATTCCAATTAGGATTAGTGTTTGTTAATCTTGATTAGGAAAAAGTAATCTTACTTAGTTGCCAATTGGGGGACAAAAGGACATAGCAATAAATGCTAGTCATTCAAGATATATTTTCAAAGATATATCAAGATATTCTATATAAAAAATAGTTTTTTTTTTTCTTGTCCCTCCTACACTATTCACAACCGGCTAGTCCTCTTTTACACGTGTGGAAAATCTTTTTTTTTAATAATATATAATAGGTATTATGTATATATCAATATAATAATAGTTGTACCTTATTTGATTAAAATATTGGGGTTTTGGGACCAAAATGCAATAATAAAGAAAGAAAAGCGCTGAATCTGAAATTTTGAAATGAAATATATATTTAAGTCATATAATCAATAAAATAATGATAGGAAAATAAATTCGGGTCACGTGGTGCTGGTTCGCAACAAAAGGCGAGATATTGGGCTAAAACAGCGATTATCGAAAACTAGGATTTTTCTCTTATAAATTTTCATTCTAGGGTTTCTAAATTATTAATTTAGGGTTTTTTTTTTTTTTTTTTTAAGTTCCCTAAGTTCTCAGAGTCGATTAGGATTTGCAAGTTAGCTCGTGCAGTCATTCCTGATTTCCAGAGTTTAATTTGCAAGAAATGAAGAAACAGAATTTCTTATTGAAATTCTTCAACTATAAGGGTTTGGGGAAATTACAAAAAGTTATTGTCTCATAAGGTGAGTATTCGCAAACTTTCACTTAAATTTAAAAATGTAATATAATTTGTTTAAATTCTTTTACTGTTATATTTACCGCTTTATTTATTACTTTAAAGGGAATGGTGCACCATCTACATATCTGTTATGATTTACTGTTTATTTTATATAACCGTTTTACCGCTTTAAATGGAACGCTGCACCATCCACATATCTGTTGTAATTTACTATTGTATATAAATTGTTGTAAATTATTGTTTTAAAGAAAACTGTTGTAATTTACTGCTTTGAATGGTCGATGCCTCACGGCCTACATAAACTGTTGTAATTTACTATTTTAAATGGTCAGTCAAAACCACCTAATTTTTTAAAAATGTGACCCCGCCCGGTGAATTGTGACCGGCGGTGAATAGTAACCGCCAACTATGAATAGTAACCTCCAGCGATGAATAGTAACCCCGATGATAAATAGTAACTGCAAACGAAAAACCGGTAAGATGAAGAATGACCAAGGAGGGTGAATAGTAATTACCACGGTGAATAGTATTACCAAAGGTAAATAGTGCCCCCAGATGAATAGTGCTCGCAAAAGTGAGTTTTTCAGGGCGAAATAGAGCAATCTTCTACCAACAAACAGAACAATTTCCGGCAGTCAATCTCCAAGGCATCTGTAGGCGCGCCCTCAGGCTTCATACTACTACAGTTCGGACTCAAATGTCACGGTTCTGAATCTAGTCTCGCAAAGTGCAATGCAAGACCGATAAATCACCAAAGAGTCCAAATCCGGCAAATCGTTTTGGAAAACTGATTTTTAAGAAAGAAGTGTCAAACATGGACTGCTTTGCCAGATACAAAGTCGCCACCTAAATATTTATTTTGGGGGAATTTAGGAAACCCTGACTCATTGCCTAAGGCCACGTGTCCGTCATCACCAAAGTTGCCTCGGCTCGGGAACTTGGGTACGATTGGGAAAGGTCATCTATGAGCACCCCCCGCTCACCCGATCAAAGATCGGCCTGTACTAAGCATGATATCTTGTTTTTGAAAACACATGTGTTCTTATTCCGGTTAATTAGCTAATCTTACTATGTGATGTGCACAACACACAAATATAGACTAGATCGCCTAATTTCGAACAAAACGTCGCATATCCGTTTGTTTGGAAATGGTTTGAAGTTTGCTACTCGCAAGTAGGCTAAGACACGGATTTCAATGAATTGTCCCAATTCAAGTAATCCAACCTTCACCCACAAGCATTCAGGCAGTTAATCAACTAAGCAGTTAGCCTCATGGCAAGCATGCTTTCATGGCAATCAATAACACACATGCAGTATGCTAAAGCATAAACACTCACAGTGTACTCCGAGCCAAAACAGAAACTAGTTAGTAATTAATGCATGATCCTAGTTCATGTTAAGATGGCTAATGCAACACATGCAAAATGCAACTAGAAATAGGCTCGGCTATTCTAAAATGGCATGTGAGATGCAGCAATTGATAATCATGTATTCAAATTGGAATCGAAATATGATGCAGTTAATATGATGCGTCGAGCCTGGTGCATGCAATATAGATGAATGAATGCATGTATGCAAAGCATAAGAATGCTAATTGAAACATGCCCTAAAACTAACCACTATAAGCGGGTAAGTAAAAGGGAGAAAGACGTGGGGTTGGAAGACATGTACACACTCACGCACACTTATTACAAAATTCGACCTCTCAGCGGATGGTCCGAATGAATAATACATGCCAACTAATTAACTAACTAACAAGCTAATTATTTATTACATAACCGATTGAATAACTAGCTACAACTAATTATTACAAAACTCAATTAATTAACACATTAACTAATTAAATTGCAAATTAAAGCTAATTAGCAAGTAAGGAAAACAGCAAACAATGTTGTTCCAGCTTTGTTTGGAGGAGAAGAGGATGCATGCTCGGTTGCTGTCACGAAAAGCTCTTCGGTTGCTCTCAAGAGGCTCTGTTTGCAGGGTGTCCTCAAGGAATTCTTGCTGAACCTTACCAAAACCAGCCTGGGGAATGCATCAATGGCCTGCCGGCCATGAGGAGATGCTGCCGACCACCTGCCGGCCAATGATGGTATACTGCCGGCCAAGGATGAGGAGGTGCCGGCCATCTGCAAGGCACTGCCTGCCACTGATGTGCTGGGACACCAAGCTACAGCAGAACACAAAATAGAGAAAATGGAGGGTCTCCCAAGGGTATGTATGCACTATGCCACCCCATATCACCTCGAAACATCAAGGGAGAGTTATAATTGGATCCCGACCATCAATCACGCATCTCGATGCATGATGGCCGAAGATCCAATTTGTGCAAATCAATAATAAATGAATGCACAAATAAACATCTAAATGCCTAGAACTCTATCATGGATAATCAAGAGCGTCAGCGACCGAGAATTGAGACACGTTTCATCACTTGAAGTATGAAACACCCCTCGCTCCTCGTGCTCGAATTAACACTTAATCCAAACAACAATGCAACACAAGCATGGCAAACATGCAATATGTCCTAAGCATGCAAACATGCAACTAAATGGCATACTCAATGCAAGGTAGTATGATTAACTTAACAAAGCTAATGGCATGCACAATGCTAATGCTAAAAAAAACTAGCATACTCAATGTGAATATCAATTAGCATGCTCAATGCAATGGTGGCATACTCAATGCAATATACATAGCATACACAATGGACTTAAACCAAAAGAGTAGACCTCAGTCATGCCCCAAATCAATGGCCATTAGTGCTGAAATGATGATATGAAAAGCATGAAAAGGCAAGGCAAACATGCATGCCAATTGGCTCAAGGATTAAGGCACAAAGATGCGACTCTTAAGCACACTTAAAGAGTGACAAGTATAGATATGTGACAGCACCACAAGTTCTGAAAACATGCATGGAATGGTGCCAAACCACCTTAACAAGACAAACAAAGCATGCGAGAAAGCTCAAAGCTCGAAATTAGCAAAAGGACTTAAGCCAAGGCTATACAAAGCAAGCCCCAAAGGGGCAAGGGGATCAAAAATAGTCCCAAGGCAGGCCAAGGTGAGACTAAAAACATGCTTGAACCTAGCCATTACAAGCTAGAACAAAGGGCCAAAACATGAAGCATGCAAGGCTGCAAAAGGGGTGTTATACTACACTTATTAAAACCAAACATGGCATGACTTGGACAGCATAAAACAGAGTTACATCATGGTATAACAAGACCAAAAATGCACTGATATGATGACCCAAAGGCCTGGGCTTAATGGCATGCACTATGATCCATTCATGAGGCATAAAACATCAACTCTTCAAGGCATTTAAAGCATGTCAAATGCAGGTGTATGACCACATTTCATGGACTAAAATAACATTCGATATGATGTCAAAGCATGTAAACATCACATGTATGGCATGGTAGGGGCCTCAAACCCAAGGCTAGTCAAAGCATTTACACTATAGCTATACAAAACATGAGTGATATGACCATGGCAGCCCAAAATAAGAATAAAATTATACTGGAGCAAAGCCAAAATATGCTGGAATGATGAGTCAAATCAACATGCACATAGGGCTAGTAAGCAAGATTTGTGCTACAAGTATATGGAGCATGCAAAAGATGACCAAACCAAACCAAAACAGAGGTATGACATGGCAAAAAATCACCAAAAACCTACTGAAATGGAAACAAAACAAACCAAAATGACATGTCAAAGCATGAAGCATATAAAGCTAGTTTAAGTGATTTTACACTACAAGTGTATTAGGCATGCATGGAATGACAAAACCAACCCAAAACAGATCTAAGGCATGGTAAAACATCACCAAAAACCTACTGAAATGGAGCCAACACATGCAAGAAAGACATGCTACTTTGATGAGCCACAAATGGGATTACACTACACATACATGAAGCATGCAAAAGATGGCTGAACTAGCCATGGACAGAGTCAAGGTAGGTCCTAAAAGTCACAAAAAATGACCTGAACCAAGCCTCAAAAGTAAAGAGATACATGCTCCTTTGATAGGCCAATGATACAAGCAAACAAAACAAAAAGAGAGGGGGGTCACCCCCTCTGATTTGAGGCCTCAAAACCACATGTCTACCACTGAAAATCCACTCGATTTCAGTAGCTAAAAGGCCAGACCAAGACTACCTCGAAGGCCTTAAAGCATGGCACAAAACAAAGCCCAACAAGGCAAACAAGAGGGTTGTGCACCCTTAACACCAAGAAGACCTTAAACAATCATCAAAAGCACTTAAATACAAAACTTTTTTCAGTTGAAAGCAAGGCCTAAAACAATATGCAAGGATGGCCAAAATGAGATACAAAAAAATGCTAAAAAAGGGGAAATACTCACCCTTGAAGATCAACTTCGAAACCAACAACCTCAGGGGCCAAAAAACAAGTTTCAGAGCTCAAGTAACACTCTCAAGAACCTCAGTCCAAAGGTGGTGGTGTATCTCTATGTGTTGTAGTGCAAAAGTGCAAGAAAAAAAGACTTTAGAACACTATTCTATGCAATATAGAGAGAGAGTGAGAAATATAGAGAGAGAGATATATATTCTCTTCAAAAATGGCTGAACCCCTGCTAAGGAGAGAAGGCCTCGCCTTATATAGAAGAAAAACAATGCAAAGCTTGTTAAACAAGCTTGGAAAAGGGCTCATCCCTCCATACACGTGTATGAAGGGGAAAGAAGTGAAAACCAGCTGGCTCAAAAGATCTGGCGTGAAACCTACTAAGACAAGGGGTCTGCCGGCCATCAGTGGTAGCCGGCAGTGGCTCATTGATGGCCGGCAGGCTTAATCAATGGCCGGCAGTAACAAAGGCATGGCCGGCAATGGCAGGAGGTGGCCGACAGTGCACCAAGAGAATAAAGCTGGAAGGGCCAATACATGGTCCCAAAATGGGGCAGAAAGAATATAGGGTTTGGAAAGCTCAAACCTGCGACGTTCCGCCGTGAAAGTCGAGTACCCGACGAGCAATCGAACTTGTTGTTGGATGTACCTGCAAGCACAACCAAGTCTTGAAGACAGTCAAAAATGGGGGTATCTACAACATCTTTCTATTTTTTTTTTTTTTTTATTTAGAGAGAATTGTGAGGTTTTATTTTCTTGTAATATTTTTCTTCCTATCCTCCCTTATTCGGATATGTAATTATTCACGTGATGTAATAATTACCCGCCCTGCTTCTTTCTCTCCCGTTCTTTTATTTTCTTTCCATATTCTATAAATATGCATCGTATATTATGTTTGTCATCATATCCATGCCTTGCATCCATGTAAAGCCTTAAGATCCAGCTAAATTTGCATATGTGAATTTAATTGATTATTATGTGATTTTGTGCGCAACCTCAATGTTTTGAGATGATTCATACGTCATATACTAGAAGCTGGATCTGTAGTTGCATTTTATGAGTGAATTGCATTAGGATCTTGTATATAGGATCGTGCCTATATTTTACTAACTCTGTTTTGTACATGTTTGCGGGACATCGGTAAATATGTAAGTTTTCATGTTTTAGCATCCCGTTTGTGTGTTTTTCTACTATGTTTAGCATCCCACCATGTGGTTATTTTCTATTTGATATAACTCTCTGTATGCTAGTGGATGAAGGTTGTGTTGATATAACTCTATGTTTAATTGATTTTCATGACTGCACTATTCAAAACATTTTCAAGATAGTGAAATCAAGTTGTTCCAAAATAGATGATACAGTCTATATTTGTTTGCTTCACATAGTAAATTTAGGATTTATTATTAATAATTAGAATATGAACAGATAATGGAAATAAAAATCATATCATGATTAGTAAAGGTTGATCTTTTGATCGGGTGAGCGGAGGTGCTCAATTAATGACCTTCCCCTTTCATACCTAAGGTTTCGAGCCAAGCATCGTTAGTTATGGCAAACAGTGGCCTTGGCACGAGTCACAATTTTCCCAATTTTTCCAAAATATTAAGTAGTGACTCTAAGATCTGATGACGCAATTCATTTCTGAAAAATATATTTTCAATAAAATGGATTTTTTATAAAGTTGCCAAGTCTGGATTGTCTTCTATATTTCACATTGCACTCATGAGACTAGATCAAAGAAATCGAGGATCCAAATTATTTAACGTGCGTGGGTAACCCTCAGGTGATGTTATAGTTTTTGGCAACTCTACTGGAGATATTAAGAAACCTTGACTCAAACTCCATGATATGTTTTTTATTTTCAATTATATGTTCATTGCATTACATGCATTTGTGCACCTAAGTCCCGTACCCATCACATGTTATCCTGGACGGCTATTCGGCTTTAGGCAGATAGACAGATATAGCCTCTAATATTTTGGGAGCACAAGCCTTGGAATGAAGATCACCACATACCAGTTGATCCACTGGATTGAAGAGGTATATCGATATCTTGTTGAGGTACCCCTTTTGACCAAAGACTGACCTAGTGCATGTAACAAGCTTTAGCAACTTCCAAAATTAGGCCAGGATGCTACCTCATCCTAGGATGTATGATGCCACTTGTGTGAAACCCTAGATCATGTCAAAGCTAGGACAGGATAACCCTACTCTCCATAAGGGTGTTTGTTCTCTTTCCTACTATGTGCAATGTATGGGGATATGGGGTTTTCAAATTCTGAGCAGTGGTTCGAGCATGTTAGTTTGTGGGGTTCAATTTTTTTCAATGGGGCATATAATGATCAGTTGTGCACATTAAGTCGAAGTGCTTTCGGAATTCTAATTAGGGGTTTTGTTTTGGTTTTTGCTAGGTAGTCGTAGCACTATAACTTCAAAATAGCCTGATATCCCTTAAGTTCTTTGGACTCACACTGGTAGACTCTGTAAAACTGTAGATTTGGTTGAGGGTCGGCCAATGTTAGTTTCTTTGCCGCCGATTACATGTAGAAAAAGTGTGAAAGCTTCATCAACTGTCCAGAGCTCCCCTTCTTCACTAGAATCAGCAATGGCTCGGGTCCCCGAAAATATAGTAGACATGCTTTTGGCTCTTCAACGGAACATGGATACTATTGCTCATACGGTTGCCAACCAAGGTGACACTCTAGCCGAATTATGACGCCCTTCTAGGGCATCCAATACCCAACCACCTTCGGTGACTCATACAATTCCAACTCCACATCTACTATCTGAGAAGCTTTCCGAGCCCATTTTACCAGAAGACCTAGGGGTTCCTAGGCAATCATCGGGAGGACCATCCCCTTCCACAACCAATGGGAGGACTTTTTCCCTAGAGACAAATGAGTTGAATCCGACTATGTTGAATGGCCAAGTTGGAAAAACTGTTTAAAATGTCACAAGGAATCAACTTAATCCCAAACATCGAAAACGAGTCTACTGAAACAATTGTGAAGTTGCCTGAATGATTCAAGATGCCACATATCAATAGATTCTATGGATATGGTGACCCTATAGTGTATATCCACTTATTTTCTGATGTGTTGAAGCCTATGGGTTTGATTCGTCCGCAAAAACTCTCTCTATTGAGACAAAATTTGTCAAGTGTGGCTGCCATCTAGTATTCCAAGTTAAAGGACTCTGCGAAACAAAATTGGGAAGAATTAGCCAAGGCCTTTATCACCTAGTATGCCTATAACACTCAGATTGAAGTGACCACCTAGGAGTTAGAGGTAACCTGCCAGCCAAATGAAAGTTTCGTAGCCTTCAGCACTATATAAAGGGCCAAGGCGGCTATGATAACCAATAGACCACCTAAGAAAGATCAAATTCACATGGTGGTAAGAAATTTGCATGGCAAGATGCTGCAGAAGATAATAGTTCTCTCATTGTTCACTTTTAAAGAACCACATGAAATGGGGGTCCAGATAGAAGATGCCATCAAGTAGGGAATCATTGTCAACGATAAAGAATCTATACAAAAAAATCTTCAAGCTCAGTTCCAATACTACTACCAGTAGTAGCATAGCTGTAAAGCCCTCAAAAATCAACGCAATCACTACCACTGCCAAAATAGCTGATCCCTTTGCCAATATTGAACCACAAATAGTCAACCCAGCCCAAACACAAAATAGAACCTTTAGCCATCTCCATATGTCCGCAACCCATGCCATGAAAATGTTAGTAGAAAATAGGCACCTCAAACCCCTTGACCTGCGACCTCTTCCTAATATTCTCCCAGCTAGACATAACCCTACCAAATAATGCGCCTTTCACTAACAGCATGGTCATGACACTGATCGTTGCTATCGCCTTCGTCATGAGATTCAAAATCTCATTGACAACAAAACAATAGCTCCACCTCAGAGGCCCAATGTCACCACAAACCCATTGCCACCCGATTATAGAATACCAATCTTTTCCAACCTCAACCTAATACATACACTGCCATCCACCTACAACCGTAGTATATACATCACTCCAATCCATTTGTCCAAGCCTGAGATGTTCATTCCAGAGGGAATTGACTTATGCATGATGGATGCACTTGAACATCAAAAGAGCCCAACCCAATCAATCCATCTGGACCAATCTAGTTCAAATACACCAAGGGCACCAATGGCTGAACCCACTATTTTTGAGATGTTGAGCATGATTAAGGATCTTTAGAGAACTATGGCAGATTTAAACTTTGGAATCTTGGCTCCATCATAGACCACATCACATGCCAGAAATTTCATATCAAAAAGCTCTCCAATCTTGGGACGAGTTAAAATTGGAATAAGCCAACCTGAATCCATCTCAAGCTTGGGTGATATCATGTCTTCCCCATATATAGCCACCCAATCCCTTGACAAGGCTGAAACAAGTAGCAAGAATGAGGCCGAGGCAAGTATTGATCCTTATACACATCTCTGATAGGCTATTGAGACTTTGAAGATCAAAGGCTTGAACAAACATCAAGTCCTTACAATTGTTGAAAAGACTGTGGATAAAACTTTTGTTGCTCAGGTTAGGGGTACTTTGAATCAGGGGTTAAGCCATGAAAAGGGATGTCTTACCAGAAACACCCCTCCAAGCTCCAATCCTAAACTTGTAAGAGTTCTCCTAACCCAATGAACACCCGCCAACCCTCCTGCCAATACTTCTAAGACTGGTAGTCGCACCTTCAATCCCCTTTACATGACCTTGTCCAAAGCTCTTCAAATCCTCATAGAATAAGGCCATCTCAAACCTCTTGAATCAAAGCTTCTTACATTGCCACTCCCAACTAGACATAATCTCACCCAGTACTATGCTTTCCATCAACAACACGGCTACGATACTGACCATTGCTTTCGCCTTTGCCATGAAATTTAAAACTTGATTAATAACAAGGTCATCATCCCGTCCAAAAAACCCACAAAGTCTACCAACGCTAAATCAATGAACTTGGGGAATAATGCGACTAGTTCTGTGATTGGGGATGGAGCACCTACTGGTTACACAAATTTCATTCCAAATGTGGTGGATGGCACGCACTGTAATTAGCAATTTGGGAATGCTTTCATTTTATTTTCTGAATTGGGTATTGAATCTAAACCTAATTCCGCTAAGTCTGTGGAACTGGAATCAGGATCAAGTTAGTTTTGCAAGTCAGAGTTTGGTGATTTCGGAGGGTGATAACCCTTACACCATTGTCCTGTCTATGTATGTCTTTTCACTTTCTTCTGAGTCTGTTTCAATCATTAAGCCAAAAGTTTTGAATGAAAATACAGTAATTTTCACTTACTTCTCTATGCCTTTAAGTCATTGCATTGACCAAAATTTTCAGAACTTTTTCCAAATCTCAAGGAATTCCTTAAGATTTGTAAAATTTGATTGATTGAGAGGACGAGAGGTGTGCTAAGCCCTTAATGAATGTGATCATATCTGTTAATATGGGTGTTGAGAAGGATCCTAGCTTGGTCCAAATTGATTCTGTATTGTCTTCAAATGAGCACGAACAATTAATCACTATATTAAAAGATTTCAAGAAATGTTTTGCGTGGTCCTATGAAGACATGGTCGTAATTGATCCTAAGATCGTACAACATAGTATCACTCTCAATCTGAGACCCAACCCCTTTAGCTTTCAAACCTTGACTCAAAATGTTCACTAATCAACCAAAATAGAAGGCTTGCAAAACCGGATTGGAAGCAACCAAAGGAAAGTGTGAATACCCGAGTAAGCCTTACCCGAAACTATGTAAGGCCTGATTCCTATATTTGGAATACGTAGGCAGCTTCATCCTGAAGTTTGGCCCCAACCATTTTCAACTTGCTTGTCTTATCCATGTTTGATTGGTTTACCGTTATTCAAATCAGTTGTCTTGTACATGTTCAATTGGATCATCTCCGTTTAATTCGGTTGTCCTATCTCTTCTTTACGGTAGATTCAGTTGCAAAACAAATCAAGCTCGTGTTATTTGTGCATCTCAAAGGTTGATTTCTTGTTTGTCAAGTAGTAGTTATTTGTGAAAATAGATTTTGAGGATTTTTAAAGAAGTTGATTGATTTTTCTCAAAAATTATTCCATCTTTTTCAAAACCAGACCATTTCTTCGACTCAAAAAGGAAAATTTTCAGTGCTCATGACTTGACTTAAATGATTTCAAAATAAAAAGTGGAACAAGCATGCTAATTTAACTCTCATGCTGGTCAAAATCTTAGGAGAAAAAAAAAAAAAAAAAAATCAAAGCAATCAACTAAGGGCATAGTCGAGTCAGGTTTTCTGTCTTTTTTATGTATTCTTGAAAGTCTCCATTGTCAACTCACTTGCCAAAAAGTGCGTAATAGTTATCTACAGCAATGTATCGCGCCCGCGATTTTCTAAACCGTGCCAACATTCGTCACGCCCGCGATATTCAAACTGTGCCCCACGATCGTTGTGTCCGCGGTGTTTCTAATTGCGCCCTCATTGAAGTTTTGTGTCCTTTCTATTCCAGCAAGTGTCAATAGGTGTTTTTGTATTGTTTTTCTTTCATTAAGTCATTTTTTGATTTCCAACCACTTGTTTATCTAATCAGCCAATTTTCCAGCTAGTTCATCAGTTCGTTTAGCTGGGCAGTTTATGAATCAGCCGATCCGTCAATTTTTTACCTGGTTGGACAAACAAATCAGCCAGCCGGTCAATCAATTAGCCGGCCGGCCAATTTTGAAATGAAACCAGAATGAAAAACTACAGAATTTGTGTAGACTCAATAGTTTGTTTTTTAGAGTCTTGTTTAAAGTGTCTTTCATTTCAACAAGTGTAAGTGTTTGGATTGCTTTTGCCTTCTGGTCAGTTGAGGGCTCGATGTCCAATTCAGAATTCATTCAAATTCAATGATTCTCAGATTCAAATTCAAAACAAAATATTTTCAAGCTCAAGTGTTGTGTCATTCATGCCATGATGTGCAAAAACAGAAACTCGTCTTATTTAAACTTCAAGGTGAAGCCCTGATCAGCATTACAAAACCAAAAAAAGAGAATGGAGAAATTTCAAAAGCAACAAAAGAGCGAAATTCTAAACCATTAGTTCTCCTTCTAAGCAAAATAGAATAATAATAAAAAATAAATAAAAAGAAAAAGAACAAAAAGGAAAAAAATTGAAAATACAAAAAACAGAGAGAGGGATTTTTTCTCGGATTCAAGCAGTAGCCCGGCAGCGAAGATTACAAATTGACATCATTTGTAGACAGCTTCATTGCTTGACTCTATCGTCAGCTATCTCGCTTGATTTTCACTCTCAAGAAGCCTTTGAAGACTCTGCCTCAGCATTGGCAAAGCTTCCAAAAGAAATTACTCTCTATCGGCCGTCAAATAAGGAGTATGATAGAACTCTGAATCAAGCCACAAAGGTGGCTAGTCATTTCAGCTCTTTATTCTGCGTCTTCGAGTTGCTAATCAATGCTCGAGCGTCCTTGCACATACGCTGGAGTAAAGAGAGCTGGGCATTTAACCGATGCATTTCATTCGTCCTACTCTGCAGTCGGTGGGACAAATTAGAGACTGCGGTCATAGTCTCCACACAAGACTTCAAAGTGTAGTGATTGGCATCAATGTCAGACTGTACTACGATCAATTGATCGAATAATAGTGTAGGAAAGCTGAGAACAGAGACAGGGACAGGGGCACTCTATTAACGCTCAGAGGAGCCGGTGTTAGCATTTTCAATCGAGGAAGTGTTAAGGTCAAGAAAGAGAGTGAGAGGACAACGAGAAGAAGCCATGACAGGGGAATATAATGCCTCCAAAAGGAAAATCGCAGAGTGATTGTAGGGAGCATTTTGCAATTATCTACTATGCTCTCTCGCAGGCCTCAGTTTAAGAAGAGAGTGAAGAAGAAGAAGAAGAAGAAGCTAAGAGAAAAGGGATTGTCAAGGTAATCTTTGACAAACGAGGTCGTCCAGCTACTGTCGGTCAAGCGCGCCGTGATTGTTGAAATCGCTTGCCAGACACGACACTCAACGAAGATGAACAGGGTAGAGAGAGAGAGAGAGAGAGAGAGAGAGACCAAATAGGGAAGGAGTGTATATTTATATATATTATGTATATATTTTGTATATATATACCATATATGTATAGATTTTGTATATGTATCCGTATCCGTATGTATGTGTATATAGTATATGTATTTATATATATATATATAGCTTATATGTATATATTTTGCATGTGTACATAGTACGTATTTTGCATATTGTGTGTATATACTATTTCTATCCGTATATGTCTATATGGTATGTATACAAGTTTTTTTTTTTTTTTTCGAAAAAAAAATGAAGAAACAAAACAAAATTCAAAAAGAAGATTTCAAAGGGGAAAAAAAATTCAAAAAGAAATTTTCAAGAAAAAAATTCAAAAAGAAATTTTCAAAGTCAAATATACCAAAAAAAAACTTTTCAAAAATCAGAAAAAGGATTCAAAAAAATCAAAAACATTAAAAACAAATATCAAAAATAAATTTTCAAAAATGCAAACAAAAATGAAAAAAAAAATTTGTATATTTATGTTTGGGCTCACACACTTCAATTACAATCTCAAAAAAAAAAAAAATCAAAAACTTGAAGTTGGGAACCTGATATTTTGCCCCCATGAGGTGCTTCTCTGGAACATCCCTTCCCGAGATATTTTCTATAACATATTGTTTCCCAAAACAAAATGGCTCTATACATTAAGTTTCTGAAAAACTTTTTCAAAATTTGGTGCAATCTATACCCCCCTATCATTTGTGCGGTATGCACATTTGTATACAATGCACCCCCTCTATCATTTGTGTTATGACACATTTGTATGCGATGCACCCCCTCTATCATTTGTGCGGTATGCATATTTGTATGCGATGCACCCCCTCTATCATTTGTGAAATATGCACATTTGTATGTGATGTACCCCCATCTATCATTTGTGTGGTATGCACATTTGTATGTAATGCACCCCCTCTATTACTTGTATTGTGACACATTGTATACGATGCACCCTCTCTATCATTTGTGTAGTATGCACATTTATATGCGATGAACCTCTCTCTATCATTTGTGTAGTATGCATATTTTTATGCGATGCACCCCCTCTATCATTTGTGTGGTATGTATATTTGTATGCGAAGCACCCCCTCTATCATTTGTGTTGTGGCACATTTGTATGCGATACATCCCCTTTATCATTTGTGCGATATGCACATTTGTATACGATGCACCCCTCTCTATCATTTGTACTTTGGCACATTTGTATGCGATGCATTATCTTTGTCATTTGTCTTTGGCACATTTGTATGCGATGCATTATCTCTGTCATTTGTGCTTTGTCACATTTGTATGCGATGTACCTCCTCTATCATTTGTGTCTCAGCACATCTGTATGCAATGCACCCCCTTTATGCTTCATATCATTTGCATAAGGCTTGTCTCACCACCTATTACATATTGCATTGCATGAATCATAGAAAAAAGAAAAAAAAAAAAAAAAAATCAACCTTCAATTGAATTAGCATATCATTTGCATGGTTACAACTATCATTGCTGCATCACTTGGCTACAATCTATCCACATCAACATTTGATTACAACATTTTTCATCAATTACTGCTGGACCCCTTTTTTTGGGTTGTAGGTCCAAACCACTCGGTTTATGCTAGCTCCTTTTCGGGATGACGATACTATCCCTTTCTCTGGTTATTAATAGTTCAAACCACCATTGGTTAATACTTTCCTTTTCTTGGGTTGTTAGTGAGGCTATCAATCGGTTAATACCTCCCCTATTTTGGGTTGTAGGTTAAAACTATTCATCGGTTACATTTCGTTCTCTTATGTAAATGTGTTTGGATTGTATCCCTTGTTATGCTTCATATCATTCACATGAGGCTTGCCTCGCATATTACTTGTTGCATTGCATTATAGATCATGAATTTTTAAAAAATGAAAAAAAAAAAAAAAAAACAACTGCCTTCATGAAGCGTGTAAGTCCAGCTTTTAATTGTATTTCGAGCATGTCATAACCTCTGAACTACGCTAGTTTGATTCTTTGTAAAGGAATACGTAGGCTACCCTCGGGTTTAACTAATTGTATCTGCATTTTGTTTATTTGCCCAAGCCTAACGGCCTTGTCAAAAGGGTCGTCTTCGGGTTTTAACATTCACTCATGTCAAGAAATGACTTCAAGTTCTATCAAAGAGAAGCAACTGTAGACACCCCATTTTGACTGGCCCTAAGACTTGGGCGTTTTCTTTTGATTACCTGATGACAAAAAATAAGAATATACTTTCTCACAAAATTCTCAGTAGAAAGATGGATTTTAAGCTTTAATCCCAACCTACACTTGTTTTGGCCAAATTGTGTTAGATCCATTTTAGCCAAATTATGTTACATATTTGGCCTGTTAAAATATATTTTATTAGTCCATTCATTTTTATTATTTTATAATTTTACATGTTTTGGTATGTTTTTATAATATTTTGACTATATGTACATATATTACTGTAATTAATGTATTTTAGATATTTTATATATTATTATATTATAAAGTTAGTATTCACCTTTTGAAATTACCCAACCTCCCACCGTTTGTTTTTTTGTTTTCTTTTGTTTTAGACCCACTTTGGCCAAATTATATTACATATTTGGCCTGCTAAAATATATTTTATTAGTCCATTTATTTTATTATTTTATAATTTTACTTTTTTGGGTATTTGTACATATATTTATGCTAATAATACCTTTTATATTATTATATTATAAAATGCACAGTAATTTTTACTGTACATTCTTTGAAAACCTCAGCTCCCCGTCGAATTGTATTTTGTTACTTGTGGGTTTTTTCGTCTATAAAGGGGTAGGGGAAGAGTAGTAGAAGAAGGGGAAAAAATAAAAATAAAAAATAGGAAAAAATTGGGAAGAACGATCAGAAAAATCAAAAAAAAAAAAAAAGAGAAGGAAAAAAATCTAAGAAGAGAGAAAAGAAAGGAAAAAAATCTGAGAAAAAAATATTTTCAAGAGAGAGAAGAAAAAAAAAAGATCTTAGATATTTTTATTTTTCTGAATCAAATTTTTCTTTTCATTCTCTTTATTGCCTCTTTACCAATACACCATCCAAAAAACAAAAACACACTATTAAAGCTGAAATTCTGAATTTTAGATTGAGAATTGAAAATACATTCCACAATCTTAAGGGTGATCACTGTTATGCATGAATTGTTGTAATTTGTTGTTTTAAATAAACTATTGTAATTTACCGCGGCGATGAATAGTAACCTCCGGCAGTAAATAGTAACTCCGGTGATGAACAGTAACCCTAGTGATGAATAGTAACCGCGGATGAAAAATGCCTGGTAAGATGAAGAATGACCAAAGAGGGTGAATAGTAACTGCCGCAGTGAATAGTAACCTCGTCGGCGAATAGAAACCCCGAATAAATAGTGCTCCCGCAAAAATGAGTCTTCCCAAGCGAAACAGAGCAATCTTCTAGCAACAAACAAAACCATTTTTGGCAATCGATCTCCAAGTTGTGAGGTTCTTATTTTCTTGTAATATTTTCTTCCCCTCCTCCTTTATTCGAATATGTAATTATTCAAGTAATGTAATAATTCCCCACCCCACTTCTTTCTATATCGTTCTTTTACTTGCTTTCCATATTCTATAAATATGCATCTTATATTATTTTGTCTTCATATCCATGCCTTGCATCCATATTTTATGCCTCAAGATCCGACTAAATTTACATTTGTGAGTTTAATTGCTTATTATGTAATTTTTTGCGCGACCTCATGTTATGAGATAATTCACATGTCATATACTAAAAGCCGGATCTATAGTTGCATTTCATAAGTGAATTGCATTAGGATCTTATATATAGGATCATCCATATATTTTACTAACTTTGTTTTGTACCTATTTGCGGGACGTCGGTGAATATGTAAGTTTTCATGTTTTAGCATCACGCTTGTGTATGTTTTTCTACTATGTTTATCATCCTACCATGTGGCCATTTGCTATTGGATATAACTCTATACATGCTAGTGGGTGAAAGTTGTGTTGTTTAATTTGGAATAAAATTAATTTTCATGATTGCAATATACAAAACATTTTCAAGATAATGAAATCAAGTTGTTTCAAAATGAACAACACAGTCTATATTTGTTTGATTCACATAGTAAATTTTAGTATTTATTATTAATAATCAGAATTTAAACACATAATGGAAATAAAAATTATATCATGGTTAGTAAAGGCCAATCTTTTGACCGGATGAGTAGGGGTGCTCGATTAATTACATTCCCCTTTCATACTTAAGATTCCGAGCTAAGCATCTTTAATTACGACGAAGAGTGGCCTTGGCATGAGTCGCGTGCTTCCTAATTTTTCCAAAATATTAGGTGGCAATTCTGAAATCTGATGACGTGGTCCATTTCTGGCAAATATTTTTCCAATAAAATAGATTTTCTATAAAGTTGTCAAATCTGAACTCTCATCTACGTTTCACATTACACTCGTGAGACTAAATTGAAGAAATTGAGGGTCCGAACTATTTAACGCGCACGGGTAACCCTCGGACAGTGTTACAGCACTGCTTTTTGATGTCTATGTTCAACCCTCAATATCAGAGATAATGTCAAGCTCGGGGGATGACTCTCATGTGTGTGTTGAGGCCTTGAATGATGGGGATTGCTGCTCACAAGTGGAGTGTAATGTTCTGGATTCGAATTTACGAAGGGATGCTAAATTGAATAAGGATGAAAGGGTGGTGGTGGCTAGCTCGAAACAGCCACACGACTCATATTGATTATTAGTTGGATCTGTCAGGGGTTGGGTTGCCCCCTAACAGTCCAAGTATTACGAGGGTTGTGCACAACCCATCGGCCTTCGATGATCTTCCTAATTGAGACAAAGAATAAGAGAGCGATATTGGAGCGTATCAGACGAAGCCTCAATTTTCTGAATAAATGTTAATGTTGACCCATGCGGTGCGTCGGGGGGCTTACCCTTTGGTGGGTGTATGGGGTTCCGTTGGATGTCCATTTCAAATCAAAAAATATTTTCCGATG
This sequence comes from Camellia granthamiana, assembly GCA_036172215.1. NCBI lineage: Eukaryota > Viridiplantae > Streptophyta > Magnoliopsida > Ericales > Theaceae > Camellia > Camellia granthamiana. Next base: position 602,305 of record JAXFYN010000033.1, on the reverse strand, counting down.
TATAGTTTCTCAATCAGGGCTTAATTTTGGAAAAGCAAGGTGGTTCGGCATGTAGTGTCTCGCAGCTGAATGAATTCCAAGAAATGGTGTCAAAATGTAATCTCGTGGATTTGGGGTTCAAGGGAAATGCTTTTACTTGGTCCAATAATCAAGGGGAAGGGGCTAATGTTCGTGAGTATTTGGACTGAGCTTTGGCTACGGTTGAATGGAGGGATCTTTTTCCATATGCTCAAGTTTTCCATGAGATTTGTTTCGGATCGGATCGGATCATTGTCCTCTGATGCTTAATTGTTGGGTCCCTCTAGTTCGTGTTCCTAGAAGGTTCAAGTTTGAGTAGTTGTGGACCACAAGTTCAGAGTGTGCGACCACAGTTCATCCTACATGGGATCAAGATCAAGCTGGCTCTCATATGTTTCAGCTTGTTCAGAAGTTGAAGAGGAATCAGAGGAAGCTGTGGTCTTAGAGTAACCAGGAATTTGGAAACTAAAAAAGACAGATTGAGAAACTGCGAGGTCAAATTGCTCAAGCTCAAAGTCAAGCCCACACTTTGGATAATGAGGCTCGACAAAAGCAACTCTTTCAAGAACTGGAAAGTTTCTTTCGAGGGGGTTATTTGCTGAAAGAGCTTAACCACACAAATTTGGTTCTTATTCTCATAGTGCAGGCTCCGAAAAAATTGACGCAGTTCAGGCCAATTAGCATGTGTAACTTTAGTGTGAAAGTGATCACCAAGACTCTTGCCAATAGATTAAAAGGGATTCTTAGTGAAGTGGTCACGCAAAATCAGTAATCTTTTGTGGCGGGACGACTTATCCAAGATAACATTATAGTGGCTCATGAGGCGTTTCATGTGATGAAGATACAAAAAGGCAAGAGGGAGGATTTAGCACTTAAAGTGGACTTCAATAAAGCCTATGATCGTGTTCATTAGGGTTTTTTGAAGGCTTTGTTGATTAAAATGGGTTTTCACTCTCATTGGATCCAATGGGTAATGGAAGGTGTCACTACGGTGACTTTTTCGGTTACCGTAAATGGGGCCAAGAGGACAAGTTTCAAGCCATTGAGGGGACTACAACAAAGGAACCCTTTATCCTACAACAAAGGAACCCTTTATCCCCATACTATATTCTTGTCATGGATGTTTTTTTCGAAATTAATTACTCATAGCGTACAGAATGGAAAAATTTCGGGCTTACAAATCCGAAGGGGTTGTCCTACCTTGTCACATTTATTTTTTGCAGATGACGCTGTGTTGTTTTTCAGGGCTAAGGCAGGTGAATGTCTTGAGGTTTGTAGATTGCTAAATGTATATGGTGAAGCTTCCGGCCAGTCGATTAATTTCAACAAGTTGGGAGTGCAATTTTCGAGCAATGTATCTCGGTCTCGGCAACTTGAGATGTGTGGACCGCTTGGAATCCCATTGATCAAAGCAAATGCACGTTATTTGGGCTTGCCTACGTGTTGGGGTCGTTCAAAGGCTGAAGCTTATAACTTTTTGTGCAAAAAAGTCCTATCTAAATTGCAAGAATGGCATGCGAAATTACTTTCTCAAGCCGGTCAAGAGGTCCTAATTAAATCAGTTGCCAACGCAATGCCAACTTATGCAATGGCATGTTTTTTGTTCCCCAATAAGCTATGTGATAAATTGAGTTCCTACATTAGGAATTTTTTATAGAAACGCAATCTGGAGAGGAGAAGCATCCACTGGGCCTGTTGGAGTAGACTATGCTTGACGAAGAGGAATGATGGACTACGCTTTTGGGATTTTCGGGCCTTTAATAGAGCACTCCTTGCTCGCCAAGGGTGGAGATTAATAAAATTTCCGGACTCTCTATTTGAAAAGATTATGAAAGGAATCTAGTACCCCAACTCAGATTTTTGTCATGAGTTGAGAGGACCACGACCTTCGAGGGAGAGAAATTCTTAGAGGAGGTCTGCAGTGGCAAGTTCTGAATGCAAGGTCTATTAATTTTTGGGATGATAAATGGATACCCTCTAATCCAAGCTTCAAGATTCAATCGGTAAGGAACAGTAAGGTGTTGGTGCAACGGGTAAACGAGGTGATTGATCCTTCTCGAATGTTGTGGGATAAATCGAAGATTAGTCCGCTGGTTTCCGGAGGGGATTGTGAAGCTATCCTTTCAATCCCAGTTTTGATTAATGATCGGCATGATACTCGTGTGGCATTATGATTCGAAAGGAAGCTATACAGTGAAATCGGGGTATCAAGAAGTTGTTAAGCAAGCTCATTTGGGATCAAACTTGCCATCCTCTTCTTCGGGTTGGTCTGAGAAAGACTGGTAGTTTGTTTGGAGTTTGAACTTACCTCCAAAGCTCAAACACTTTTTGTGGAAAATTTACCATAATGCATTGGCAACCAAACAAAATCTCTATCATAGATGCTGTGCCAATTCGGATCACTGCCCTGTGTGTTTGAAAAAGATAGAATCTTTGGAGCATCTCTTGTTCGAATGTGAATGGTCAAAAAAAGTGTGGTTTGGGAGTGGGCTGGTCTGAGATGAGATATGCTCGGAATGGATTCAGCGAAGAACTGGATTAGGAACTGCTTTGAATCATTGGGTGCATCTAGTTGGGGCAAGACTGTGATTTGTTCGATGGTATGGGTAGCTTGGAATATATGGAAGGCGAGAAATGATCACCTTTTCAACCATATAGTTTTGTTGACCCAGCAGCAGTGATAGCCAAAGCTAGACGAGAGGATGCTGAATTTTTGTCCATAAATAAAGGGGCCTTCATTCCTTCGGTTGCAGCTCCAGGTGAGCAATGCAGAGCGCATGGATGGATTCCTCCACCAAGAGGAAAATGGAAATTTAATTGTGACGCAGCTGTTGATTTGCGGCGATAGAGACGTGCAGTTGCAGTTCTTCTTCGGGATGAAAAGGGTTAGCTGGTGGATGGAATGGCAGCAAAAGTCAAATTAACAACAATAAGCCAAGGTGAAGCAATTGCAGTGCGTCATGCATGTCATGGCCCTCGCACCTAACCTCGCTAGTGTGGAAATTGAAAGTGATTGCAAGACTGTCATTCATTTCAGTGTCTGAAGGGGTTCCTCCATGGGAGTTGTGTGCAGTGATGAGCGATATTCGTTCAATGGCTAGCTGAAGACATTTGACCTTTAAGTGGTGTCCCAAAGTTGGCAATGGGGCAGCACATTGGGCTGCTTATGCATGCTTACATGACACTTTACCAACTAACTGGGTTGCTCAACCACCTATGGCTCTTGTAAGGTGTTTAAATTTCAATTCTCTGTAATTGATGGTTTTCTTGATCAATATATATATACACAGTATGCAAAGCAGGACTGGAGAAGAAAAAGCCGCCTTTATTGGATTATTATATTTACTTGGCCTAATGGTTATCAAAATGGACACACTACTTTAGACAGAAAGGAAGCATTTGTCAGTTACATGCATTTGAACTAGTCCAACCAAACCCATAAGACCGACCGACGACCATCCATAAAAAAAAAAAATTACTTCTGCCTCTGGATGCAACCGAAACAGCGAGCTGGTGTTTTTTTTTTTTTGGCCACCACCATTACTAGAAGGCTGAGACCAAATGGGATGCTCAAGGAGCGGCAACATTTTCCTTGGCAAGTGGAGCAATCTCTTCCCCTTCAATGCCAGGTTCACTCCCAGCTACTTCCAATCCCAGCAACAACTGTTCCCATTTCTTCGCCGGTCCCTGCATCATCAGCATCCACCGTATGCCATTATAATTAATTGTTAAGAAAACATAAACAAAAACAGAAACTTCAAGTTCATTCATTCTGTTTTGCAATTTTTTAAATTAAAGACTACACTTTGTTCTAATGTATTGTATTATGCTCACCTTCCAGGAGAGATCTTGTGCCATGCAATTTTGGATCATCTCTTTTAATGCAGGTGTATCGTAGGTTGCAAGGGCTCTCGTCACAGTTGTTGCTACTGCATCTACATCGGCTGGATCAACTGCATCGCACTGCACAACCAATAGGACCCCACAATTTTATTATTTTTTTTCCATAGTTAGTAGTGAGTACAATTAGTACTAAATTGAAAGGAATGGGAGCTGGAAAAGTAGATTAATCATGCAATGTGGCCAGGGACTGTCAGGACTTACATCCACGTCGAAGGCTCCCATCTGAAACCCTGTGTAACCTTCTTTGACAGTGTCAACTAGCCCACCAGTTGAGGCAACAATAGGAACCTGGTACAATTGTAATTACAGTTAGTACCATAAAAGAAGAAGACGAAAAAATAAAATCAAATCATGGAAGAATGATCAATTTAAGCAAGTAATTGTGCATGATTCATTAAGTTTTAAAAGCAGCAGCCAAACAGGGGGAAAAACAGGGTTTACCGATCCATATCGCATGGCATGCAACTGAATGAGACCACAAGGTTCAAATCTACTAGGGAGCAACATAAAATCAGACCCAGCAATAATCATGTGGGCCAAGGGTACGTTGAATTTTGCCACTCCTCTGGCCTTGTCGGGATATAATATCTCAAGCTTTTCTAGCTGCTTCTCCATGTATTTCTTGCCAGTGCCCTAATAGAAAGAGCAAATCCATTTCACAATTCAAACCAGAAAAAAGCGACAAATAAAAGTTCTCTTTTAAAAAAAAGTTACCTAAGGAAAAAAAAAAACACTAAACTTACAAGAACTACAATCTGAACATTCTCTCTAATGAATTTAGGAATGGCAGCCGCTAGGATATCCGAGCCTTTCTGCTCTTCTAGTCTACCAATGAATCCGATCAAGGGGATGTTTGCGTCCACAGGCAACCCAACTTCTGCTTGAAGTGCTTCCTTCAAAAGACGCTTTGCAGCCATGACCTAAAAAAATCACAATTGTAATATGCTAAGGCTTTTTAAGCCACAAAAATATTGAGAGATTAACGGAAAATTAAGACAGCAGAAAAAGAATTAGAAGAATCTTACAGTTGTGCCATTATATTTGACATCAATGTATTTATCTGTAGATGGATTCCACTCTTGGACATCCATGCCATTGACAATACCAGTTATACCGGTCTTACGAATGATGTTATCCAATTCCACACCCTTATCTATGCCAGAAACAAGTTCCTGGGCATAGTATGGGCTCACTGTTACGACCCTGTCTGATTCTAATATTCCACCCTTCATCCAGTTAATTTTCCTTCCCTTGGCAGGCTTGTCATACCTGCAACATGCGAAGACTTGTCATAACTTGACAAGTGAAAATAATTTCTCAAACCATAGCAATTGGAAAATTCCATCCGATGTTAAGACATCTCTGGTAATAGCAATTTCAAATACTCAAATCTGCATGCATACCCATCAATAAAATCAAAAGAGCCCTTAAATTGTTCTGGAAGGTCGAGTAGAGAGAAGTCTGCAAAAGCAAATCTCCCTTGGTAGGCGATGTTATGGATGCAGAAAACAACCTGCCATCATTTGTCAGTACTAGTGTTAAATCCCAAGAAATAGTCCTTGTCATTTGGCTAAAATTCTTCTGTTTCAATTTTATTCTTTGCCTGAAATTCTTAACGACGTAATTGAGCAATCTTACTCTGGCATTCTTGTAGATCCCCATAGGCTTGTACTTGGTCTTCAGATAACATGGAAGAAGAGCAGTGTGCCAATCATTGGCAATGAAGACAACATCCTCCCCTGCATTTGTACAAGACAGATATGTTACACCATTTATAATAGAATGCAAAATAAATAAATAAAGGTACAAACTTTGAGAATGGGACATACCATAAGGTCCAGAGAAATATTTATTGCTGTTTAGATTCAAAATCCTTGGTGCCTCCAAAGCAGCCTGAGTTCAACATAATAAATGAATGCCAGCTATATAAGCAATAGTGCAGAACTGCATACATGATCAGGCGTAGGCTAACAAAAATCTTGAGTATGCAGTAAGAGGAAATAAAACAATGATATACCACAGGTGGTCATTATGTAAAACAAAAAAGAACATGGATGATTGACTCGTGTTGAATGCAAAACCATGTAAATTTGGAGCACAATACCAACTTTTTGCCTTGACGGCCCATCGACCGATTACTTCTCTAATATATAATGAGCAATGATCTACAATTTTTTTTTTTTTTTTTTTTTTTCTACCAAGCACTGTGGATTATAATTTCAAAAAATTTCACTGCCACAGCATTTTTAGTGAGTTTTCAGTATAAAATTTCTGTTTGACAATCATTTTCCATATATAATATAGTAGGAAGTTATGACAAAACAACTGCACTTTTTTATTTTGAATCGAGTGTTCAAAGAATGAAAATCATTCATGGAATTACGGGCTTGAAACTACAGGTCGCATTGAATAACTTACTTGGCACAATATACTGAATCGAATTTGGTTGTCCTGGTAATCCACACCCGTCTTAGGCCCATAGATCTTAGATCCAGTTTTACCCCAAACCTTTGAAAGTTCAGAAATTCAAGCATCAGAACTAAGATCAAGCTGACTATTACAGGTAAAGTACATATAGTTCACCCCTAAACGCGAGAAGAGTTGATTGAGGACAGAAATAAACCTTTTCCAGGAACATTGGGTGATCCACAAAAACACGATCAACTCCACGTTTGTAGCAGTGGAAGAGGCGAACTGTCTCTATTCGGTCTCCAATTTTTATCTGCAATATAGAAACTTATCTTTGAAGAAACTAATCCCAAGAATTATTCGCTAGATTAGTATATAGTAAAACCTAACCTTGCGTTGAAATGGTTGGAATTTGGCAAAACAAGCACAAAATAGAATTTACCTGAAGAAGAACATGAGTATCCCATGCATCTTTGTACTGGTCGTAACGTGGGGAAACTGTCATAACACGATTCCCATTGGCCTAGATGATTTGGCATAGAAATCAGATCAGTTAAAAATTCATCATCCTATGTGTATGTGTTTAGTTGGGGGATTTGGGGATGAATTTAGAAAGGAAAACAGAAAAAGTGTGTGAAACTACGTAAAACATAAGCATATTTTATTCACATTTCATCTACTTATTCTATTTTTCTTTCTAAATCTCTCTCCAAATCCTCCAACCAAACATACCATAAATGTTTTACCAATTTACCACAAAACTAACCAAGAAGATGATTCAACTATAGTAGCAAATAAACAAGTATAGTAAAAGCCAAAAAAAAAATAGAGCTGGAGCCAGATGCTTACCGCCATGGCTGGTGGCAGTCCCCCAAGAACATCACCAAGCCCTCCAGTTTTGCTCCATGGACCCACCTCAGCTCCCACAAAAACAATGTTCATCCCACTTCCGCATATAATGGCGCTTGATGGTCTATCATTCTCAGTTTTGGGACCATTTTTATTACTGGCATGCTTGGCGATTGCTTTTGCGTTCTTTTTCATTTGTAGCATGTCCAACTTGTTCAAAGATCTTAATCCATTGTGAGTCATGGTTTGTCTCTTCAGACCAATCTGACCCAAGTTTGTTAAAGTTTCTCCTCCGCTATTGACATTTGAGCTTCTTGATACAAAGTGAGATGCAGTCACAGTTGCCATTGGTAGTGTCCTTATTCAAACACAAAAATATAAACTGTTAAATCATTCAAAACTAGATGCAAAATCTTCAAACCCTCAGTAGTATATTTAATCAGAATTGGAACTAAAGCAAATAATAACAACTAAAAAAAAAAAAAACCCAGGTAGATTTTGTTATACTCTCTCTCATACCTTTTTTTAATGATAAACCAATTATCTCATCTCATTTACAAAAAGTTGTTGTAAATAGAGTAAGAAAATCTCTCACAAGTAGTTGATTATGATTTAGCAACTGGGTTGGGTGAGAGGATTGAATTTCAAAATGCAGTTGAGAAAATATAGTAGTAAGAAACAATGAAACAGTTGAGAGAGAACTTACTCAAGGACCTCTCAAACCTCGTTGTGGGAAGGGCTCCTCCTCGCCCTCCTTAATTTCTAGAGACTGCCTTGGGGGGTTCCACTATGACACGTGGCTTTGCTTTAATGGATTGGATCCAAAAAATTCACGTGAAGGGGGCAGGAGACAATCACAGGTCACCGTGTGTCTGAGTGGACTGTGGGGCACGGCAACTTTGTCATGGCATGATTTGGAATGTGCGCCAAATATCAGACCTATGATCATTTCCAACGGTTGGTTCGAGAAAAATGCTTCGCTAATTTAACACTATTAATACACCATTAATGATGTGGCATCATGGGAACTTCATTATTGATGTGATAGTTTGACTTTTTTTTTTTTTTTTTTTTACACTGCCACCTCATTAGTAGTGCTTTTAGAGCTTCCAATTTAGTATTCTAAATCGGAACTGGTTGGTTCAATGTTACATTTTGTTTTGGATCATACATAGTGGTTGTTTGGGAAGTTATTATTTTATTAATTATTTTAATTTTTAGTTAGTAGGTTAAAATTTTTATATTTAGAAAGATGATTGTATTTTTTTAATTGAATATGATATTTGCGAGAGAAAAAATAAAATGATCATAAATTTAATGTGACATTTTGTCTTATTGATTATTTTAACTGATTTTTTCTTTTTATGAATTTTAACCTAAATTAGGCTAAAATCTCACTTCCCAAACAACCCTAAAAGAAATGAAATTATTGGAGTTTTCCATTTACATAAAATATATATATATAAAATAAAAATCATTGTAGTTTCTTACATTTTTATTTGAATGATGAACAATAACTAAAGAGGATATTTTATTTTATTTTATTTTTTTAAAGGATAATTTAGATGTTATAATTTTTTTATAAAGAGTAATTTTGATTTTTCACAAAATTTCATTACTTTTAGCGAGAATTAAAATTTAAGTGTGGTGTGATTTGTGTTTCTCACTATTTTTCTTCTTTTTTGATCATTACTCAACTCATTAATTATTCAAACAAACGATGAAAATTTTAATTGTCACTAAGCTCCTTAATCCAAATGGAGTATTAAAGATATAAAATATATCATATTATGAATTTCAGAGATTGGCCAAATGATAAAAAATTTGTGAATAATATCTAAAGCTTAGAGTTCAAGTTATTTTAAAGTTACTGAAGGTTTGATCTATCATTAATTTCAAAACTCATAAGTGGGAGTATGTATAAAATAATTCAGAGACTCGATTAAAAGAAAGAAATAAATAAATAAATCAATGATGAGGGTGACCTCCCAGTCCAGCACCACCGTCAAGAGTGTGGGGAAATATCTTAAAGTTTAGAGTTAGAGTTATTTTAAAGTTATTAAGATTTGATCTACCATTAATTTCAGAACTCATAAGTGAGAGTGTGTATAAAATAATTTGAACACTCGATTAAAAGAAAGAAATAAATCAATCAATGATGAAGGTGACCTCCCAGTCCAGCACCACTGTCAAGAGTGAAAAAATATCTAAAGTTTAGAGTTCTGGTTATTTTAACGTTATTAAGAGCTGGTTTGGTATATTTGAAAAAAGTTAAAAAATTAAAAAGTCACTATCCTATTTAAGTTATATCATCTTATTTAAGTCACATTACCTCTCTAACACATCACTTCAAACCCAACCCAAACCTAACTCATATCTCATAAAAAAGTCAAAAACTGTACTTATTTAGATCATTCCAAATAATCCCTAAGATTTAATTTACCATTAATTTCAGAACTCATAAGTAAAAGTGTGTATAAAATAATTCAAACAATCGATTAAAAGAAAGAAATAAATAAATTAATGATGAGGGTGACCTCCCAGTCCAGCACCACCGTCACGAGTGGAGGATTTTTTTGGTCCGTCTAATTGAACTCAAATCGGCAGGAAATTGTTTGGGTCCAATCACACAGAGAGAGCTTAACAACGACACCTCACACCCATGATTTCAATAATAGTTACGGTATATCACACTAGTTTATATTTAAAGTTTGTAGAAAATTTTAGTGAGTGTATATTTTTAGTATTTTTAAGTAACTTAAAAAAATATTCACTATATCACTACCACAGAGGCAAGTCAAGTCCATTGTATCATGTCTGTGTATAATAATCATTTATTTATTTATTTATTTATGTTGGACACAATCTATTCAATGAAATTTAATGAATAATTAATGAAAAATCAAATATAGCAAATCATTATTATAGAATAACTTGCAAAATGAGAGGTAAACCTCAAATAAAATCAAGGAGAATAGGACACGGGTGAGATCCGATTTGAAAATTGACTATTTCAATTAAAAAAATTTAATTTTTGTATTAAAAAAATATATAAAAAAATTTAAAAAGTGATATGATTATTTATAATGACTTTTTAACTTTTGATAGTAACCCAAGTTTTCAAACAAAACCTAAGTAGAACAGATTTGACCGCTAGTATTCTGTTGAGGTGCATTGGATAACCGAGAACTAAAAATCAAAAGTGAGCTTTTTTTATAAATCTTTTTTCTAAAAATTTTATTCCATCTAACTCATATTGTTTTTAACTATTTCATTAGGTTTTATTTGAGGTAAGAAGATCAAAACACCCTCAATCGCTCCTACCCCCTATTAATGTTGATATTTAATGTTGATTGTCATTATATTTTAGTAATTCTCATGCAACAAGATGTTAACTATCATTATATTCATATTAATTTGAAATGAATTTTTGTCATTGTGTTGTCAATTATATGATGTGAATATTCACATCATTATATTCACATTAATTTGAAATGAATTTTTGTCATTGTATTGTTAATTACATGATGTGAATATTTATACTAAAATATACGAATGTGAACGTTCACATCACTATGTTAGATGAGAGAAAATGTTAACATGTGAATGAATGCTCACATCACTACATGTTGTGATTAAGAATGTGTTGTCAATTAAAAATATAATGAACGTTATTTTAATGTATTGTCAATTAAAAATAAGAAGGTTCACATATTGTGAATGTTCATATCGCTACATTAGATAAGAGAGAATTTTTCGAAAAGGTGTTGTGAATGTTCATATCAGATGAGAGAGAGAATGTTTACATTATTTTTAATGTATTGTCAATTAAAAATATATTCACATCAGATGAGAAAGAATGTTCATATTATTTTTGATGTGTTGTCAATTAAAAACATATTTGCATTATATAATAATATAAAATAATAACATCAATACTATTTAATTTGCATATGAAATTTGCTATGCCTTGATCATTTTCCTTCTCTCTCCTCCCCCAACATTAAATATCAATATTAAATATAAGGGTATAAGAGTCTAAGAAAATAATGTAAATCAAGAAAAAGGACTTTATGGAATAAAAATATAAATACATGGGACTAAGTGGGTTAAAAAATTTATTCATGAATTTCTTGGGTTAGAACACTTCTAAATGAGATTTATCAATAAAAAGTCCAAATCAAAATGATAATTCAATTTATTAATTGTTCCAACTTCACTCGAATTTTATGTTTGGATTGATAATTTAAGAGGAAAAGTAAAGGATTGGAGGAATAAATAAGTCAAAATTATGTTTGGATTCTTTTAAAAGAGGAGAAGTGAAGGAGAGTGTACTAATATTTTAAGCACCTCACTTCTTTTATAAAATTGGGAGGAAACGGATGGAAAGAAATTTTTTTATAATAATATATTAAAATACTTAAATTAATGTATATCTCTCCTTAATGAAGTATTGTCTAACCAAACAAGGAAGAAAACTTTCAATCCCTTTTTTTCTCCTCCTTCTCACAACTAACTCTTTTCTTTGCTACCCATTTCCTCAATCTAGAGTATAGATTGTTGAGAAATATTATGAGATTGTTTGAAATAATCTAAATAAGTATATTTTTTTAATTTTTTATGAAAAAATATATAAAAAAATAGAGAGATGATATAATCTAAATAAGTGCACTTATACCAATCATGCCAAATAATCCTATGTATTTTAAAAATTTATTGAAACTTCTACGTCTAATTATATAGATGTGAGAGACCTTGCTTATTTCCACTTTTCAAAAAAACACTTTTCAAAAAATTTTACTTTCTTATTTTTCGTGTTTTTTTGTTTTTACTGAATTTTTTTAATATTTTAAGCAATTTTTTTACTTTTTAGATACACCTAACATAAATACACCTAAAAAGTAAAAAAAATGTAAAAAAAATCTTTTAAAAATTCACTAAATACCAAAAATATTAAAAATATATAAGAATTCAGTACATTTTTTATATTTTTATGTATTTATTAATTTTTTAAAATATTTTTTCATAAATTTTTTACTTTTTAGATACATCTAAGTAAGGTGCATCTAAAAAAGTAAAAAAAAATATTTACTAAAAATAAAAAAACACAAAAACCAAAAAAATCAATTTTTAAAAAACTTAATTTAGAAAACTCAAGCCAAACACACTAATAGTACTCATATATTTGTAAAGTGTTTTTTATTTAATTCTTTTAAAATTATAATTGTATCCACCCTAAATCATTTAAGATCTGCGGAAGAAATATTATTATTTTATAAAGACTTTTTTATTTATATTTTTTATTAATAGCATAACAACTTTGAATTCATAAATGTTTTTTTTTTCTCTCTCTCTCTTCTTCATTCTTCTCTCTTTCTCTCTGCAAATTTAATTTTGGACAAAATTTATTTTATACCCTTGTGGTTTCAGACAAGAGCAATTTACCCTCTATAATTCAAATATGGTCAGAAAATTCATAAATAATTTTAGATCAAAATCAATTATTAACTCCATTAACTATGGATATAAAATTATAGCCCTATGCCTTTTTTTGTTATTTTCATTTTCTCTACTTTCTCATAACATAATTTATAATTACTAACATTAATTCAATTAAATTATAATTAGTCGTAAATTCTTAATTACTTATTGTAATTCTTAACTTTTAAATTTAATTATATTTTAGATCACAATTAAACCTAAACCCTTAATTATATATTTTAATTCCTAACTTTATAATCTAATTTAATTTAACATAATTTATATCACAATTAATACTCAATCTTAATTATTTATTGTAAGAGAAGATGTAGGTAAAATTTCCTTTTTATTGTGTTAATTTTACTTTATATCTTATAAAACCAGGCACATTTCAAAAAATAGTGTGTGTGATACATCTTTCATTAGATTATATGAAAAAACTAAGTATAACACTTTAGTTAGAAGTGAACAGATCATTTCAAATTTTATGTCAACCCTTCAATCATTTTAAGTAGAGTGAATGGACCGTTCTTTACTTTAATTAGACTATTAAAAGAAATTAACGAAAAACTTAGAACTAATCAATTAGAAATAATAAACAAAATTAAACATTTTGTACAAGATCCAGAAAAATAAGTAGCCTTTTTTGATGAAAAACAAAAAGAATTAGACTTATATCCACATCCATATAAAGGAAATAATCTGGAAGAGCCATTTGAATTAATCTCACTTGCAAAACAAAAAGATAATGGAGTTAAGTAACTGAAGATATGGTTGAAAAAGAAAATGATAATAAAATAAAATACAAAATAATATTATAAATAGCTGAACTATTATATAGATGAAGAAATAATAGAAGAAATAAATAATGAAATAATAGAATTAGAAGGAGATATCTATAAACAATTAGGATTAATCAGCTTAGGAGAAATGGAACACATTCTCCTTGAAGAATTAGAACAAGTAATGGGAAATAATGACGCAAAAAAAGAAAAAGAAAAAGAAAATAATGTACTAGAAAATTTTGAAGACATAGAAAAAGATAATGCTTTAGAAGAAGAAACTAATAACATTAATGATATGGATATGGTAGTAGTAAAACAAAAAGGAAGTAACTCGTCTACCACATCTAATCCAAATCATCCAGATTTTAGAAATTTTACCAGACAACAGCTAGAAAATGATATTAGAAATTATGAATATAGAAAAAGAATGAGACATTTTAGTTATCTAAATAGAGAGTCTTTTGTTAGAGGAACATCAAATTATGCTGATTTTACCCCTAGGAATGAAGTATTGTTACAAGAGGTACCATTAAAGCCAATAAGTAATACAGGATATTTATTAGATATTGAATGTGCTACAAACACAAGTGAGGTAGTAAAACAATGGAAGAGAGGCATATACCATGTCTTAAATATCCATAGTAACAGTTGGAGCGCTCAAAGTTTTCTAAATTATATTGAACATAGCCTTACGGGTATAGTAACAAGTTGGTTTGACAATCTAAGAGAAAGTAACAAAGAAAAATTAACAACCGAAACTATCCCGGAAGGTATGTTAAACATATTTCTAAAATATATTGAAGAAGAATTTGTAGAAAAAGAGTGGGATGAAGATAAAAGAAAAAGAGAATGGGTCAGGAAATTAAGTAACATAGAAATATGTAATATGAAACATATAGAAAATTATATATGTGAATACTCCTATTATTATTACCAAATAGGTAGAAATAAAATTTATTTAACTATGTTTTTTCATAAATTACCATATCCTATAAATGTTAATGTCGAAGAAAAATATGAAAAATGGTTAAAACAATTAGGAGATGCCACAAGTGACACCTTGAGTAATAGAATTAAATATCTAAGATAATGGGTAAAGCATGAATGAATTAAAATGAAGCAAAGAAGAAAAATAAAGATAATAATAAAAAAAACAATATTTACATTGCTGACAAACATCTAATTCATGGGCATGTGAGCCTTCAAGAAAAAAAATATATATATAATAAGAAAAAGAAAACATTTTATAAAAAAAAAAAAGTTGTAATAAGCAAAGAGAAGAGAAATAAAAAAGAAAATATTATTAAAAAAAACCCCTATAATTTCAACAAAAGAAGAAAGTTTTTTTAAAAAAATAATTATTGTCCAGAAGGAAAAAAGACCTGTAAATGTTGGGCATGTGGAGAAATAGGCTACTTTGCTAATCAATGTAGAAATAAAAAGAATAATAAATTAATAAAAGCCTTAGGAAGTCTGGATTATGTGGAATTATAAGAAGAAGAGGCTTTAGAATTAACTTTAGAAAATAATAAAGGAGATAGAAATATAAGACAAAGGCTATATAGCGACACCAAGGAAGAATCAAATTTTATGATGACAGAAAAAATAAGTATAGAAAATTTGAGAGGAGAACAATTTGTCAAAGAAAATTCTCAAGAAAAAGAAATAGAAATAGAAAAAAATTAGATATTAC
The DNA here is from genome assembly GCA_036172215.1 of Camellia granthamiana. Classification (NCBI taxonomy): domain Eukaryota; kingdom Viridiplantae; phylum Streptophyta; class Magnoliopsida; order Ericales; family Theaceae; genus Camellia; species Camellia granthamiana. The sequence goes on along the minus strand of JAXFYN010000033.1, from coordinate 587,167 downwards.
CAATAATACGAAAAGATGAAATATATCAAAAATCAAGGATTGTGAATATGAGGTAAGATAAACAAATTTAATAAATTATGAAAATATATTAAAAAATAATAAAGATAATAAATATAAATATATGCATATAGGGTGTACAAATCCAAATAGCAATATTATTTGACAAAGGACAAGATATAGATACATATGCATTTTTGTGTAATGTTAGACAACAAAATTTTGGAAGATCCATAATCAGTAGAATAAAAAATAATCTATGTGGAGGACCATTAGGTTTTAATTGCAAACTAGGATATTATATTAGCTTAAAAGATAGATTCATAAATAAATTTTTAACTCTAAAAATAAAAACCGTAGGAATCGATATGTATGAAACCACCTATCCATTAAAGATATTTTAGAAAATAATATACAAGTTAGATAATACCATAGATCCTAAAATATAATATAAAATTATAGAAGCAGATAAATTTGAACCTACCAATGGAATACCAATAGATAGAATTACACCTAAAAGAATAAATCCTAATGAGATCAAGTTAGATAATCAATGGATAGCAAGTTTTAATAATCCTAAAAACATTACAAAAAGAAATATATATATATATATAATTAAAATCGATAATGCCGGAAATATTAAAATAAAAACTCCTAGCACAATAGAAAATAAAAAATGATGAAATGGATACTGTAAGCATATCGTCAGGAAAACACTCCATAGATAATTCTAGTATACAATCTGGAAGGAGTTCAGTTAGCAAAAAAATAATAGGATATAGAACTATCAGTGTGCCAGTATATGAAGATGAGGAGAATCTTATGGAATGGATAAAAGACGATGAAGAAGAGGCACAAAAAGAATACGATACATTTATAAAACGGTATAACAAAACGAATGAAGAAAATAAAATGTCATTATCATACACTAATCTGAATAGTATATATATACCAATAAAAATACATAGAATAGTTTAATACCAACGAACTATGTGCTTACTTAGATAGTGGATGCTTTCCTGAATATATGTGGAAAAAGCAAAATCCACCATTAATAGTTCGAATAACTAACAATGGTACGATGATACATACAGACGCTATAGAAAATTTAGTTATCAAAATTAATTCAGTTACCTTTATCATTCCTAAACTTTGGGTAACCGATCAACCATCATATGATGTAATTATAGACAATAATTTTTAAAGATTATACAGCCCTTGTGCACAAACATTGCACTTTGTTATATTTACAAATAACAACAAGCCAGTTGAAGTCTTAAAACTAAAAGCGGCTATTACACATCACAATATTGACTTCGTACGCAGCAAGCGTGGTGAGGAGGCAATCTCTCCAATTGGGCGCGAAACTACACTAAGTATTAAGAAATTAGTATTCAAGAATTCAAAAAGAACAAAAAGAAAGATGCAAAAATTTATATAGTGAAGATCCGTTAAAATTTTGGCATAAATATAAAAGTATAGCTAAAATAGACTTAATCGATCCTAATAAAATAATTAGAGTAAAACAAATGGTATATACTTATAATGATATAGAGGAACTCAGAAAAGAGATAGAAGATCTAAAACGAAAATGATTAATTAGAGGTAGCGAAAGTCCACATAGTAATCTAGCATTTATGGTCAGAAATCATGTTGAGGTTAAAAGAGGAAAGGTTAGAATGGTAATAAATTACAAAAAATTAAATAATAATACTAAAAGAAATGGTTATTTTATTCCGAATAAGCAAGTCCTTCTCAACAGAATACAAGGCGCCTCTTAGTTCTCCAAAATGAACTGTAAAAGTGGATACTGGCAAATAAAAATGGATGAAGACAACATCCCACTAACAGCCTTCAGTACACCATAAGGACATTTATAAATGGCTTGTAATGCCATTCGGGTTAAAAAATGCACATCAAAATTTCAAAGAAGAATGGATAACATCTTTAAAGAATTAAATAATATTTGTCTTGTATATATGGATGATATTTTATTTTTTTTTCAGATTCATAGAACAACATAGAATAGATATTGAAATAATAACAAAAAAAAGTGAAAAACATGGAATAATATTAGGTGAAAAGAAATGTGTATATGCACAAAAATGAAATAGAATTTTTACACCTTGAAATCAAAGGAGAAACAATAAAAATACAAAGTCATGTTCTCGAAAAAATTAATAAATTTCCTGATAAAATCACGGATAGAAAACAATTAGAAAGATTTTTAGGATGTTTAACATATACCTCAGATTTTATAAAAGACTTAGCCAAAATAAGAAAACTTTTTACAAAAGAAACTAAAAAAAGATGAGAGTTGGACTTGGAACTTAGCTGACTCCACCTAAGTAAAATTTTTAAAAGAAAAATATAAAGATTTGCCTACCCCAACTCTTCCTAATGAAAATCATGAGTTAGTACTAGAAACTAATGCAAGTAACAATCACTGGAGCGCAGTTTTAAAAATAAAAGAAAATAATCAATTATGTAGATATTGTAGTGGAAGTTTTAATCAAGCTGAATGTAATTATTCTACCATGGAAAGAGAATTATTAGCCATAGTAAAAGGAATAGAAATTTTTTTAATATTTTTGGCACTAAAACCGTTTTTAATAAGAACTAATTGTAAAGGCCTACTAGGTTTCATAAATAAGAATTTACCTAACATGCAGACTCAATGGAGGCTTTTACGGTGGCAACTTTGGTTAAAATAATTTACTTTTGATATAGAACATATTAATGGTAATAAAAGTAGTTTAGCAGATACTCTAAGTCGAGAACTTGTGGATGGCATCCACATCCACAAGACTTACACCGCCAAAGAAGGAAACACTTCTGGCAAAAACTCAAAAAGTGTTGGACTTGGTGACACAAGACAGTGATGAAATTATCAGAAAAATGCAAGTTGTAGAAAAAAGGCGTTCTGTGAACGAGATTATTAGAACGACCTATTTAGTATCAAAAACCTTTTTAAGATTAGAAGTATTATATTAGTTTCTTCAACTCCCTGCCGACCTCCAAGATAAAATAAAAAAATGTACGTTTCTTAAGTTATTTCTAAAATGATATGAAGAATGTGTCACCTATCTGGGAACTCAATGGTGCTACTTCAACAGACGAACTACATTATACAGTTATAGAATGGTAAAAGTTTCATTCAATCCAGACAAGGTCATCAACCCAAAAGATCTTTTGGTTCAAATGTGGAAATTGGGAATAATCAATACATTCGACATTTCACCTCACCCATAGAGTACTATGTTCACTCAGCTCACCAAATTTCAACAATTCATGTTCAGAAGAATTTATAAAATCTTTGAAGAATATCCAAGCATGGCACCTATCACATTTACAACTGCCAAAACAGAGGCAAAGGATGAATATCTAAATGCAGCTCATTATCTGATAAAAGTCAAAAACAAGAAAAGCGTAATCCCCTATAAATGTGATCAGTTCCAAGATTGGGACGAACCTTTTATATTAGATCCAACAGAAGCAAGGGCGAGAGGATTTTTCCTAATATCTCACGAAACTACAGAATTAGCAAGGGTTCGATTCAAATTAATTCATCATGGAAGAACTAAGTTTGCACTAACACCATCCTTGGCAGAAAAATTAATTGTTCTAGGATTGCCTTATGAATCAGTATATGATTATTTGAAACGAGTAGCATTGGAGACATATTTATCTGAAAGAGGATGTAAAATTATGGAGAAATATCTTATGGAACAAGATCTAGAAGGATGGGATGAGATGTTTGAAGAATATGATGAGAACTATGATCTTGGTAATATCATAGGTGATGAAGGGGTGTGGAATCTAGACAATGCAATGGGTTGACAAATGCATAGGCAGTTTGGCAAACCATGGGCTGAAGACTACACTTCCATGTGACTACCCCACCAAGTGTCTCTTGCTAATAAATAAATCAGCATGTAGCCATGCCACTTGCTTGTTTGTCTCTTGTTTGTCTACTAGTAACAGTAAAATATAATATATAACATATTGTATATTTATAGAATAGGTTGAAATCTGGACTTAGAAGTCCACAAGGTGCCTATATAAAGGCCTTGAGGGAGAGAAAAATGGGACAGATGACTTAGAGTATACTTGACACTAAGAAAGAAGTCTGGTTCTCAAGCCTTCTTAGAGCAAACAATACTCTAGCAATCCAACAATCTACACACCCTTTTCCTTGTAAATCTTTGTTCAATAAATAAAAAAGTTTTTCATTTTTAGAAGAGAGTGTGTGTCAGGGCCCGAACTCGCCCCTATGGATTAGGGTCATAACCGGCCAGTAATCATGAGATTGCCTGCGGCCTCAGTCAAAAATCAAATCATGTTCAATTACAGAGGCCAAATAGCAGAAGCAAAACTTATAAAGGTTGTCCAATGAGCTATGCGTACATGGCTTAACCAAAATAACTTCCTCATAAGTGTAATAACTCACACTATACATACATTCATATTATGTACTACATAAGTCCAGGATCATTCAAAAGACAATGTTAACAAAAACCAAGGTTATACACAGATTTGGTCATACGTGACCACAAAAGAACAAAAAGGAAAAACAAGGCAAGGCCTCTTGCGTGAGGCAACCTTGGTTTACTCCTTAAAACTCGGTTTCTCATTGCTCATTGGTTCTAGGGCTGGACATCCCGCTATTCACCTACATACATATAAATAAGGAGTTAGCTAAACTCAGTGAATAATACCAAAGTAAAGGAGTTCATAAATGAGATTCATTTGATCATAAGTTATAAACTAATCTTGTCGATCGATATTGTCACAACCCAAACCCGCCTCTATAGGTTTAGCGCCGTAACTGGCCAGTAATCCTTGGATTACCAAATGCCTCTTAACAGAATAACATATAATAAAGGGCTAAAGAAGCAAATATAGAAAATATACAATGTCCATAGAGCTGTGTTAACGTATATAAGACAGAAAATTTCAAAACAACTTGTATATATATATGTGACGTCACAAATACATGAGTATTGCATCACTCCAATACACAAATAATGCCAATAAGAAACTTAGCCCAATGTACAGATAAACAAAACAAAGCAAAAACATCTATAGTAAGGTAACAAACTAAACATTTCAAAGGGAACCTCCCCGGGAGGCACAGTGGTTGGCTGACCCAAAACACTCTAAACAGCAGCTTAGGCCTGGTCACGTGCCTGCTTATCTACATACATAATATAATAAAGTGAGCGGAAGCCCAGTGAATAATAACAGAGTAAAGGGTTTAAATGAACGATGTCCCTAATAGATTTAGAAATAAAAATTCAAATAAAAAACAGATGTATATTCATATTCTTGTTCAAACTTCATACGGAAATCAGAATTCATGCTTAGTCATACATGGTACATCTATTAGCATTATCTTGCTTGTTAGTTCCATAAGGAACCTCTGGTACCGGGAACTTGTAATATACTTGAGCTACAGTATTGTTACCCCTAGGCAAGGACCTTGCTTAAAAAAGGCACGATATTGTTACCCTCGGTGTAAGGGCCTGTAGACGCGCCCGTGGGCTTCACTCTACAGTTCGGACTCCTTTTGTGTCACGGTTCTAAATCTGAACCAAAGAGTCCACCTCTGGCAAATCGTTTTGAAGAAAAATTGATTTTTGAAAAGAAGTGCCAAACATGGACTGCTTTGCCAGATACAGAGTCGCCACCTAAATATTTTATTTTTGGGAAATTTAGGAAACCCTGACTCGGTGCCGAAGGCCACATGTCCGTCATCACCAAAGTGGTCTTGGCTCGGGAGCTTGGGTACGATCGGGGAAGGTCAGCTATGAGCACCCCCTTTCGCCCGGTCCAAAGACCGGCCTCTACTAACCGTGATATCCGATTTTAAAAACATTACATGTTCTTATTCCGGTTATTAGCCTAGAATTACTATGTTATGCGCACAGCAAACAAGTATAGACCAAATCGCCTAAGTTGGAACAAAACACCACATGTTTGTTTTGAAAATGATTTGCTACTCGCAAGTAGGCTAAAATGCAGATTTTGCCACCCTCGAGTGGGCTTTTGGAAAAGACAGTTTTGCTACTAACTAGTGGGCTTAAAACTTACAGTTTTTAATGCATTGTCCCAATTTAGGTAATTCGACCTCCATCCACGGGCATTCAAGCAGTTTATATCACATAAGCAGCTAGCCTCATGGTAATCATGCTGTCATGGCAACACTCACACACATGTGATATGCTAAAGCATAAAAGCTCACCTAGTACTCCAAGCCAAAACAGAAGCTCATTAGAAATCCATGCATGGACCTAAGCATACTGAAATGTCTAATGCAACACATACAAAGATGCAATCTAGGCAGGCTCGGCTATCCTAAACATGGCATGTGAAATGCTACAAATAACACGTATTCAATTTGGAATTGAAATACAATGCAGTTTGTATGATGTACCGAGCCCAATGCATGTCAACAAACAAATGCATGGATGCACGCATGCATTGCATAAGGTATGCTAACTTAAATATGCCCTAATCTACCATCATAAGCAGGTAAATAAAAGGGAGAAAGAAGTGAGGGTTGGAAGACATGCACACCACTCACACACACTTATTACAGATTCGCCCTCACTCGGAGGGACCAAGAGAATAATACAAATAACTAACTACGCAAGCTAATTAAATATTACAAGCCAATTAAATTAATTAAACAAATTAATCTAATTAAAGCAGTAAAGCCCTCGGGAAGCGGGTCAGATGCAGCACATGCTCGGGACTTGCTCGGAATTGTACTGCCATACATAATCTGCCTCTGTTTTCCCTGCTCTTCCCCTCTGAAGACTGCCAAAGCCTCAGGGATGCTTCTCTGGACACTGGAGATCACCACCGGCTGCATAGAAGTACCACCGGCATCTAGATGTGGCCATCGGCACAAGATTCATCCATCGGCCACCAAAGGATGGCCGGCCGGCACTAAACACTGCCGATCGGCAGAAAGTTCCTGCAGGACCTGCAACTCACAGCAGCAGAGGGCAAAACTTGCATGGCAATACAATTCAAGCAATATATGCACCAACCATGCCCCCTATCATGTTTCTGACTCAAAGGGGCACGTGCCTCGATTCTCGGACCACCAATCACGCATTTCCATGCATGGTGGCCCGAAGAATCAAGTGTGCACTTCAATTTCAAATGAAATGCAATGCAAACAAACAAACCAAGGGAGCCTAACCTCTATCACACTCACTTCAAGAGGCCAAGCATGAACGATGCAATGCAATCCTAGACATGTCATCTAGCATGCAACATGGATAATGCAAGGCACTTATGCAAGCATACAAGCAAACATGAGGCAATGCAAACCAATGAAAAGATGGACTTAAACATGAATTAAGCAGCTCTAAGTAGGCCTAAAACAGTGGCCAAAACCAAGGGAGTGAAGGCCAAACACATATGCACACATACACATGCAAAGGTACCAACACTTAGGCATAATGAAGCAAGCCTTAAGCACACTTAAAGGAAGCTAAACATGAACAACTAGCATGCATTATAAAGCTCTGAAATCATGCCAAACATGGTGCCAAACCAAGCTAAACAAGACCAAACAAAGCACGCAAATAGCCCAAGTGCTTGAAGCAAGGTAATGAGGCTTTGAACCACACTTGACAAGACCAATCATGGCAAGACTCAAGCAACCAAAAACAGGTTTTCAGCATGTGAAAATACACCCAAAACTCACACTCGCGGCCTCCTAAAAGCTCTAAACACGCAAGCATGCGCAAGGCTCCCTTGAATGCATAAAAGGACACACCCTTAAAGCATGAAAGAGATGACAAAAATGAACATGTGAGCATGGATTAGGGTCTGAAATAGCATGTAAGAGGGTTCCAAACCCTTGAAATCAGGGAGGCAATGCATCCTACACATGCACCTACTTGAAGCATACAAGCTACAATGCAAAGGGGCTATACAAAGCATGCCAATATTGACCCAAACAACCTAGGACAGACCTTATACATGGAAAAACAAGCACATTTCCAGTTTATGTCAAGCCACAAAAACAAAAGCATACAAGGCTAACAAATCATGCAAAAATGAGGCTATCACATGGATTTCAAAGCAAGTAGCACATGGATTATCCAAACAATGTTGAGCCCTTCAACAATGTTGAAGAAGGGCTCAAAATAAGCCTACTTGAAGCTTACATTATGCCTCAAAACAGATTATACATCAGCCAAATATACTATGCAAGAATAGTGGCATACAAGGGGGGTATAACATGAAGTACCAAAAGGGTGCACCAAACAGCCAAAGACCCTTCATGAGACATGTAGAGGGGGTCAAAATAAGACACTTTTCAGGCCTGTCGAAGGCCCAAAAACAGAAGCATGGTAGGCTAAAGAAACATGCAAAAAAATAAGGACCAAAGAGGGTATTGAAGTAAGTCATGCATGGAGGTCCCAAACAAGGTTGAGCCCTTCTTCAATGTTGAAGAAGGGCTCAAAATAAGCCTCTTTGTAGTTTACATCGAAGCTCAAAAATACATGCAACTATGGCTTAGATATGAACCAAGAAAATGCTAGTTTCGGGGAAAAGTGTGCTTACCCTTGTAGACCAACAAACCAGCACCTCTTGATCCAAGAAAATGAGCTCCTAGCCTCTGCAAATGACCCCCAAGTGGCTGGAAATGGAAGTGGTGGTGTTGTGCTATGGGTTGGTGAAGGAATGGCCCAAGAACAAGGGTGTTTGGAGGTGGAAATGAGAGAGATATAGTGAGAGATGAAGGAATGTATATGTATATATCAGATATACATATATTTCTCTGGTTTTTTGTTCCAAAGTCTCCAACCCTAGACCAAAGAGAAGATAGCTCTCTTTTATAGGCCATGAGCTTAAGAAACTTAGAGGCTAAGCTATTCAAAAGGGCTCAAAGGGGGGGTCAAGGCTTATCAAACAAGCTTGGACAGCTGGTAGGCTTCTTGAGGAAGCCAAGACAAAGGGTCAAGGCTTCCTCAAGAAGCCTTGAGCAAAGGGGCCAAAAAAATGGGATTAAAGGCTCCAAATAGGTACATATATGCATGGGGAGCTGGGTCTGCGTATCCCAGCTGGCATAGCTGGCATGCACCAGGCTTGGAGGGTTCAAAGGGTGCAAACCGGCCAGAAAAATTGGTCGTCGGCCAAAATAAAGTGCCGGTCGGCACTATTTTCTGCCGGTCGGCAAAATATAGTGCCGATGGATGATTCCTTGGTCAAAAAATGGCCGGTGGGTATGCAAATCGAAGCCCCAGAAGTTAGCTTTCCAATGGCGCAAACCTTGCATTAAAATTCCTCCTGTACAAAAAGTTATGCCCTTTTCCGTGAAGCCGCGCAGACTCGATCCAACCGGGATGATGCCCAGCTTCAACCAATCATATCTCCTCCACCCGGACTTGGCTCTAGGAGATTCTTGAGTGCCAAGTGAAGCCCCGGAAGTCTTCTTTCCGATGGTGGTGGCCTCATAGCTCAACTCCAAGTATGCAATTGAATAAGCCCGATTCAGCGAGGGCTGCTCGATTCTCTCCTACCCGGATTAATGCTGAACTTCTCCCAACCTATTTTCTCCCCTCCTCTCCTCTTTTCTTCAACTCCAAACCCCTAAACAAAGTGTTTTGAAAGGTTTGCCTCTCTCCTTGCCGAAGAAAATGAACCTGTGCCTGCACATCTCTCAACACCGAGCAAACCATCAGTAATGCCCCAAGTCTTGAGGGCGGTCAAAAATGGGGTGTCTACAGGGCCTTGTACTTGTAGACCACGATATTATTACCCCCGGGCAAGAGCCTTGTGCTAAGGATGCCACAAATACATTTCAGAAATTTGGACAATCATTCATTCATACAAAACTTCGTATTTCAGAAAACTGACCATTTCGTAGCATAAGAAAATAGTTAAAGTTAGACATAACTTTACAGAGTTATTACTCACAAATGGCTCCACATATGGAACAGACAAATCTGATAACTTGTGACGTGTGACTTACACATACATAGTAGAAATACATAATAAAACATACACTCGGTTGATACTTAATTTTTTTTGTTTCATTCTTAGTGTTTTTCTAAGTCTTAGCCGCTTATTGAGTTTTAAACATGGCCTAGGAATGCCTAGAATGCAATATGAATGCCAAAATGCACTTTGGGACTCTTAACCAAACTTGTTGAAAACAGGGGTCACGCTCGGGCGCAACTTCCCTCGTTCGAGTGAACATGCAAACATGTGAAGGGCTGCTCGAGCGCAGATTGCCTCGCTCAAGCAGTCTATAAACTCTAAAAATGTACTGGTTGTGTGAAATCTCCGCTCGATGGCCGCTCGACGGTCGCTGGAGCGTAAGACTAAGGTCCCCGCTCGAGCACAACTTTTGTCGCTCGAGCGGTCTGTAAAATGTGAAAACTTCTGGGAGCTCGCATTTCTCGCTCAAGTAAACTTTTGGTTGCTCGAGCGAAAGTGGAAGACCGCAGAGTGGTCGCTTGAGCGCAAATTATGCTGCTCGAGTGGAAGTGCAGAATCCGAAATTTCCAGATTGCATTCCCAAGCTTCAAACTTGAATTACACCCTTCAAAACTCATCTTTTTGGGCCAAATTTCCAGAAAACATTTAGAAACTTGTAAAATACCATGGTTTGAAGATCATTTCATGAAATCAAGGCCTAAAATTATGTCAATTGTTCAAAATCCACCTAGAGACTTTAAGAACATAACATGAATACTACATGCATGAAATGGTTTGAGCTTCAAGTGTCCAAAACATAATCAAATGAGGTGTTTAGCTCAAAAACATGTTGAATTCTTAAACCATGGCTAAAATATAAACATGCATGGGACAAATTCTTAGACAACATGCTCTATTTGTCATTTGATGCACATGCATGCATGCATCTTCTTCTTTCTACATCAATCAACTTAATTCTTGCTTCAATTCACTTAGTTCTTTTGAATACATGTGGTAAGTACTCCAATTACACAACTAAAGGTTTGATTTCTTACCCTGGGGGCCCAATTTTAGCTTAGATGTGTTGATGTTTGAGCTCACAAGTCAATTCCTTCAATTCTCTTTCAAGTCTCCCCAATTCTCAAGCTTAGAGTCAAATCTTCCCACTCTCTCTCTCTCTCTCTCTCTCTCTCTCTCTCTCTCTCTTACTCTCACGTTTTTGCCACCAAGGATAAAGATATGAGAGTATAAAATGTGAATTAGGATCCATTAATGCCTTATATAAGCTAAATTAATGGTTTAATTAAATGGTTGATCAAATTACTCAATTAGACATAAATTACTCTAATTAAGTTGTTCCGAATCGACTTTCAATTGAACCTAGCATAAAATTCTAAAAATTCTAACTAACACATAATTCAAGTCAATTTCGTGATTGGATGCCGATAAGGCCTTCAATTCTCATAACAGAACAGAACGACAAACAGATATCTCTACGATGGGCAGATAGAAACACAAATAATGTCGTACACACATGCAAATAAATTCAGAATTTCATCTTAGTTCTTCTTAGGCGTATTTAATCATGGATTAAAGGCTAATCACAGGTCGAGATTGTTACAGATATCAATGCAAAACGACCTTAGGTCCAACACATCATATATCATATCCGTATTCATATACCAAACAACCTCGAGTCCAACTCGTATTTGCAGAATGACCTTTGGTCCGTTATGTGCAAAACGACCTTGGGTCCATTTCATAGGCATAACGACCTTCAATCCAATATATGCGGAACGACCTTGGGTCAAACTAATCCATATTCACATTTGTGCACACTTGTTATCCAAGATCATGTTCACATTCACTTTAGCGTTCAAAACGACCTTAGGTCCAATCATTTTTTTATCCAAAACGGCCTTTGGCAATTTCACAGTTATACAAAACGGCCTTAGGCCCATGTTATTTCCTCTTCAAGTAAACCGAACGGCCTTAGGTCCATTTCATAATCATATATCATTTAGTTCACATATTTCATTACGAACCAAGCAAATAGAATACTCATTCAGTATCAATAAGAAGTTTAGAAACTCACCACCCAGGTAACATTTAGAAAATAATACATATACTCAAATTATCTTTACTAAGATATTACTCACAGTGTTTTGATGCTTGATTCGTCTTTGCACTTGACCTTACATAATTCATAGCACATTGGGTCATAATACAATTCAATCCGTTCTTTAGTTTTCTTAATGTTCTTAGGCCTCTTTCATATCATTTAATTCATTTAGGATGCTCAATGTGTGCCTAAGGATAATCAGAAATGGAAGAGAATGGCAATTGGAACACAAAACAGCTTTTTTTAAAAGTTTTTGAAACAGGGCACTCCGCTCAAGTGCAACTTTTGTCACTCGAGCGGTCTGCAAAACTCTGTAAAACTTCTGATTGCATGATTTTTACATTCGAGCAAGATTTCTGTCACTCGAGCGAAGAGCCACGCAAAACAGGGTTCGCTCGAGCGCAAGGGTTGCCGCTCAAGCTACCATGTAATTCTCTGTAAAACTTCTGGGAGATTGATTTTTACACTCGAGTGACACTTTCCTTGCTCAAGCGAACATGTCGAATTCTGGAATTTCCAGAATTATGTTTGAAGTTCAAAACACATTTCCAAAGGCTCAAAGCTTGCAAGTTGATGCCAAAAACATGGTAAAACATTGTGTAATATGAAAACACTCTCAATTTGAAACAAATTACTCAAAATCATGAACCATTGTCCCAAATTCAAGCTCAAATCATAAGGTTGAAACCATGTATGATATAAATTGCACCATTTTCTTTTCAACTGCTTTCAAAACTCTCATGCATGAGATGAAAAGTGGTAAAACCATGAAACATCTCCAAAAATGTCAAATGTAGCTTCATGCATGTGGAAAATTCCATGAAATTTAAGTTCAACTTGGTGATTCATGCATGCATGTACACAATTCAACTCAATTCTTCCAATTCAAAGTAATTCATGCTTTCATTGGACAATTACATGCAAATGAACTCAAGAATTATATGAATTTAACTTCTACATGTCTTAATTACAAGAATCAAGGTTGACAATCATACCTATGGCTTGAATTCAAGTGTATTCTAGTCCAATTCTCCAAATCTGCTTCAATTCCTTCACAATTCTCTTTTTTTTCTCTCTCTCTAACACTATGTTTGGATTGAGTGATTTGGAGAGAAAAAAAAGAATTAGAGAGATATGTATTTCTCTTACTTATTTGGATAACTTAAGTGGAGAGAAATTGAGAGAAATTGAAAGAAACGAAGAGAAACCCATTTCTCTTATAACTCTCATTTTCAATCTTTAATCTTTCCAAAAGTTGAGAGATTGGGAGAGAAAAGAAACCAACAGATTCTTATATTTTCATAATACCAATTTTGTCCCAATAAAAATAAAAGAAATAAAATGATTGACAAAATATAAAAATGTTATTTTTGTAATATAACATAAAACAGTTTCTTTTCTTTTCTCTTATGAAATCTAACCAAACAAAAAGGAGAGTAATCACAATCATTTCTTTTCTTTTATTTCTTACTTATCCAAACAAGAATAAGAGAAATCACAATCATTTCTTTTCTTTTCTTTTCTTTTCTCTTCTCTTATAACTTAAGTAATCATTTCTTTTCTTTTCTCTCATAGGTTCCCAAACATAGTGTAAGTGTTAAGTTACCCTCCTTAGAGTGTATAATTCAGAAAATTTGAGCTCAAAGATATGAGCTAAGTCCCTAATTAGCATATATATAGGCCTCACTAATCATATAGGCTAATCAAAGCTTAGGCCTAATCAAATGAACTCATTTAAATCAAATTAATCTAATTATTTGGATCCGAATCAATTTTTAATTAAATTTCACCGTAGGCTCTAAAATCATGCTGATCACAATGGGACAGTCAATTCCACTTTTTGTTGCCTCTACGACCTTCAATTTAAATTTTATAATAGAAAATCAAACAGATTTTCCTACAGTGAACAGATAGAAATTCAAAAACACATATAATCATATAATTAGCACTCAAAATCATATCAAGTATATAATTATAAACATAATTAAGGTTAATTAGCATAACACATAGTAGGGTTGTCACAGTGTGTTATTACTGTATGTCAAGTTGTTGATCTTAGGTCTCTTGCATAACCAAAGAAGCAGTTATGAAGTTACAATCTAAGGTAGGAAATGAAACAGATCTGCGTGGAGTTTGATCTGAGAAAGGAAAGGTTGAGGGTAGCTATTTCTGAAAACTGGAAGTTTGCCAACGCCAGAGTCCTACGCCGGCTACATTTAGGTAACGGTCAAAATCTTTAGATACTGTTCTTATTTTGGAAGCATAGTGGGCCTATAATCAAAATATTTAAAACTTTTTTCCTTTTATGAGTTTTTATCACCATTTTTATATCCAAGACCTGTTGCTAGATTATAATCAAGTAATAATATTAATAGCAAATTGTCACCAACGTCGTAAATTTTTACAAAATCAACTAAATACTGATATTGCTAAAAATATAGAAATTACAAGAAAAAGAGTTGATAAAATATCTCAAGAAATCATACATTATTAAGAACAACTAGGTTTAGTATCCTAAAAATAAAATAAATAAGAAATAAAAATAAATAAATAATAATAATAATTTTTCACATTATCAAGTTACATCATTTGAGCCAAGTTGAACCACAAAAATTAGGATTACCTAAAATCACTGTTCCCAACGGGTTGGTTCAATGTTACAATCTGTTTGGATTGTACAAAAGAAATGAAATTATTGGAGTTTTCCATTTAGATAAAAAAAAATGTATAAATAAAAATCATTGTACTTTCTTACATTTTTATTTGAATGAACAATAATTAAAAGAGGATATTTTATTTTATTTTATTTTATTTTTTAAAAGGATAATTTAGATATTATAAATTTTTTATAAAGTGTAATTTTGATTTTTTACTAAATTTCATTATTTTTAGTGAGAATTAAAATTTAAATGCCGTGTGATTTGTATTTCTCACTATTTCTCTTCTTTTCTAATCATTACTCAACTCATTAATTATTTAAATGAGTGATGAAAAATTTTATTGTCACTAAAACCCCTCAATCCAATAGAGTATTAAAGATAAAAAAAAAAAAAAAAGATAAAAAAAAAATTGTGATAATATCTAAAGTTTGGAATTCCAGTTATTTTAAGGTTACTGAGATTTACTTTATCGTTAATTTCAAAACTCATAAGTGAGAGTGTGTATAAAATAATTCAGACACTCGGTTATGACATATTTTGAAAAGATGGTAAAAGTAATTTTTTGACTTTTAATTAAATTTTTTGTTTTTTTAGATAAATAATTTGAGAAGTTGGTAAAAAGTGACTTTTGACTTTTTTAATTAATATTTATTTATGATGTATAATCATAATAAAATGACTAAACTACCCCTATTTAGTTTAAAATATTTACAACTTCACCCATGTAATCCATTTTGACCTATGAAGGGTAAAATTGTAATTTCACCATTGATTAAAAACCAACTTCTCAAATAAAAAAAAATATAAAAAAATCAACTTTTAACTTTTGCTACAAATAAAATTAAAAAAAAAAAAAAAAAAGAGTTAAAAACCAACTTCTCAAAACAAACTTACGAGCGTGACCTCCCAGTCCAGCACCACCGTCAAGAGTGGGGGATTTTTTGGTCCGTGTGACTCAAACCGGCAGGAAATTGTTTGGTCCAAATTCACTCACTATCTCTCTGACACAGAGAGCTTAACAACGACACCTCACACCCATGATTTCAATAATGGGGTGTTTGGTAATAGTTTTTTTTTTTAATTTTTTAATTAAAATTTATAAAAAGATAAAATAAATTAAAATAATTAATAAAATAAAATATTATTTAAATTTATAATTATTTTATTTTTTTCTCACAAATTTCACATCTAATTACAAAAAAAATCTAACTTTTTTCCTAAACATAAAATTTTAACTTATTAAAATAGTCAAAAACTAAAATAATAACTTCACAAACATCCACAATAATAATATAATAACCATTCATCACCTTAGATTTCTTTTTTTAATTTTTTTAGGGTAAATTACACTGACCCCTGAGGTTTGGTCCAATTACATTCCACTCCTTGATGTTCTGAAAATTACGTTCCCACTCATGTGGTTAATAGTCTCATTTCACAAACCCCCTACTTATAAAAAAGGCAACAACTCTTTGTAAAAAAACAGAGAAAATTACATTGAAAAAAAAAAGTAAAGCAAAGAAAAAGGGAAAAAAAAAGAGGAAGTAAAGTAAAGCATGAAAAGAGGGAGGGTGTGAGTTTAATGTCTTCATTCAGTCTAAATAATTATAATGACAAGGAGGTTAGTGTAATTTTTCAAATGTCAGGGAGTGATATGTATTAAACCCAAACTTCAGGGGTTGTAAGTGTAATTTACCCATTTTTTTATAGACAATACTTGTGTGCCTGTCACTGTACGTTAAACCTTTTTTTTTTTTTTTTGTAATATTAATTTGTAATTTTTGTTTTATTTTAGATGTAAGTTGACTTTTTAATTTTTTAACTATTTTAATCTAGGCCTTAAAAACTTAATTTGGGATAGACTTTTTAATTTTTTAAATTTTTGTGAGATAAAAAATAAAATAATTATAAATTAATGAAACATTTTATTTTATTTAATTAAAAAACTAATTTTATCCTATATAACTATTTTAGCCAAAACTTAATTTCCAAACATAGCCAAATTTTATTAAAAATCCCCGAATGCCAATCACTCTCAACTACGGCGTTGCATGACATTCTTCAAATTGAACATTGCACTTCCACTTTTGCAAATTGCAACGCACATGGCCGGCTTATTAAAAATCATTCACAAATACCATTACTATATATCAA
Organism: Camellia granthamiana; assembly: GCA_036172215.1. NCBI lineage: Eukaryota > Viridiplantae > Streptophyta > Magnoliopsida > Ericales > Theaceae > Camellia > Camellia granthamiana. The sequence goes on along the minus strand of JAXFYN010000033.1, from coordinate 570,286 downwards.
CCCCAATTGCGACCCCCAATGATATCAATATATAAATACTATCTGGCAAATGTATTGGGAACAAAAAAATAAAATAATGTGAGTTAAAAAAATTAACAAAAAGATGATGAACACATAACAAATGTGGGGCCGAATTTAATCAAAGGTTTTGAAGTCTCGAAACCGGACCCATTAAGGAATCGGGATATATACAAGTTAGTCATAATAAGAGCCGAAGAATAGGGCCAAATAGAAGGACCAAGCCAAAAGGCCAACTAGTTAATTATCCTACAAGACAGGTGGGGGCCCAATTACCCTATATGGCAGATGGGGGCCCAACCTTGGAGCTAGGAGCAGTATAAAAGGAAGAGCGTCTATCTATCAAGGAAAGGTATGTGAAAAAATAGTAGATAACTTGGAAAGAAAGCAAATACTAAAGCAGAGACTAACTTGCTCCTCAGAGTGCTAATTCCGACACACCCGATCGGAGTTTTTGTTCATCTTTTAGGTATCAGTTCAAGGATCAGGAAGGTCTATTTGGATCAGAGAGTATTTTCAAATCCCTTTCACCATAATTGGCGCCATCTGTGGGGATACTCAAGCCCATCCATGGCAGACGTAACAGACGATCCATCGCTCGTTGCGGATAGTGTTACACCAAGAACCACGTTCGGCCTAGAAAATATCCCCGCACGAAAGGCCTTGAACTTTGAGTCGATAGCTCCATCTTTGCCCTCGACCTTGGTACAGGAAGCCATGCAGACTATGATAGAACAATTAAAGCGCAATGAACAATGTCTAAAAGATATGGCGGCTGATAACGAACGTCTTCGCAAAGAACTTGCTTTAGAGGTAGCAAAATCCCAAAAGGCTATATATCACATCCTAACTGGGACCAGTCGCCAGAAACAAAGAAGAATGGTTCACATCGTCAGCATCGGAAATGCCATAGTGGCAGCACCTCAAACTCGTCATCTCAGGAGCCCAGGAAAAAAGAGCGAGTTGATATGCCCAGCTCATCTGAGGGAAGCCCCATATATGCGGCACAGACAAGGAAAAGATGATGATAGCACGAATGAAGAGGATAAACATGATCCTTTTATACGATACATCGCTAAGGCTGTATTGCTTAAAAAGTTCAAAGCACCAGCGTTTACTTTGTATGATGGCAAGTCAGATCCTACAGATCACATTTGTCACTACAAACAGGTGATGACATTACATGCTGATGATGAAACCCTTATGTGCAGAATGTTTCCGAGTAGCCTGGGACCATTGGCCCGTCAGGTGGTACTATAAGTTGGAGCCGGCCTCAATAAGAAGCTTCTATCAACTCTAAAAATCCTACAGGCCAAGATTCATCACCAACGAGACCCAGCCAAAATAGGCCGACTCACTTTAATTGGATCCATTTTACAAAATTCATGTTGATCTAGCCTTCTCTAGTTCCGCCGTCTCCTCTTCATCATCCGTCTTCTCGGCATCATAGGCTTCGAACGGAACTTTATAGTTAGCATACAGCGGAGACAAGGAGTCAATATTGGCGGCTTGAAGGGCCTTGATCTACCCGTGCTTAAAGCCACAATTCTCACATCGGCAAATGTCATTGGCCAATTTTTTCCTAATCTTTTCAATGTCGATTTTGTGACAGTCGAAGAAGCCCTCCTCATAAGCCCGTGTGCGTATTGCTTCCTTTGCGAACACGCTCGCCGTGTTACGATTGGCTATGGCGTTATCTATCAAGCGTTGCTTCACTCTGTCAACCACCACCTGATTCATCATGACAGCTAATTGTGTCTCGGCAGCCTTCACTCTTCGCACCTCCTCCTCGGCCTTCTCCAAACAGCGCTCCAAGTTCCGAATACGTCCATCCTCCTGATCAATCTCTGTTTGTGCGGCGCAAAGGCGTATGTCGATCTCATATGAGTTGTAGAGTCCTCTGATCGCCCCATGGACACCTTTCCTGAAGACTTCATAATCACCTCAGCCAACAAGCGATTGTTGCACTTTTGGTGGGAATATTTACTGAGTAAACTCCACCGCCACGTTCGGATCATGGATGATTAAGTCCGCTTCAGTCATCAGTTTGTTCCCAATAAAGATTGAAAAGCTCAGAGGGCGCAGCGGTCTACTCAGCTTATTTTGCACAATGGCATGTCCACTCGCAGTCCTTGTGCTCCCTCGCTGCTGTACCCCATTTCTGGGAGACTTCTCTGCTTTGCCCCTTTTTGGGGACCTATTTTGACGTTTGGGCGACCAACGTCTCTCTCGTCCCTCCGAAGCCATACTTCTCATTTTTTGAGGTTCGCCCCCAACTTCGCGATGCATTTTCGCGTCAAGCTCTGCTAAGCTCCTCCCTTCACCTTTACTGTTGAAAAATAGCATCCCAGACATGCGACCCTGCTCACTACAACGCAATATGCCTACCATTCATACTTTGTTCGCTACTCGCTCTCTAATTCTCTCAATGGTTAATACCCCTGTGGTCTGTGCCAAATCTATTTAACAACGTTAGAGGCCACATAATTACTTGTGTACCCCGTTCATTAATTACGGATGCAACGTTTCCGATGCGCCCCCATAGTTGCCACCGCGCTGCTTCGACATACGCTTCATTTTTAGGCCGTATGTTTTAGTTGGTGATGGCACGACGTGCTCAACTGGGGTAAGAGCAGATAAATGAATCTATTCAGCTTATAGCATTTTAGCCGAATCATGTTACACTGCCCCACTTGACCACTGACGTGCGGTCATTGTCAATTTGGAGCTGAATTATGACTGGCATGCACAGCTCAATTTTGGGCAGTATGTTCTAGTCGGTGATGGCATGACGTGTTCAACTGGGGCAAAGACAAATAAATGAATCTATTCGACTTATAGCATTTGAGCTGAATCATGTTACACTGCCCCACTTGACCACTGACGTGTGCTCCTTGTCAATTTTGAGCCGAATTATGGCGGATTCCTTATTGACTTAAAACAGGCCAAGTTCATTTATTTGGGATTGTTTATTTGGTGGATTCCCTACTGACTTAAACAAAGAATGAAAGTAAGTACAGCGCATCAACACAAAATAGGCAATTTTCATTAATAAATTGAGCAAGTACAGACGTCACTTTATACATGAAAGCAGTCCTAAAGTGACTCCTAAACAACATACTTCAAATTACAGAAAATGTACAAAACACTAACATCAGGAAAAAATAAAAACAAAATAACACAAACTTCATATTTATTTATGGCTCTTCTAGGTCAGACTCCAGCGGCTCAACTTCCAACTGCTCATATGGAATCGGCTGCTCCAATGTCACTTTGGCGGCCGCCAACACTTTGAGCCAACCATGCTTGAAGCCTCGGGTTTCAAATTTCAAGGCCTCATCCGCATACTTCTCCATGGCCGTAAGCTCTCCGGCATCGAATGCCTTGGATACCTCAGACTCGGCGAGCTCCTTCGCCTTCTTCGCCTTTTCCAAATTAGCCTCTAGCTTTTCAGTTGCCTCTTTGGCCAACTTCAGCGCTTCATCACTCATATTTGCCCTTTCCTCGGAGGCCATCTTGAGCAAATCGGCGCTTTTTGCCTTTTCTTCTTCAGTGTTGGCCTTTGTGCGCTCCTCATTCGCTTTTCTGGCCTCAGACTCGGCTCGTATCGACGCCACTGCCAACTCGACTAAAGCCTCTCTGGACTTGCCTCTTTCTGTCTCAATTTTGGCTTTGAGTGTGTTGATTTTCTCTACAGCGTCGTAATGACAACGGCTGATTTCTGCAATTCTACCATGCCTGTCAAGTAAAACAAGGGCACATTAGTCGATATGTAAAAGAACAGTTGGCGTGAAAAAGATACCAAATACTACGTACCAATATAGCTGACTGGGTAGCCAATGCAATTGAAACCACGTCCGATTCTGTACGGAATATAGTCTTGTCTACTGGCAGTGAAATTGTCGAGGCCACACTTAGGGCCACAGCGGGGTCTTTGATCGCCAACGCATCGGTGGAAATCGACACATTCTTCATCCTAGGTTGAATGATAAACAGCGCGACACGATCAGGCGTCTTTTCCACCCTGGGTCATTTATCTATTAGTTCTTCTAGTGATTCGGCATCTGTCTCAGTTGGGCATTTCTCCCCCCTTTGATCATCGCCTACGGCTTCTGATTGTCGTTCAAGGCCTGAGTCGGCCGCAACAATTTCTTGATCCATCTCTTCAACAGGAGCCGACAATGGGGGTTCTTGAATCCCAATACTTTCTGCCCTCTTTCGTGCCACCATTTTTTCAACGTTTCTTTTCCTGGCAAATTGCGCGAGTGATTCTCCAGCCATGTTCTCAGGATCTATGCCGAGAAAGTCTCTCAGGTCGGTGAAAATGTCCTCCTCTAAAGAAGACAAATATATTTGGCCTGAAGTGGAAGAAGGGTCAGAGCTGATTTGTTCAAAGGCCAAATCGAAAGCCCTATCAACTTCCAAACGACCCTCAGACCCATCTGAGTTCGAATGATTTGGCTGCTCAACGACTTGGTCGCCGACTTCACCACCCTCGTCACCAGAGGCCGAACCCTCAAGAACTATGTCCCTTAAGCTTTTGAAGCTTGGGAAAATGAGCATTGTAAGATGCCATTCACCTCTAGGAATTAGAATGTGGTCAGCAGCCGAAAAAGTTGTACGTTGGGTCGTATCTCAATAGCACATGGGTGGCGCGCCCTTGCTTTTGGAGGTTTGGACGGCCGAAGTAGTCAAGTGCGACTTTAACCTGTGCAAACACAATGTCATCAGCCGAAGTGAGGTCTCTTTTTAGATCATTGCCTGCATACAAATGGAAATATGAGTGCACGGAATCCAAGCCAAATAAATCTATAAGAGCTAAGAAATGGGTTTGTACGGCCACCTAGCTCACCTTTTTGTCTAGGCACAAGGTCCAGGCAATCTTTGCGATCACCGAATTCCCAATTACCTTAGATGATGACCATGACGTCGTCAACTCTCTTGCTAGAACTGGCAGGCATAGTCACCAACTGGTGATTTGTGTCCTTGGCCTTGAGAAAGTAACGTCCTCACCAACTAGATGATTTCGCTAGGACATAACAGTGCCGAATAGCAGGTATTCCTAGGTTAAGCCTAAGTCAGTGGTTCAATTCTACTATGCCCATTATAATCTGATAAAACTTCACGTTGGGTTGGATGGGGATTAAACCCCAATAGTGCAGAATGGCCCGCAGGAAAAATATGGAGAGGGAAATGGACTCCACCCTCAGTTATTAACAAAAGATGAAAGATGATCATGCTCGCATCAGTCCTCTCAATATCAACCACACTGTCTGCGACGAGGAATAAATAGACATCGTTTGGGATTAAAAAAAGACGACGGAAGGCACTAATATGATCCTCAGAAAGAAGGGCTTTCAAATGTTTCACCATTTTAAATGGAATAGAAAATATACTAATAAAACAAACAAAAAGAATAGAAAACACACGCAAAATGGGAGCTGGAATGAGGCAACAATACAAGGGAGAGAAAGACTTACAGGTTGAAGAGAAAGAAAACCAGTGGGGAGTAAGATCGAAAAAATTGTAGAAGTCTTGAAGGAGAAGAAGATTGAAGAGAGGAATATTGCAGACCAGCCAAAAACCTTTCAATTCAAAAAACTTGAAGGGACTGCGCATTTTCAAATTACATTAAATGAATGTCTAGTACGAAGGGGCGGAAAGTTGTAATGATTTCATGTCATGTTCATTCTGACGCTTCAGTATTGAAAAGAGTGTGTATGCCATATTTGCGACTTTCAATAACTTGTCCACTTGTGAGACGATCGCAGTGTTTGCATAAGCCAAACATGCCGACTTAAAAAGACTAATCGGATGTTCGAAGGGCAATTGTGGAGGCCGAATTTAATCAAAGGAATTGAAGGCCTGAAAGTGGGCCCATTAGGGAATAGGGACATATACAAGTCGGCCATAGTAAGAGCCCAATAGTAGGGTCGAATGGAAAGACCAAGCCAAAGAGCCGACTAGTTAATTATCCTACAAGACAGGTGGGGCCCAATTACCCTACATGGCAAGTGGGGGCCCAACCTTGGAGCTAGGAGCAGTATAAAAGGAGAAGCGTCTATCAAGGAAAGGTATGTGAAAAAATAGTAGATAAATTGTAAAGAAAGCAAATATTAAAGTAGAGACTAACTTGCTCGTCGGAGTGCTAATTCTGGCACACCCGACCGGAGCATTTGTTCCTCTTTTAGGTATCAATTCAAGGATCAGGAAGGTCTGTTTGGATCAGAGTGTATTTCCAAATCCCTTTCACCACAATAAATTTTTAAAGTAAGACATGTTGCTACTCCAGTCGATCTATGCAAAACAAACACTCAAATTATTAAATTAATGCAATCTTCATGAAGATAAAAGATAAAAATAACAATTGAATTTTAATCTTTGCGAAATTGTGGGTGTTGATTTCTAACCACACAACCAATAGGAGAACTCAGCTGGAGAGCACCGGCAGAATAGATTAAGCCCAACAACCTGTAACAAGAAGACAAGAATACCGCAGTGGTTCGCCACCCGGGGGACACTCCAACGATTAAGTCAGTAATTAATATCTCTCAAAGATATCAAATTGTACTTAAACTCACAAGAAAAAACTTACCTTAAACCCACGAGGGTGCCTTGTTTTTATAACCAGTAGTGACCTGATCCATTTAGAAGCCTCATTTCAATGGACTCAGGCTCAATACTCATCCTGAACCCTCATCTAGATAGAGATAAACTCTTCTTGAGCCTTATCTTTATCCAGACTGAGATCCTCCTCTGTTATAGGACTCTTGTCCCTTATTTGCTTATCCCGAATTCCGACATCTCCACAGATAACCTCGGCCTAGCTGAGATCATCTCGGCATCGTGACCAGGCCACGTGGCACCTCGGCTGACATTTTGGCATTTTCTTAGCCACATGCTGTTATTCACAAAATACTTCTCCACAACTGCCCCTTAGGTTCTATTATCTCGGCAACCTGAGGTGATGGAACCTACACCGTTTGTCAATATAGCATATCGGCTAAATTCACTCTTCTCTTCGACCGAGATAAAGGCTTGTCGGCTTCACGCAACTTAAATTCAGTTACCCATTCTATCAAGAACCACGAATCAATTTCTTTAGGTATCTCAGTCGAGATCACTCCTCTAGGCAAGGTTATTGCCTCATTACTTCAAGAATTTTAAGAGTTCTAACTGTGCATAAGCTGTCGCGCATAGTCTTTTCAACTGTTTCTTCCACGTGTTCCATTCTTATTGGTTCGTACCTGACACGCGCTATCAGGTCACGTCGTTTCTGCCCACGCCACCTGACAAGCACGTCGTCCAAGGTATATTCATTTCCTTTGTCGCCTTTTCAATTTTTAACAAAACTCTCTCTCTCTCTCTCTCTCTCTCTCTCTCTCTCTCTTCGTCTTCTCACTTTGCAAATTTGATTTCCCTCTTTGTCATGGACTTTCTCTCTCTACATTTTCCTCCTGCACCACCATTTTCAAGCTTTTAAAGCTTTGCAACTACTCTATCCATCATTGCCGACGCACGTTTCATCATTTGACTTCGACCGTTCGAGCTCTTTGACTCCAGCGTAGTCATTCTCGGCCCTATTCAGTAAGTGCTCAATTTCTTCTTTCATTTTTTCACTATTCTGGGCGTGATAATGTTATTAGGGGTGGGCGCGGGTCGATTGCGGCCATGGAACCTCTAATCCGCCATCCGTCCGCCAGATTGGCGGATTGGAGAAAATCAATCCGCATCCATCCGCTAATCCGACAGATGTGGATTAAGCGGATTGGCGGTTTGGCGGATGGATGCGAATTGGTTTAGCGGTTTAAAATTTTATAAATTTTCAACATAATTCAACTTGTGCACTTCCTCAAAAAAAAAAAAAAAAAAAAAAAGAAGAAGAAAGTATAACAGTTAATGATTTAAAAAAATATTACAATCACTGCATGCCTCATCCAAAGTAAGAAAGTTTGAAACTTTAGAATATAACAATCACTGCATGCCTCATCCACATACTACAATCACAGCATGCATCATCTAAATAAAGTATTACAATCTATGGTTCTTAAAATATAGAAACAATTCAAATCACCAAAACCATGAACATAGTAGTAGTAGAGATTGTATGTTTCTGTATTGTTACATCTATATCTGTTTTTGAAAACAAAAATCAACCAGCATATATCATATTTTCTGTTTATTATTTTTAGAGATAGATTTAAAAACAAAAAAAATATAAATAAATAATACGTTCATTTTTTTCAATTCAAAAAAGATATTCAAGTAGAAAAAAAAAATTTCAATAGAATATTTAAACTCTTTTTTAATTGAAAACACAAACAGAATATTTAAACAAACTGAAAACACAAAGTCTTATAAATTACTAGGGGTGTTCGCGGTTTGGCGGTTCGGTTGCGGCCAAAGGAATCTCAAATCCGCCATCCGTCCGCCAGATTGGCGGATTGGAGAAAATCAATCCACAACCGTCCGCTCATCATCATGCATCCGTCCAAAATGCGGCGGATCGGTTCGGTTCGGTCGGTTTTGGCGGATCGGTATATCCGCTGCTCACCCCTAAATGTTATGAATCTGCTTTTATATCTTTTGTTGCTCGAATTCCTTAATCATTCTTTGATTCTGATTGCTATGTTGCATTTTAGTTCTTGTTTTTTCAATCTGTTTTACTATCTTTCTTCATACTGCCCTTATACTGTATCTGTTAAATGTTTATATGTGGTCATTGAATCTGTATGCTTGTGTTTGTACTCTTCACTATCTGAACATTGCCTCGGACTCGTTTAAATGCCATGAATTGATGCTTAACAACTTGTCCTTGTTCATGATGTTTGTACATTTGCACAAACCTATGCACTGTTCACAAATTTGTCATTTCTTACCACCGTCTTCGTCACATTGTTGCTTTCTTGATTTTGAATCATATTCTTTTTTGTGTTTCTTGCTTGTTTCCAAATCTTTTGCCTTTGATTCTTGTTTTTGTAATTTCTTGGTTTGGGATTTTGCTTAGAAACCATACACTTAGGAAAACCGAAACAAACTTCTCCTTAGATCTGCACAATCCCCACCCTAGTGGTCTCTAGGGTTTAGTCGAGATCTGCAGACCCATACCAATCACTTTTCCCAGAAATCCAATACCGATTTCCTCACGTTGACATTATGGGTATGTTTAGGTGGAGGGTAGACAACCCGACCAAACTAGAATACTTCCGTCAAGAGTTCTCCATCCCAGTCGATGTTAAAATAAGGTTGGCTAGGAAGGAGGACTCTATCATGCCTGACGAAGACTTCATGCTCTTCCTCGTAGTTGCATTCATCGAGTGTGGACTCCGATTCCCTCTAGACATCCTGTTTAGGGAAGTCCTTCATTATTACAAACTCAACCCCATGCAACTAGCCATCAACTCCTATAGGGTTATCGATGGCATAATTGAATTGGCACGCTGAGAAGAAATTGGGATCACCTTAGTCGACATCCAACTCTGTTATACCATGTGTGGCCTTAAGTCGAACAAAGGCTACACGTACTACACGTACTACCTCAAGCCCAGATCCACCGCTTTCAAACTTATAGCTGACCTTCAGGACTCAAACAAGGATACATAAGATGACCACTTGATCGTCTTGGGCAACTAGGAATTTGCACCTGAAAACGATCTTCATCTCTTTTCTCTGCACCGAGTAGTGTTTAGAGAGGATAAGGGTAAGAACTGAGTCATCCCACCACTCCATCTCTATTAAGACTTATCAATTCACATATCTGTACTAATGTTTACTTCTTGTTTTTGCAGTTCTTCCCCAACCATCAAAGGACTTCTGTAAGACTTTCTTCCCTAGCAAAGATCTAAAAAGGATGATGGGCTTGCCAATTGAGAAGCACAAAGCCCCATTGTTGCTCAATTATATTCCGACCTACAAGTCCGCTTTGCCCGACACTCCTAAGCGGAGCAAGACTCCTCCATCTGCCATAACTCCACCAACCACTTCATCACCAAGGCCAGACCAAGCCTCCTCTACAGATCTAGTAGAGCAACCCTCCACATCTGCCCTTCAGTTGATTTTACCATGTCAACGTCAACGCTGATGCTGAGCTCCTCCGAACGATCCAGCTGGCAGAACTCGTAGCCACAAATGTTGAGATTCTAAGGCATAGGCTTACGACCCAACCAATCCCCCGATTGCCCTTCCTACAATCCACTTCGGCACCAGAGTCACCGTTATTGTAACCACCGACGACATGGGCCGCAGTAAAGCCGTTGTGGAATACCTCCTGGCCGACTTGCCAGTAGTGGTTATAGTCCATTCCGCCCCTTCTTAGTCCCAACCAAAGCCCCAGCCAAAAAGAGTCAAAAGAGCCAAGGCAAAGGCCTTTGCAACCCAAATAAACTCTGAAGATACCGTGTCGATCTCCAAATTGGCCGAGATCGAGAAAGACACTTCTGTTACCGAGAAGAGGCATGCCGAGGTTGAGCCATCCAATACCGCATGGTCGAAGAAGCCAAGGTCTAAGGGTGAAGTGGGCCCAGGCTTTTTCAAAGACGATGAGCCTTAGACTCTAGTGATTTTGGTTGGCGATCAAATGATGACAGTTGGCAACAGTGCCATCGACAGTATTGAGGTCGGCGCCGCTCTCTCCATAGCTGTTCTTTTGCCTACCGATCTGAATCGTATGGCTTAGATCACTGAATTTGAAAACTTTGCTTTGATGATGCAGCATTTCGTCTTGGTAAGTCTTCAACACTTGTACTTTTTTAGCTTTTCACTTTAGTTCTTCATATTTAGAAATCTTACTAACATTGTTCATTTCTTTTCTTCTAGGCCATCCAATCATGACCACTCCTTTGCAACGAAAACCGAGGCTTTCAAGGAGGGTTTCAAGAGGCTGTTGGCTTCTTTGCCTCCCTCAACAATGCTGAGGCTAAGATAAAGGTTCGGCTAGATCAGGCTAAGGCTGCCAGACAAGCACAAGACCAGGCCGAGGAAAAGGCTGAGGCAGTTGAGGCTGTGACCAAGGTTCTTAGGGCCAAGGCTAAGCTCCAAGAGGACTTGGTGACCAAGGTGGCTAAAATCAAGGTGGCCAATGAAAAGGCCTATGCCGAAGGCCAAGCCGACGTGCATGACGCCTATAAAGCCCAGGTCAACCAAGCCTGCAACCGAGGATTTTATCTCGGCTAAACGACAGCCCTCAACAAACTTTCTATCCCAATGGATTCCCCCCTCCGAGATATCAACCAGCTACAATTGCCCTTCCCCCTAACTCCCAAAGGATCAGACGACGAGGCCGAAGAGGAGGAGGTCGATATTGATGATGTTGAAGAAGATGAGGGGGTTACTGTTGGGGCCAAGTCCCCAACTCTGAATGATCAAGTCTTTGACTTGACTCAAGATGAGGAGGACGACCTCTCCAAGAGTGTCTCCCCCTAGAAGACCACTTCTGAAGTCAAGGTCCAGACCGTCGAGAAGAGTCTTGACCAGACCCTTCTCGAGATCGATGTAAGATCGAAGCTGAGAAGATTGCCGAGAAGCTTTCCCAACTGTCTGCCGAGGCCGAAACACCGTCAAACACCGAAGCAGAACAGTCTACTTAGAATTTTTTTCTTAATTGTACTTTTCTTCTTTCAGTTGTAACTTCTTGTTGTTTGAACAATTTTAAGTTTCGATTTGCCAGTGTGCCTTCTTTTGTAACTGAACAAGTAGTCTTCTTTAAATGAATGCACGCCTTCTTTTCTTTTAAGTGTTGAATATTCTCCCTATGTATGCTTGTTTCTTTAAGCTTTATATGTCTTTGCTGTCTTACATGTTTCCATACTTAGAATATTTTTGTACTTATAACACCTCAGACAAGTATTACCTCAGATCCAGCCTTGGTTAGTCACCTCAGGTCAACTTATCTCGGAGTTCACCTTTTATTATGACCTCGGCCAAAGGGCACTTTATAAAAATTCTTTGAATAACATTCAACAAATATTGCTTCCTTACTTGTACCTGCTATCTTTAATCAAGACTTCACCCTTCCAACCCTTCTAGGTTTGACAACCTGGTTGGTGATCTCGGGTAACAAACAATTCGAGTGTCTTTGGATACCTCGGCTGACTCCAACTCGTAAATTTTTCCCAAAATTCTGACAAGTGTTAAGCCTATTCCTACTTATTCCTACTTTCCACCCCTAATGTGAACCTAAGTTCCACTTATGTTCACATTAAGCATGCAACTCCAATCTTTTGCCGAGGTCTGATTCAAATGAAGATTAGCCGAGGTTTTACACCTCGGTTTCTCTATTAATCTAACTAAATCAAACTTAGTTCAACTCTGCCATTGAGGCAAGTCTAAGTTACTCGTCATGTGTCATTTGGAAACATCACCAACTTAGTTCAACTCTATCATATGACAAGTATAATTCTACTCTATCATATGATAAATCTAAGTTATTCGTCATGTTTCATTCAGAAACATTGCCAACTTAGTTCAACTCTGTTATATGGCAAGTATAATTCAACTCTACCATTTGGCAAGTCTAAGTTATTCGTCTTGTTTCATTCAGAAACGTCGCCAACTTAGTTCAACTTTGTCATATGGAAAGTATAATTCAACTCTACCATATGGCAAGTCTAAGTTACTCGTCATGTTTCAATCAGAAACATCGTCATAAGACTGTTCAGTCCTATCTCACAAACTTCAACAATTTATTCATAAAAACAAAATCAGACTAGCACTTTATTAAAACTTCAGATAATATTACAAAAATAAAAAAACAAAATCTAATGATAGAAAAACTTCATATTGCAAGTGTTCTAGGGTCGTGGCAATTCTTTGCCATCAGTGTCTTCAAGCCAATATGCCCCATTGCCGGCAATCGAGATGCTTCTATAAGGCCCCTCCCAGTTTGGGCCAAGTTTGCCCCACCTAGGATCCTTCTAGTTGCTGACAAATTTTCTCAGGACGAGGTCCCCAACCATGAACTCTCTTGGGTTGACCTTCTTGTTGTAAGCACTAGCAAGTTGCTGCTGGTATGCCCCTAGCCGAATTGCTGCTCTCTCACTTCTTTCTTTCAATAGATCCAGATCTCGAGCTAAGAATGCCTCGTTGGTTCCATTCTCCACTCCATGGGTTCTGATTCCAAGGATGCCGACCTCCAGTAGGATAACTGTTTCAGTGCCATATGCCATGGCAAAAGAAGATTCCCCAGTTGATCTTCTCAACGTAGTCCGATATGCCTACAGCATATTAGGAAATTCTTCCACCCATTTCCCCTTGGCTGCTTCTAGCCTCTTCTTGATCCCATCCAAGATGGTCTTATTGGATGCTTCTGCCTGACCATTACTCTGGGGGAAACTAGGAGTAGAGTAACAGTTCTTAATTTTGTACTTGGCACAAAAGCTCTTGATCAAATTACTGTCAAACTGCATGCCATTGTCTGCTATAATGGCCCTTAGGATCCCAAACCTGGTAATGATGCTCTTTCAGATAAAATTCTTTACATCTATATCTCTGATTTTGGCCAAAGGTTCTACATTTACCCATTTAGTAAAGTAGTTTGTGGCTACTAGCAAGAACTTTCTCTGTCTAGTTGCTTGGGACAGTGGTCCCACCAGGTCCATGCTCCACTGGGTAAACGGCCAAGGACTAGACACTAAGTTCAGATTTGTGGCTGGTTAATGTATCAAAGGTGCAAACTTTTGACATTTCTCACACCTCCTGACATAGGCTTCAGCATCCTTTTGAATATATGGCCACTAATATCCCTGGAAGATGGCTCTATGGGCAAGTGACCTACCCCATGCATGGCTTCCACAAACTCCTTCATGGATCTCATATAAAAGGTCCTCTACTGGAGAGGGGTGCACACACCGAAGTAGAGGTCCAATGAAGGATTAATATCCCCTGCGCATTTGTTCTTCCTTGACTCTATATGTAAAAATGGCAACTAAGACAGTCGTAGCAAACTTGACTAATGGAGAGAAATTGGATGGCGATAACTATGACATATGGCACCATAAGATCCAATACCTCCTCAATGAGCAATAAGTTTTGAACACAATTAAACAAGTGATGGTTAAACCTGAACAGGGCAATACAGCTCAACATCATCATGATCTTGAAGTCTATCAGACTTAGAGTAACAAAGATCGGTGTGCGCGCTTTACTATGTTGAGCAACCTGTACAACGACTTGATTAGTGAGTTTGAGCATTGCCCGACTACATTTGAGATGTGGGAAGCTCTCAAGCAAAAGTTTGGTATCATCTCTTTGGCAAAGCTACATGGGCTGACAATGAAGTTTGACTCTTATCATAAAAAGACGCATCATTCTATGAAGCAGCATTTGAGGGTCATGTCAGCCATAATACGTAAGCTTGTGGCATTGGGCACAATTTGACTCAAGAGCAACAAGTACAAGTTGTGATTCGCTCTCTGCCAAATTCTTGGGAGTAGATGAAGCAAACATGATGCATAATAGGAGTGTGAAGACATTCGAGGACATATCACGTCATTTGGAGCTAGAGGCTGGGCGCTTAAAGGCGACTAAGCCTGATAGTTCTGCTATGGTAATTAAGTCAAGCTCACATAGAACGTCTCAGTTCAAGCGTGGAAAAGCAAAGGGTTCTCCTAAGAAGCAAGCAGCAGCTGTGCTAAAGCCCAATGGCGCTAGAAATTTTAAGCGCAAGGGCAAGAGAGGTGGCAAGAAGGTAATGGCTAAACTGACATACTATAACTGTAACAAAAAAGGATACTTAGCTCAGGATTACCCTGAGCAGAAGAAAGTGCTCCCTTACTTAATTTCTCACATTCAATGCATTGTTTCTAATCAAGCATTAATTACTCATTCTTCTCATTTTTTGGGTTGTAGACTCAAGAGCAACAGACCACATCGCGCGGAACAGAGTGGAGTTCGTTGAGTATCGCCGAGCACCTGCTGGGATTAGAAAAGTTTACATGAGAAACGAGTTTAGTGTAGAGGTGCTTGGCATTGGCACAAACAAGCTGGAAATGCGATGATGACGCACGTTGTATTTTCATGATGTTCTTTACGCTCCGGATATTCAGCGAAACTTAGTTTCAGTTATTAGCATGATAAGCCTTGGTTTTAGCTTTTGTTTTGAGAATAATGGTGTTAGCATTTATTTGGGTACAATTTTTTACCGCTTTGGTTATCTTTTGGATGGTTTCTTAGTTTTGGATATGGATGATTCTAGTTTTAATAAAAATGCCAATGGTTCTGTTTCTTATATTGTATCTATTTGTAATAATGATTCTATGAGATGGCATGCTAGATTAGGCCACATAGAGCAAGACAGGATGACTAGATTGGCTAGAGAAGGCCTTTTAGGCCCACTCGCTAGAGTCACTTTGCTTACTTGTGAGCACTGTCGTGTTGGAAAGGCAACAAGGAAACCATTTAGGAAAGCCAAAAGGGCATCTATCCCATTACAGCTTATTCATTCTGATATATATAGACCAATATATGTGAGAGCAAGGCATGGAGCCTGTTATTTTATCACATTTATAGATGATTGTAGGCGTTTTGGCCATGTCCATTTGATTTCTCACAAGTCAGAAGCATTAGATTGCTTTAGATGGTATGTTAATGAGGCTGAGAATCAATTAGACAAGAGCATTAAGGCTTTAAGGACTGACCAGGGACGCAAGTATCTATTTGAGCAATTTAAAGTGCTCTATGAGAAAAAAGGAATTATCAGGCAATTAACAATTCCTGGGACTCCGTAACAAAATGATGTAGTGGAGAGAAGGAATCGCACATTGCTTGACATGGTTAGATCTATGATGACGCAAGCTAATCTTCCCATTCTTATTGGGGAGATGTTTTGTTGACTGCTGCCTACATCCTTAACCGTGTGCCCTCCAAATCAGTTCCTTCCACCCCATATGAGATGTGGACTGGCAAAAAGCCTAATATGGGCAATTTGCGGCCTTAGGGTTCGGCAGCTTACATACACAACACTTCTCATAAGTTTGGGAAGTTGGGCCCTAGAGGAAAGAAGTGTATTTTCATTCGCTATAGTGAGCATTCTAAGGGCTATGTGTTTATTGGGGAGCATCCAAATGGAAGTGTAATTAAAATTAAGTCACGAGACGTGGAGGAGGATTTCCCTAGCAGAGGTGAGATAACTAAAGATGTAGAGCTCTATGAGATGGAGGATCTACATGAAGGCACACCTAGTAGCCTAGTAGAGAATGAGGAAATAATCCCTCAAGCTCCTAGAGACAGTGGGAGCGATTTACTAGCCCATGGATTAAATCCAATGGATGAGAATTCTCAAGACTCTCAACTACGTAGAAACAAACGTGCAACTATACCCCGTCGTCATATTGAGATTGTAGGGGAAGCATTCATGATTGCTCCGAGTGATAAGATAGAGTCTAAGAATCTCAAAGAGGCTCTCTCATCCCTTGCTAGTAAAGAATAGAGTGCTGTAATGGATAAAGAAATGGAGTCTATAAAGAAAAATCATATTTGGGACTTGGTTGATTGGCCACAAGGGCGCAAGACTATTGGGAACAAATGGGTTCTCAAAATCAAGCGCAAAACGGATGGTTCCATAGAAAGGTATAAGGCTCGCCTAGTGGGGAAAGGCTACACCCAATTAGAAGGTGTGGACTATGAGGAAACCTTTTCACCAGTTGTGAGGTTTGCCTCTATTCACCTAATTCTGGCCACAATAGCTCAATTGGAGTTAGAGCTATATCAGATGGATGTTAAGACTGCATTTCTCAATGGAGAATTGGATGAAGAGATTTATATGGATCAACTAAAAAGCTTTGTGGCAATAGGTCAGGAGCGCAAAGTTTGCAAGCTTCAACGACCTATTTATGGCTTAAAGTAATCATCCAGATAGTGGAATCTGAGATTTCATCGAGCCATTGTTTCAAATGGGTTTACGATGATCGATGAAGATCACTGTGAATACGTTAAGCGGTCCAAGGACATTTTTCTGATATTGTCATTATATGTGGATGACATATTATTGGCTGGCAATGACAAAGAGATGATTGTCGCCACTAAAAAGTGGTTTTTCTCTATATTTGAGATGAAAGACATGAGTGAAGCAAGCTATGTGCTCAGTGTTAATATCCTTAGGGATTGCTCTAGGAGACTTCTCGGTTTGCCTCAAGAGACTTACATTAAGACTATTCTAGAGCGATTCCAGATGTAGAGCTGCAAACCCATTGACACTCTTGTTGTAAGAGACAAGCGCCTAAGCCTTGATATGGGTCCTAAGACTCTAGAAGAGAATGAAAAGATGGCCCGTGTACCCTACATGAATGTTGTTGGAAGCTTGATGTATGCTATGATGTGTACACGCCTGACATTTGTTATGCAGTCGGATTGGTGAGTAGTTACCAATCCAACCCAGGACCAGCTCATTGGAAAGCAGTTAAGTGGATATTATGATATCTTAGAGAGACTGCAGATTACACACTTTACTACCAAAGTTTAGATCTATATCTAGTTGGTTATTGTGATGCTGACTGGGAATGAGACTTAGATGAGCATAAGTCCACTTCAGGATATGCTTTCATGCTTAGTGATGGTGCTATTTCTTGGAGCAGTAAGAAGCAATCCTATATTGCCTTATCGACTATGGAGCCTGAGTTTGTGGCTTGTTCATATGCCGTTCAAGAAGTTGTTTGGCTGAGGAGATTCCTTCAGCATTTTGATATTGTCACACACATTTCAAACCCAATGACTATCCATTGTGACAGCATGGCTGCACTCGCTTATGTTAAGGATCCTAAGTACCACGGGAGAACCAAACACATTGATGTGAGGTTCAACTTTATCAGAGGCATTACGGCGCAGAAAGAAGTGATCCCGGAGCACATCCCTACGAGTCGCATGGTTGCGGATCCTTTGACTAAGCCCATTGTTAGAGATGTTTATCTTACTTATGTTAGGGCTTTAGGACTACGTAGGTGGTGATAGATATGTATTCAGTTGAACTCTTATTTTTTGGGGGGGATATTTATGCCATTAGTATTCATAGTTGTTTCTATTACACATTTATGTTTACTATTTTTTGCCATGGTTTGTGAATTAGCACACGCAAAATAAATAAATTTGATGTTAGCAGGCAAAATTGGCTCACTCACACGAGTAATCACCCTTAGCGCTAGGTAGCAAACAAGGATGAGACTAGTGGCTTATCATATTTGGAGCCAAAAGAAAGGCTAAAATTATCCACTATATATGTCGCCTTGGTTGGAACCAAGATGAGGTCTTGTTAGAGACTGACCATGGATATGAGTACCCACTTTTCATGATGTTCTTATTGTGGAAAACCATATGCGAGATCTCATTGGACGCTTGAGAGGCGAGCAAATAGAGAATTTAAGTTAGATGCTAAAAAGCGACTTGTGCGCTTAAGAGTGACTAGACTAAGATCTGTACAGTGTATGAGTTTAACATCACTCTTTGGAGAGTAACTCCACTGTAGCATGCATTCATACTGCATTTGCTTATCGACCTGTTAATGAGATGAGAGAATGGATCCCTACTTCCTTACCATATGAGTCCTAAAAGTCATTTTTATTTCCAATGACTTCACTTTGTGCCTTTTGTGACTTTTGATTATGTCATAAGATGAGGAGTTGATGTTCGGCTACTTTGGTATGTTGCCTGCAATCATGTATGATTCGGCTTTAAGGGACATTACTGCGAAAGCGGTCAATTCCAAGTTAAATGATATAAGGGTATAATGCGGGACCTAGGAGGGTCAAACATGCTTTTTGAGGGATTAGAGATGTTTTGGACCAATGTAACTAGATGGGTCTGGGTACATGAGACACTATTTCTATTCTTTTTGGGTTGATGTCCCTATACTGGCTCATTTTGAGTTTCTAGTATAGAGCTCCCATATGCAGGTGTTTCTTAGTGGTCGCACGGTTCATTGGCTAGTATGGGACTATTCAATATTTTGGGAGATTGAGATAGAAAGGTGGCAGTATCATGCCAACTCATGTGCGAGTGAGAGATATTGGAAATTGGGCCGGGTATTGGACCTGAATTTGGATGCCCATGTGGCATGACCCATGGCCCATTCAAATTATCCATGTAATTTGAATTTGACTTCCTGATTATCCTATTTGTTAGGATAACCCACTATCTATCTACATCTATCCTATCCATAGGAGACATGGATAGATGGTTATATATCTGATCTATATATAATATCAAATACATTATGTGTATACCAACCCCATAACGTTGTTCAATACTCTCTCTTTAACTCTCTCCTATCAGATAATGATCAAGCTTTTGCACTGTGACTAGAGTGCGTGATACTTATACTGTAGTATCATTCCATTGCTGGGTGTTTTTAGTTCGTGACTGCGAAGCACGTGATTTACCTAGAAGGTTCTTCGTTTTGGATTCTAACACATAAGGTATGCCGGAATCCATTTATCTCCTGCGTTTATATAAATCTTACAATATGGATGTAAGACTCACACCATATGTGATATCACACCCAAGGACGGATGCACCGCCTTCTCAACTTTTTATAATTACATTACTACACATATACTTGTGAAGTGTTCTTTGTTTAATTCTTGAAAAATTATAATTGTGTCCACCCTAAATCATTTAAGGTCTGCTAAAAAAAATATTATTATTTTATAAAGACTTTTTTATTTATATTTTTTTATTAATAGCATAGCAACTTTGAATACATAAATGTTTTTTTCTCTCTCTTCTCCATTCTTCTGTCTCTCTTTACAAATTTAATTTTGGAGAAAATTTATTTTATACCCTTGTGGTTTCAAACTGGAGCAATTTATCCTCTATAATTCAAATATAGTCAAAAAATTCCTAAATAAATGTAGATCAAAATCAATTATTAACTCTATTAGATATAGATATAAAATGACTGTAATACCTTATAGCCCTATGCCTTTTTTAATTGTTATTTTCATTTTCTCTACTTTCTCATAATATAATTTATAATTACTAACATTAATTCAATTAAATCATAATTAATTGTAAATCCTTAATTATTTATTGTAATTCTTAACTTTTAAATTTAATTATATTTTAGACCACAATTAAACCTGAATCCTTAATTATTTATTGTAATTCCTAACTTTATAATCTAATTTAATTTAACATAATTTATATCACAATTAATACTAAATCTTAATTATTTATTGTAATTGCTAACATCGTAAGCTAATTTTAATTTAATTATATCTTAGATCAATCTTTAATTATTATTTATTTTATATTTTATTTTAATTATATCTTAGATCAATTTTTAATTATATGTTAATTTAATTTAATTTTAATTAACTTCTTAATATAATTTTTGATTTGGAGAACATGTGGGTAAAATTGCCTTTTTATTGTGTTAATTTCACTTAATTTCTTATAAAATCAGGCACATTTTAAAAAATATTGTGTGTGATAGATCTTTCATTAGGCTATATGAAAGAACTAACTGTAACAATTTAATCCAAAATTACAAAGAGATTTTCTGAGTTTATTGAACCATAAGGGGGCAAAATCCTCCATCCTCAAACTATAAGGGATAAAAGGAATTTTTTTCGTTTAATTTTTCTCTTCTAACATATCTCATTTAGTTTTTCTTAAACACCCTTCGTATTTTCTTATTGGGCAAATTACACGTGTTCCTTATAGGTTACCTGTGGTGTCAATTTAATCCTATAATTACAATTAAGTGAATTTTGCAATTTAATTTTTACACTATATGAATTTAATTCAATTGTTAAGGTCTATTAATAAATTAAATAACCATTAAGGAAAGAATGGTCCATTCTCTCTACTTAAAATGATTGAAGGGTTGATATAAAATTTGAAATGATCTGTTCACTTCAAAATGATTAAATTTTTGTCAAATTTTTAAAAAAGGCATTGTCAATCTTACTAAATTGACATTAGTGTGAAAATTCAAGAGTTAAATTAATGCACTTGAAATTACAATGAATAAAACGAGACTAAGGCCTTGTTTGGAAACAGACTATTTTAGTAACTTTTTGACTTTTTATGAAAAGATGTGCAGAAAAATAGAGAGAGTGATGTGACAACTTATAATGACTTTTTGATTCAAATAGAAAGTTGTCAAACGAGACTTTAACAAACCACGTAGACTATGGGCATAATTTGCCCCGCCTTGTTTATCTAAATATTTGTCTTTTGTAATAAATATTTATGTTTTATGCTTTATATTTCTTCAAAAACTTTGTATTATATAATTGTTGTGGATTATGATATTTTGTTTGGAGAGCTAATTTTTTGGCTGCACTAATGCCCACATTCATGTGAGTGATGTGCAAAAATTTTGTAAAAATTTAAGTAGTTTAGTTGGATTCCTAGCATTGCTCAACATTGTTTTTTTTTTTTTTTTTTTTTTTTTTTTTTTTTTTTTTTGGGGGGGGCGAAAAGTGAATGTGGAGCCCAATTGTGGATTGTGTGGAGTGTTGTTGAAACAAAAATTGATTGTCACAGAAATTAATACTTGGTGCTTGTGACTTTTCAAGGAATACTTGGAGAGGGTATTTACTTGTAAGGCAAGTGTAGCTATGGGTGCTTGAAGTATCCAAATTGGTGGATACCAACAAGATCAATATTTGCTTTGGGGGAAAGTCTTAACTCATGCATGGTATGGTAACATAACATAAAAAGCATATTATGTGCAAGCATGGTTGAAATTAGGATATGGTATGCTTCTCATCAAATATGTGCTTAGTTAATCTTTTGAAAGCGTTCATTACAATCACCTTGTTTGGACGGTGACACAAAATTGGTCACATAACCAATTGGTGTATTATTCTGGACTGTGACTGTGATTCACATGCATGTGCTTCTTGTAGAAACCTTTCCAAGTTCCAAGTTGTGTTTAGGTTAAGTTTGCATAAAATTTTATGGGGAGCTGACTAAAAAATCCTATTAGAAAGATGGGTACGCCAATAAGTCTTTGTGACTTTTTGGTTCATCAAAAAGTAAGGCTCACTTTTAATTATTACCATGATATCCTTTTCTTTTTTTTTTAATTTTTAGCGGCGATTTCATAAAAGAGTGTCACTAATTGTTAGTTTTTAACGATAATTAAAAAATTCGTCACAAAAAAATTATTAATTGCCAATTTTTAACGACAAATTTAAAAAATCATCACAACAAAACGTCACTAACACTTGTGTGACTTTTTGATCTATACAAACACTTGTGAGATTCAATAGTGCACAAATCCTTATAACAACCTGTGAATAACTACCCCAAGTTTTATGGAGGTGTTTGTGAAATGACAACAATAGTGAGAGGAACAAATTTTTAAAAATTAAGCTTCCATTTTTTTTAATTTTGTTTTTTGTTTTATTTATTTATTTTTCTTTCCACATGTCTAGATAAATGCAAACACGAAATTTAAAATATTAGACCCTTTGGGACAGATGCATCATGCATGCATGGTTTTGCGGAGAGGAGGACAGGAGTTGTTCCCTGCAATGTTTTAAAAATCGGACCGGTGAATGAACCGGAAAAATGATCGGATGGACGGGTCACCGGTTCAACCGTCGGGTTGAACCGGAATCGAACCGTGACGTCATAAATATATTAAAATTATATTTAAATAAAAATATAAGTAATAAAATTATAAATTAAAAATTTTAATAATCTTAAATATTTCTCTTAATACTTTTTTTTATTAAAAAATATAAAAATATAAGTAATAAAATTATAAATTAAAAATTTTAATAAACTTAAATATTTCTCTTAATACTTTTTTTATTAAAAAATATAAAAATATATTTAGAAATATTATTAATTTTAATTTTGGAAGAAGAAATCAAATATTCAATATTCCCTTCCCTCCATATGATTTTAATTCAAATACTTTGATTGAAAGAAGAGCAAAATTTTTGGAGGGATATCAAAATTTTAAGTTTCCCTCCAATGAATTTGATTGAATCCCACATAGATTTCTTGAGTTTTTTTTTGGAAGAATTTTTTTCTTATAAATAGATAGAAGCTTTTTTACAATAATTTCAAGCTCTCAATGGGATTCCTCACAAGAGGAGACCTTAAAAGAGAGTTTCCAATTAAATTTTTATTATATAATATATATATATAATAAGAAAGAAAAAAAAAACTGAAAAAAAAAAAACAAACAAACAAACAAACAAACAACTCCGGACCGGTTCAATCAACCCGTGTCCGGGTCGACCGGTTTACCGATTTAACCGGTGGGTTCACCGGTTTTCAATAAATAGGCCGGTTTTTACAACTGGCCGGTTTAAAGGGGCTGACCGGACCGGAACCCCATCCGGTCACCGGTTCAACCGGTTGAACCGGCCAGTCCGGTCCGATTTTTAAAATCATGGTTCCCTGGCGTGGAGAGCTGCCCGCCACAAATGGGTGCGTTTATAACTCATGAGGGAAGGACACTTTCCGTACACTGTATTTAGTTGGAGAATTTGAGAAGAAATTTAAAAAATAAAAAGAAAAAAATAAATGAAATATAAATAAAATATATCTACTTTTATCTAATTTTATATTTTTTTTTTTCTTTTCAAATCTCCTAACTAAATACAGCCTTAGCATTCATGGATGCAATGGAGATATTATTAATTAGTATGAAACTTGTGCTCCCGACAATGCTTTAACGTAATCTCTCAATCTCTCATGCGTCAATATTTTTGGACCGCCTATTCGTTTAATGCGTACAAACTCCGTTCTAGGATGATGCAACGTAGTTGTTTAATTTTTGGAATCCAATGATTATTCCATTAGAATACTGGTTTGGGGCTAAAACATTAGCTTCCCAAGTAAGGCTTTTTTTGGGTCTGATTGTTAGAATTGTAGGAAAGTGATTATAATTTATGGGCCCTGTTTAGTAGAACTGTAAGAAAGTGCTTATAGCTTATACCTTAACAGCTTATAGCTTATAACTATGAATATAAGCTGATTTCTGACTTATAAATTAAGTTTCTCATGCCCCACTCAAAGAATAAGTTGATTTCTGACTTACAAAAAGGTATAAGCTGTATTGTTAAGCTAAACCAAACATATCAAAATAACTTAAATTAAGCTGAAAGCTAAAATAAGCTGAAATTAAGCTGTATCAAACAGGGCCATAGCTGTGAACATAAGCTGATTTTTGATTTATAAATTAAGCTTCTCCTCTCCCACTTAAAGAATAAGTTGATTTTTGATTTACAAAAAGTTATAAGCTGTATTGTTAAGCTGAACCAAACACATCAAAATAGCTTAAATTAAGTTAAAAGTTGAAATAAGCTGCAAATAAGTCTTACCAAACAGGGCTTTTGTCATGTCTGATTAAATGAAAATGAAAGAAATGTACATTTTAAAGTCATTATTATTTATCAATTTAGGAAAATAAACATTTCTATTTGAAGACAAAAGAATAGTCATTTTGATAGTGTCTGGTAGAGTTTTAGAATTATGATTTGAGAATAGAGTTGTATTTTGAGTTTGTGAGTTTTGGAATTATGATTTGAGTGTGAAAGATTTGTTTAATTATGAGTTTTGAAAATAATTTTAAATTGAGTTTGAATTGAGTGATGTGACATGTGATATTTGATACAAAAACTTATAACTCATAATCAAATACACAACCCAAAATTTTATTCAAAACTCATAAAAAAAATTTTAAAAAATTTCACAAATTTTTTTTGTAATATATAAAAAAAAAAAAAAACCAAACATTGTTCTGGTCAACCACCCTGACGTCCAGTGGGACGACCGGTTAACTTAAATTTTCTCACATTAGAAAGAGTTTTTAAAAGTGAATATGGAATTAATTTTTGAAAATACTAAACAAACCCCACACTCAAAAATGAGTATTAAATTATATTTTGAAAGTTTCACCAAACAGAACCTTTATTTCTCTGACCAAGGGTGATAACAAGAGAGTATTGAAGTTTGAAATTATTTTATTAAACGTATGATCGTCCTCATCCATGAAGCACAATTTTCATGTTTTGCCCCACATTGGCAGTACCTAACATTTTTCCTATGGCTATTAATCATCGAAATTGTATGGTGTGTGAGTGATTTTCTGACCACACTGCCTATCTTAGTGATTTCAGCGGTAAAAACACAGGCAGAATAGATGGCACAAGTAATAACACAAAGACAAGAAGGATTTAACGTGGTTCGGCAAACGTTGCCTACGTCCACGGAGGGGCCGAGGTGTTTCACTATGAATAATAACAAGAATTACAATTTACTCTCATTAACTTTCTCACTCTCTGAGTATATAATTGTAAGTGTTACAATTAATGTATCTCAGTCTATTCGTTCAGTTGAGTCCGAATCTCCCTTCTGTTTGTTGTCCTCCATCTCTATATATACAATGGAATGGAGATGGAGTGGTTACCAGCTTTTGAGCTGGCTTGCCAGCCCACTAAAGCACTTTTGGCAGCTTTCCAGGTAAAAGCACTTTCTTTCTGCACATGGCTTCTAGTGGCCTCATGGCCGTTTCACATGGCCTCAAGGCCAGCTTGTTGGTGAGATAATGGCCTCGTGGCTTCCTCCACTAGGTTGGACATCCACCTAACCAAGATAATATTTTATAACATCAACCTCGGCATTATTCTTCTGCGGTTAGCTCGGCCTTTATTTGTCAAGCCGAGGTTGTAAGCATTTATCCCGAATTAAGATGCCCTCGGAAATAACCTCGGCATTACTAGAGTTCATTGGCAAAACTTTACTGTGACACGTTGCTCCTCTGATGACACGTCGGCGTCACCTTGCCACGTGTTGATGCTCAGAAATATAACCCCACAACTGCCCCCTAAGTTCTATTACCTCGGCATACTGAGGTGATGAAACTTACATTGAACTTCTTTCTCGTACCTCGGCTTAAGAACTTCTAGCCGAGATCATTCATTTCAGGCCGACATGTCTTCTTCAAATTCAAATCGATTCCCTTACGCGCATGAGCTGTCATGCACCAATTTTCAACCGTTCCGATGACGCGTCTCACTCCCATTGCTGCGTGTTAGTGACGCGCCCATAAGCCGTCTTTTCTCTGCCCGCGCCGTCTGACGCATGCGTTACCCTAGGCGTAATTATTGCTGTTTTGCCGCCTCTTCAATTTTTCGACAAAACATTTGCCTTTCTCTCTCTCCTTTCACTTTTGCATTCGAATTTCCTTTGCTTTCTCTCTCTCTAAAGCTTTTCCTTCTTCGAATCCTCCATTGTTCTTGCTCGAAGCTCTGCAACTGCCTCCATTTGCCATTTCTTCGAAGTTCTCGCCTCTGTTGCGTCCATCGTCTGACCTCGGCGAAACTCATTCCTGCCTTCTCCTTCTCTGGTAAGCCATCGTTCCCCTTTTTTCCAGTTCTTGCTTGTTTTCTGAAATTTCTTGTCACTTGATTGTTCTGCATCTGATTTGTGAATCATGTATCTCATCTCATGATTTTGTTTATGCTGCGAACACTTGCACCGTTTCATTTCTGTTTTTGGCCTTCCACTCTCTCGTGTTCTTGAATCTGAGACTTCTTTTTGCTTTCCTGTTTTCCAGATTTTCTGCCCTTCATATTCATTCTTCGTAGATTTAGGTTTGGGATTTGCTGTAGAACCATCAATCCTTAGGAAAAATTGAAATAATTTGTCCCTAGGTTTGAGCCGAGGTCCTTAGAACCCTGTAGATCTCCTTCTTTCTGTTATCCA
This sequence comes from Camellia granthamiana, assembly GCA_036172215.1. Taxonomy (NCBI): domain Eukaryota; kingdom Viridiplantae; phylum Streptophyta; class Magnoliopsida; order Ericales; family Theaceae; genus Camellia; species Camellia granthamiana. Next base: position 543,604 of record JAXFYN010000033.1, on the reverse strand, counting down.
ACTCTTTTTATATCAAGACCATGGGTGTGTGGAGAGATAGAGTCAATTCCCCAACCAAACTACAAAACTTTAGGCAAGAGTTCTCCATCCCAGACGATGTCCATCTCAGACTAGCTGGGGAGGACGACTCCATTATGCCCGAGAATGACAACATGCCCTTCCCTGTAGTAGCCTTTGTCCAGTGTGGACTTAGGTTCCCTCTTGATCCCCTCTTCCGCGAAGTCCTTCATTACTACACCCTCAACCCTATGCAACTCACCATAAACGCCTTTAGGACACTTAATGGAATAATAGCCTTAGCTCGGCGGGAGGGTGTTAGAATCACTCTTGCCGATATCCAGTATTGTTACACAATGTGTGCCCTTGACCTCAAAGAAAAGGGTTTTGTCTATTACCTTAAGCCGAGGTCCACTGCCTATAAAATAGTAGCCGACCTTCCAGACTCCAACAAAGGGGCTGGAGACGATTACCTGATTGCTTCTGGAAACTGGGAATTTGCCCCAGATGAAGAAGTTCATCTCTTCCCTCTTCCCCGAACGGTCAAGGAGGGCAAGGGTAAGATCCCTAAGTTAATCTGCTTAACTGTTGCTTTCTTCAATTTTTCCAAAAAAAGTTATCTGTTTCTAATGTTGTATTTCCTTTTGCAGACGTTCGCAAGCCTCCCAAGGACTTCCGCCAGTCCTACTATCTTGGGAAAGATTTGAAGAAACTCTTGGACCTCCCTCTTCAGCAACGAAAAGCTCCATTGTTGCTGAATTTCATCCCCACTTACACGTCCAAATTGGCCGACGTTCCAAAGAAGAGGAAGAAGAGCGCCCCTCCATCAACTGCTTCTACTGAACAGGCTGCCTCCACATCTGAGCCAGCCGATCAGCCTTCAACCTCGGCTCCAGTGACAAAGAAGAAACGCCGACGAAGACTTGTTAAAACAGCTGAGATGGAACGACCAAAGAAAGTGGTGCTGGACCTCTTGGCCGATCTTCCAGATGACATGGACGATGCGCCATCCCAAACTGCGCCTCCGCCAAAGCCCAAAAGAGTAAAGAAGGCCCAGCCAAAGGCCAAGGCTACTGAAGTTGACGCAGAGGCTGAAGATGCCCTGCCGATCTCCAAATTGGCCGAGAAGACCACTTCGGCACCCGCAAAACGACCTGCTGAAGCCCAACCATCAGGGGCCACTCAGCAAAAGAAGCCGAAGTCTACATCTGCCACAACTTCGGGTTCCAGGGTTCCCAAAGTTCCCTGGGAGCCCAAAGTTACTCTTGAACACAGGCCCGTCTATGCCAACGAGAGCGCAGCCGATGTCCACATCGGCGTGGCACTTAGCACTGCCGTTCTCCTTGAGGGTGATCTTGAGCGTAATGCCAAGATGAACCCATATGAGAACTACGCCCTCATGTTGCAGCGCTCCGTCCAAGTGAGTCTTTAGAATTGGATAACTTGTCTTTCATACTTGTAAAATTTTGAAATGTTTATAATAACTTTTGCCTTGTATTCTTCCAGGCCATCCAACACGCCCATACCTTCTCCATGCAGGCTTTTGAAACAGCGAAGAAGTTAGCCGACATGGAGAAGGAGTTTGCTCTTCTCCATAAACAAAACAGGGCCCTCCAAATCAAGATGAAAAAACTGGAGGATCAGGCCGAGGCTGCTACCAAGGCTAAACAAATAGCCGATGAGAAGGCCGAGGCTGCTGAAGCTGTTAAGACCGTCGCTGTGTCTCAGCAGAAGGAAGCCGAGGAGAAGGCAGCCCAGGCTCAAAAGGAGCTGCAAGAAGCCCTGGCCACCAAGGAAGCCGACCTCAAAGCTGCCGATGCAAAGGGCTACAAACAGGGTATGGACGACGTCGCAGAAGATTACAAGCTTCAGGTCAAGCAGGCATGCAACAAGGGGTTTACCCTAGGTTGGAATGCTTTGGCCAAAGAGCTTGGTCTTCTTGCCGACTCGCCCTGGCGCAAGACCAAAGCCATTCGTCTTCCCTTTGCTCTTTCTCCACCTCCAAGCCAAGTTGAAGAAGAAGCTGATTCTGAAGCCGAGGCTGAAGATAAAGGTGAAGCACTGGTCAGGAAATCCAAGGAAGCCTCTGAAACCAAGTCACCTCCGCAGGGCGATCAAATAATGGACTTAACCCAGGAGAATGAGGAGGTTGAGAAGGTGCCCAAGGAAACTGGCCCAGCTCATCTATCTTCAGACCTTCTTCTGGTTGATAGGAGTGTGGAGAAGACTTTGGCCGAGATCGATGCTGAGGTTGCAGCGGAAAAGGAGGCCGAGGTAGCAGCAGACAAGGAGGCTGAGGTCGTGGTACAAGAAGGTGCAGAGGTTGCGAGTCAAAAGGATGCCGAAGTCGCTTTTCAAGAGCCCTCTGAGGTCCCAGCCCAACCTGCTCCTGAGGCTGAAGAAACTTGAACATCTTCTCTTTTTCTTTTTTGTACTTTGTTTCTTTTCTTTAAACAATGTAAGCTGTCTTTTGTGGCCGATGTGCCCCCTTGTTGTTTTTGAACAATTGACTCATGTTATCTTTATGCTTCAGTCTCTGACTTTTCTTTACTGCTTCTGTGTAGCTTTATACTTAGAATATTTTGCATACTTTACATACTCTTCCTTCTTTGTGTAATCTTCTCGGGGTAACATACCTCGGGTATAACACCTGCAAATTTTACTACGGCAAGGAACTGTCCTGCAATCTTTTCATAAACTTCAACAAGTATAAAACATATACTATTCAATGTTAACCTTTGCAAACTTTTCTTAAGTTTCAACGAGTGGTTAAACAACGATCTCAGTCTGCCCTACTTGTAAATTGCTACAAATTTCAACAAGGATTAAAATAAACAATAAACTTTACTCAAGTTTTAACAAGTGTTAAACAATAATCTTAACCTTTACCTCAACCTGTAAATTGCTGCAAATTTCAACAGATGGTAACATGTCGGCTTAACTTCAACTTGTAAATTGCTGCAAATTTCAACAAGTGTTTGAACATCTTCCTTGGTTTATCTAACCAGCAGACTGCTATAATTCTGTATGCCATAACATCGGCTTCCCTTCGACTTGTAAATTACTACAAATTTCAACAAGCGAAGAGAAACAAATATCTCGGCTTGACTCCAACTTGTAAATTGCTACAAATTTCAATAAGTGAAGCCAAGGAACCATCTCGGCTTAACTTCAACTTGTAAATTGCTACAAATTTCAACAAGCGAAGCTAAGCTTTGTAATCGGCCTGACCAACTTGTAAACATATGATCTCATGTCAGCTTGTAAATTGCTACAAATTTCAACAATGATTAATACAACCAATAAACTTTACTCAAGTTATGAAGAATGATATACTTGTAAATTGCTGCAAATTTCAACAAGGATTTAAACAATATACTTGAACCTGTAAATTGATGTCGGCTGAACTTCGACTTGTAAGACTTGTAAATTGCTACAAATTTCAACAAGCCAGGAGAATAGTAACCTCGGCTTAACTTCAACTTGTAAATTGCTACAAATTTCAACAAGTGAAGCTAAGGAATCATCTCGGCTTAACTTCAACTTGTAAATTGCTACAAATTTCAACAAGCGAAGTCAAGGAATCTTCTCGGCTTAACCTCAACTTGTAAATTGCGACAAATTTCAACAAGCGAAGTCAAAGAATCTTCTCGGCTTAACCTCAACTTGTAAATTGCGACAAATTTCAACAAGCGAAGTTAAGCTTTGTATTCGGTCAAACCAGCTTGTAAATTGCGACAAATTTCAACAAGTGGTAGACTTTGTTATTCGGCCAGACCAACTTGTAAATCGCTACAAATTTCAACAAGTGGTAGGCTTTGCTATTCGGCCAGACCAACTTGTAAATCGCTACAAATTTCAACAAGTGGTAGGCTTTGTTATTCGGCCAAACCAACTAACATGTGGTAGGCTTTGCTATTCGGCCAAACCAACTTGTAAATTGCTACAAATTTCAACAAGTGATAGGCTTTGTGTCTTCTCTGCTCCTCTGCCCCCAATGTGAACCTGAGTTCCACTTGGGTTCTCATTGTTCATGTCTTCCAGTATCTGTTTATCGATGACGTCGGCCAAGAGTAATAATCATCTCAATGGTAGAAAAACTTCAAATTGCAAGTGTTCCAGGGTCTCGGCAATGCTTTGCCATCATTATCCTCAAGCCGATATGCTCCATTACCTAGCACCGAGGTAATCCTATAAGGCCCTTCCCAGTTTGGGCCAAGCTTGCCCTCCCTGGGATCTTTCTTGTTGCCGACCACTTTCCTCAAGACCAGGTCGCCGACTTGAAAATCTCTTGGGTTGACCTTCTTGTTGTATGCTCTGGCAAGTTGTTGCTGGTACACTGCAAGCTGAATTGCAGCCTTCTCTCTTCGTTCTTCCAAGAGATCCAGATCTCGGGCTAAGAGTATGTCATTAGTCCCATTTTCAACTCCCTGGGTTCGGATCCCTGGGATGCCGACCTCCAGTGGAATGACTGCTTCTGTGCCATAGGCCATGGCAAAGGGAGATTCCCCTGTTGATCTTCTCGGCGTGGTCCGATATGCCCAAAGCACGTTGGGTAATTCATCTACCCACTTCCCTTTTGCTGCTTGCAACCTCTTCTTGATTCCATCCAGAATTACTTTGTTGGAAGCTTCTGCCTGCCCATTACTTTGAGGGAAACTTGGTGTTGAGAAGTAGTTCTTGATCTTGAATTTTGCACAGAAGTTCTTGATAAGTTTGCTATCGAACTGTGTTCCGTTGTCGGCTACAATGGCTCTAGGAATACCAAATCTGGTGATGATGTTCTTCCAGATGAAATTTTTGACATCCACATCTCGGATTTTGGCAAGAGGTTCTGCCTCTATCCACTTTGTGAAGTAATCCGTTGCTACCAACAAGTATTTCCTCTGCCCAGTTGCTTGGGGAAGTTGGCCGACCAAATCCATGCCCTATTGGGCAAACGGCCAAGGGCTGGATACTGGATTCAGGTCGGCAGCTGGCTAATGAATCAAAGGTGCAAACCTTTGACATGGTTCGCACTTCTTCACATATGCTTCTGCATCTTTTTGCATGTATGGCCACCAATACCCTTGGGTAATGGCCCTATGGGCTAATGATCTGCCCCCAGTGTGACTTCCACAAATCCCTTCATGAATTTCATATAAAAAATCTTCAACTTGAAAAGGGTATACGCACCTTAAAAGGGGTCCAGTGAAGGACCTTCTGTAGAGATGTCCGTCCGAGGTCAAGCTGAATCTTGCCGACTTCAGTCTGACCTTGTGTGCCTCATTGCGATCTTCTGGCAGTATTCCTTCTTTAAGGAATGCAACAATTGCATCCATCCAGCTCGGCCCCATGTCCACGCACATTGCCTCCTGCTTTGCGCTCCGTGGTTCTATGCTCGGGCCCGACATGTAGTCGATCATAATTGTTCTTGCCTTCCCAGTCTGTATTGAACTTGCCAGGTTGGCCAACGCGTCGGCGTGGCTGTTATCATCTCGGCTAACTTGAAGAAGTCGGCAGTTATCTGATAACTTCCTTTGCATATGTGTAACGACCCTCGTACTGCTTACCGAATAACCACTGAATTATATACTGATTACTGCTAATTGAGACCGATAATGACTGATAAGTGAACTGGATAAACTACCGAACTGACTGAATGAAATTGAAACTGAAACTGGATAAGTTTGTCTATTGAATTGTGTGTTGTATCTGCGTGATGGATTTATTATCTGTTTGAATTATATGTTTAAACTGCTAATTGAAGGCCTTATCGGCGGCCGATTTAGAAACCGTTTAGTGTTTTGTAATCAGTAGAATTTTCCGGATTTAATGGTATATTTATCTGAAAATTGATTAGGAATGATTAAATTAGATTTAAATGAGTTAATTGCCAAGTTTGATTTAATTACCAAGTTGCCATAGTTAGTGGCATTTGTTTATTACTTTTGAGGGCCTTATTACACTTAGACAAAAACATTTGATCAGCTCCTCTTCATGTTCACAACCGACCAAATTAGAGAATTAGAGAGGGAGTAAGAGAATTGGCTTGGTCTTGTATATTGAGCTTGAATCTTGAAGAATTGGTGCATAAATTGGCATAATTGAGCTTGTTAGATTTGAAATCAACACTCTAGGTAAGGAATTCATTGTCCTCTTGTCATCTTTAAGCTTCATCTTGCATGTATCATGGTTAAGACATGAAATGGTTCAAATATGTTGAATTAAAGATTGATTGTTACATGCATGGCCATATTGTTGCATTATGTAGTTGAATTCTTGAAGAATGACACATGCATGTCCATGTTTTTATCATAGTCCATGTTTTCAAGATGTTTTGAAAGATTGGAGCTCTTTCGAGCAAGATTTGAAGATTGAAATTGGTTTAAAGTCCATGCATTCCATGTTTTCAAAGTGTTCTTGAAATGGGTTTGAAATTGTATTTATTTGACTCACCTTTGGGGCTTGAATTCTCAAATTGGCTTTTGAAACTTGTTATATATTGAGTTGGGATGTATTCCCCAGAATTTGGGCCCAAGAGGTTGAGTTTTGGATGGTTGAATGCTTGGTTCGAACTTGGGAGACAAATCTGGAAATTCCAGATTTGGCTTCCTCGCTCGAGCGAAGGATTACTCGCTCGAGCGAACCCTTTGTTTTTGCAATCTCGAGCGAGCATCGAGCGACCATCGCGCGTAAAAATTGAGCAACCAGTACTTTCACTGTTCATGCAGATCGCTCGAGCGAAGGATTTCTCGCTCGAGCGAAGCCTTTGATTTTGGAAGCTCGCTCGAGCGAAGGAAGGCTCGCTCGAGCGAAGCTCTTATTTTCAGCAACTTTTGAAAAATGCCTTCCAAGTGTATTTTTGCATCCTCATCCCATCCTAGGCATTCTTAGGCCTAGTTTAAGACATCTTAATGAGGATTTAGACATAGAACCACACCGAGGAAATTTAGGGATTTAATTAACATCCTTTCCGACTGTAAACTTAGTGTGTGTTCTATTCTGTTAATTGTTTAGGGTTGGCTCTCGGGGACACGCTCTAGCTGCTAATAGCCCAATCTCTGTGAGTAACAGACTGTGTAAAGATATGTTCAAAATGGTTATCTTTTGAATACTGAACTGAAATGTTTGTTGAACTGATATTGTTTATTGAATGAATGCATGTCCTGTATTTCGAACTGTATTGTGGCATCCTTAGCACCCATTGTTATTGATTGATACAGAGCTCTGTCAGTTTCCTCGTGGAACCATATTGTTATTGATTGATGGCCATCACTATTGTTGGGTCTGTTAAGGCCCGGTCCTTTTGGACCTATTGTTTATAGGCTAATGGATGTACCACATATGACTGATTGATCGAAATACTGATTGATTGAAATATTGAAAGATTGAAATACTGTTTAATGAATTGATTTCATTACTGTAAGGACATTCATTCATAACCTCTTTACACATTATGTTATTCACTGGGCTTTAGCTCACTGTTTATGTATATATGTAGGTTCTCAGCAGCCCGACCGGAGCTAGGAGCGTGGGATTGGTCCCCAGTTTTGTCAAGCCAGCCTTTGTGCCTCACTGCGAGGTTCCGTGTTGCCATGCTATGGCTTTGGGGTCTTTTGTATTTCCCCTGACTGTCTCACTGTTTTGTACTGTTGTGGGACTATTGTATAGACTGTTACTGTTCACTGTACTGTCCAAGGGGTTAAGTCCCTGTTTTTACCGACTGTTATGGATGTATATATATAAGTATGCCGTATTGTACTGTACTGTTTTATGTACATGTGAATGAAAAACTTTTTGGCATACAGATTGTCACAGCTCATTGGACACTATTCATTTATTGTTTTGGCTTCCGCCAGGCCCTGAACTCTGTTATATTGTATGATTGTTAAGCAGGCCTTTGGTAATCACGGATTACTGGCCAGTTACGGTGCTAAACCCATAGGGCCGGGTTTGGGTCGTGACAATATGCCGACATCATCTCGTCCCTGGCTGCAAATTCTCCTGTTGATTGGTTAACAATTAACTGTGAATCACAAAAAACTATTACCTCGTCGGCTTCTACCGCTGCTGCCAGTTTTAGTCCGGCAATCAATGCTTTGTATTCAGCTTCATTGTTTGAGGCCTTGAACCCCAAATGGATGGACTGCTCTATTATCTCTCCATCTGGGGATATCAGCAGTACTCCTGCCCCCGCTCCTCGTCGGTTTGAACTTCCGTCGACAAAGAGTCTGAATGAGTCGCCGATGTAGATGCTGCAAGGTCTAAGCTTTTCCTTCCTTTGCTCTGTTGTTGTCGGCTGGGATTCTTCTTGCTTGCTAGGACCTAGTTCATCTCGGCTCAAAGGAGGCCGACGTTCGACGGACTCCGGCGTGAATTCTGCCACAAAGTCGGCTAGAACTTGGCCCTTGATTGCTGTCCTGAATTCCAGGTCATATTGGCCCAAGGCCACTACCCATCTTGCAATTCTTCCTGTCAAGTCTCCTTGTTGTAACAAGGACTTCAATGGATGCTCTGTTAGTATCACAATCTTGTGTGCTTGGAAGTAATGGTTCAACTTCTTTGAGGCCATGACTAAGGCCAGCATTAGCTTCTCTAGTGGTAAGTACCTTGTCTCGGCGCTGGCTAAGGTTTTACTTACATAGTAGACAGCTTTCTGTTCTCCCTGCTCTTCTCGGATTAGTACTGCACTCACCGCATGTTCTGACACGGCTAAGTACAGAAACAAATCTTCCCCTGGCTCAGGTGTCGAGAGGACTGGAGCCGTGATCATATAATTTTTTAGATCGGCCAAAGCGGCCTCACATTCTTCGGTCCACAGGAAGTCTGCAGTCTTCTTTACCAGGTTGAAGAAGGGTTTACACTTGTCCGAACTTCGGCTTATGAACCTGTTTAGGGCTGCGGCCCTGCCAGTGAGCATTTGAACCTGTTTTGCCGAGGTTGGGCTCTGCAGATCTAGGATGGCCTTGATCTGATCTGGGCTGGCCTCTATTCCCCTTCTTGTTACCAGGTACCCTAAAAATTTACCAGATCCAACCCCAAACGCGCACTTGGATGCATTGAGTCGGAGCCGATATGTTTTCAGTATGTCAAATACCTCGGCTAGGTCGGCAAGATGATTTTTTGGCTCCTTGGTTTTTACAACCATGTCGTCTATGTAGACTTCCACTGTTCGGCCTATCTGGTGCTTGAACATCTTGGTTACCAGCCTTTGGTAGGTTGCTCCTGCATTTTTTAGTCCAAATGGCATCACCCTGTAACAGTACAGGCCTTTTGGGGTGATGAATGCCGTCTTCTCCTCGTTTGGGGGGTACATGGCTATCTGGTGATACCCCCTGTAGGCGTCCAGGAAGCTCATCCTCCCATGTCCAGATGTAGCATCCACCAGTTGGTCAATTTTTGGCAAAGGGAAGCTGTCTTTGGGACAGGCTTTATTTAGGCTTGTAAAATCGACGCAAACCCTCCATTTACCGTTCTTCTTCTTCACTACCACGGTGTTTGATAACCATGTTGGGTAATTGACTTCTCTGATGGCCCTGGCTTCTAGAAGTCTATCAACCTCTTCTTCTACTGCTTCGACGTGTACCAACGTCGGTCTTCTAGCTCGTTGAATCACAGGTTTAGCCGACCTGTTGACGTTCAGCCTGTGACATGTGACCTCGGGGTCAATGCCAGGCATTTCATAAGGTATCCAGGCGAACACTTCTATGTTTGCTCTCAAAAATGCTGCCAGTTCTCTTTCCTCTTCCTCGGCTAAGCCTGAGCCGAGAAGAAAAAAGCGCTCCTCATCGCCCTCCTGGACGAGAATTTTCTTTAGTGATTCCTCACTCTTTTCGGCCGGCTCCTTGCCGACATCATCCAGGACTTCCATGTCCTCATCCTCAATCTCGGCTTTGGCTGGTTCTCGAACATTGCAGGTAGCCTTCATTACTGCCATGGAGCAATTCTTTGCCTGCAGTTGATCTCCTCTGATTTCTTCAATCCCATGCTCTGTTGGGAAGCGCACTAGTTGGTGCAATGTTGAGGGAACTGCCCCCATTGCATGCAACCACGGCCTGCCCATGATGATGTTGTATGGTGAGGGTGTATCAATCACAATGAACTCGGTCCTGATCTTCTTGGTGCCTGCTTGTACATCTAAGCTCGTTGCACCCAGTGGCCACGTCGGCGTTCCATTGAAGTCGACCATCGGGCCAGTCGACTGCTCCAGGTCGTCGGGGTGAAGGCCGAGCTCCTTGTAACATCTAACGTACATGATGTCACAAGAGCTGCCTGGATCTATCAGGATGCGTTTTACTTGGCACTCCCCAACCTGGAGGGATACTACCAAGGCATCATTATGTGGGTGCTGGACCATCTCTAGGTCGGGCCTCAGTGAAGGTTATCATCTGACCTTAGCAGTCTTCTGGCCGAGGTCTTTTCAGTCCGACCTGGTTCACGTATTGCAAGTGCTTCACTCTTTGGGTTTCTCCCCGGATGTCATTTTCATTCACCTTGGAGTGAATCACATTGACGACCCGAGGTCTGTCTGCTCGGGGTTGCGGCGGTGGCGGGGCCGCTTCCGCCTGTGGCAGTCTTGCCTGTTCTTCCCTTGTTCTGGTCTCATCAACAAGGTCTCTCAAGTGGCCTTGTCTCACCAGATCTTCCAAGTGAGCTTTCAGGGCTCTGCAACCCTGTGTTGTGTGGACGTTTTCATTGTGATACGAACAATGTCTGTCCGTGTTTCTTCCCATAAATTCCCCCGGTTCCCTTGCTGCCGTTCGGAAATAGGGCTGGCCCCTTATTCTTCCTAGGATCTTTTGAATTGGAATTCGGAACACGGTTGTTACTGCTTGTTTAGCCCTCAGCTCTATCTCCGTCTTGGTGAAGCCGTTGTTACCTCGGCTTCGCTTTGGCGAGTCATTCCGTTGCTCCTGTTTGACCTGCTTTGATGCCGATGTATCCTCCTCGGCTCTAGCATATTTTTCAATCCTGGCCATGAGTTCTTCCATGTTCTTTGGCAATGTCTTTGCCAAAGATTTCCGTAGTGAACAGTCTTCCTTCAGGCCGTTCTTGAAGGATACAACTGCTACCTCCTGGTTGCATTCGGGTATTCTGTTGAACACCTCGTAGTATCTCTTTGCATAGGCCCTAAGGCCTTCATCCTTGCTGATCTTTAAAGCCATTAATGCGTCCACCCTCAATGGTTGTAGCTTGTTTGTCACGAACCTGGCCACAAACATCTCGGCCAGGCCTTCCCAAGTCTTCACACTTCCCTTTGGTAACTTGTGGAACCAATCCGATGCAATTTCTCCAAAGGACGAGGGGAATACTTCGCAGAGCAAATGCTCATTTCCACTATATAACGCCATTGAGTTTAAAAATAATCCAACATGGAAGTTAGGATCTGACTTACCGTCATAGATTTGGAACCTCGGCATGCTAAATCTTTTTGGAGCTACAAACTTGTCCAGTTCCACCGAGAATGGTGTCCTCGGCTTGACGAGTGAGGTTACCTTGGCTTCGGCGTTCTGTTCCCTCCTCTTGAGATAGTTTCTCAAGTCTTCTTTGCTTCTCCCTGGAGCTCGGCTATCTTTTGATTTTAGCCCTTTCGGCACACTGCTCTCGGCGTCGTGGTACGCCCGTTTTGATCTTTCTCCACGGGTTGTGTCAAAGCAGAGAGCCTACTTTTGTACGTGCCGATGTTCTCTTGGTTCCTGATCCTTGGCATTATACGTCCTCTGGGACTTGCCGACGTCTTCGGAGGATGGGTGAGGGTGCCCCTTGCTCCTGGAGCGTTGTGATGCGTCGGGAGTCGTTGTCCTTCCTTCATTCCGAGCTTGAACTGCTGGGATTGGTGTATCTGGCAGTGGGTATGGTGGCTGCATAACCCTGTTTTGCATCATGAAGTTGACGACCGACTGCAGGTCCGCCAGCTTGTTTGCCAGGTCTTTGACTTCCTCATCCCTTCGTATGCACCGATCCTTCCATATCTAGAGGTTGTCCTCCTTGTAGTAGCTGCCTTGGTCCGTCTTCTTCGAAGTGTCGTCCTCCTGGACGACGTTTTTTCCCCCGTGCCCCTGGCCACAGGCTTTGTCATTGTGGTTGTCTCCTTCGACGTCAAGATCGATCGGCCTGTCACTCCCAGCGGGAGTTTCGCCCCCAACCTTCTTATTTTGTGTGTTACTTGCCATCTATTCGTCTTTCTTTCCCACAGACGGCGCCAAATTGTGTGAGTGATTTTCTGACCACACTGCCTATCTTAGTGATTTCAGCGGTAAAAACATAGGCAGAATAGATGGCACAAGTAATAACACAAAGACAAGAGGGATTTAACGTGGTTCGGCAAACGTTGCCTACGTCCACGGAGGGGCCGAGGTGTTTCACTATGAATAATAACAAGAATTACAATTTACTCTCATTAACTTTCTCACTCTCTGAGTATATAATTGTAAGTGTTACAATTAATGTATCTCAGTCTATTCGTTCAGTTGAGTCCGAATCTCCCTTCTGTTTGTTGTCCTCTATCTCTATATATACAATGGAATGGAGATGGAGTGGTTACCCAGCTTTTGAGCTGGCTTGCCAGCCCACTAAAGCACTTTTGGCAGCTTTCCAGGTAAAAGCACTTTCTTTCTGCACATGGCTTCTAGTGGCCTCATGGCCGTTTCACATGGCCTCAAGGCCAGCTTGTTGGTGAGATAATGGCCTCGTGGCTTCCTCCACTAGGTTGGACATCCACCTAACCAAGATAATATTTTATAACATCAACCTCGGCATTATTCTTCTGCGGTTAGCTCGGCCTTTGTTTGTCAAGCCGAGGTTGTAAGCATTTATCCCGAATTAAGATGCCCCTCGGAAATAACCTCGGCATTACTAGAGTTCATTGGCAAAACTTTACTGTGACACGTTGCTCCTCTGATGACATGTCGGCGTCACCTTGCCACGTGTTGATGCTCAGAAATATAACCCCACATATGGTTACATTAATTTGTGTTGAATCTTAAATTTGAAAAGGTTTAGTTTCACTACATCTTCCACGGGAAATTTTTACTTGTCTGTAGAGCATCAAGTATAAGGACATATATTTATTTATTTCATAATTCTCATTCTTTTTTCTTTTCTTTCTTTTCTTTTTTTTTTTTTTGAATAAATATGCTATAATTTCGAATGGTATGATGATGATATTGATTATTAGGACTAAGTAAAGAATTCGTGAAATCCGTAATCCGATCCGGTCCAGTCAAATCCGATAGGTTTGAATTGATTTTTTGAATCCGTAGTTCTTGTTCCCGATTGAAAAATTAAAAATTCGTAATTCATGGATCGGTTCCAAATTGGAACCGATTCGGACCGTATACAAATAGCCTATATTTATATTATACACTAGAAATGGCAACGGGGCGGGGCGGGGCGGGGCGGGGCAGGGCGGGGCCGGGGGACTACACTCCCCGTCCCCGATCCCCGATGGCTGAAAAATCCCCGTCCCTGCCCCCGATCCCCAGCAAGGGAACCTGTCCCCGTCCCCGTCCCCGTCCCCTAACGGGGATCGGGTTTCCCCGACCCCGAAAAATCTCCAAGCTTCAACACAAGAACAACAAATCAATATATATATCATTATGTTTTATCATCATCAACAAATACAGATTTAAACTTAAAAAATAAAAAATAAAAATTAATCACAGATCAGATCACGCACACACACAGATCAGATCACACACACACATATATTGCCATCCCCACACACAGATCAGATCACACACACACACACACACACACACACACACACACACACACACACACACACACACACACAGATCTAATAACACAGACAGATCCATCGTCTGCCACAGATCTGAGCGACGCCGTCGGTGGGTTCGGTGGTGGTGACAGAGATCGAGATCGAGAGTGGCTGGCGCTGGCGCTGGCGATGGGTTCGGTGGTGGTGACAGAGAGACAGACGTTGTGCGGCGGTGGTGGTGATGTTGCCGTCGGTGAGAGAGAGGGGGGGTCGGGGCCAGCGGTGGTGGTGACGTCGCCGTCGATGACTGCGAGAGAGAGAGTTGACAGCGAGAAGAACGAGAGAGTGAGAGAGAGTTGAGATGAGAGTGAGAGAGAGAGATATATATATATATATATATCTGAGTTGAGTGAGAATGAGAGCAACACAGGAAGTGATATATAAATCTAATACATTGGTTTGGTTTATGATAAATATAATATACGGTTTGGGTATAAAAGTAATTTCACTTCGGGGAAATTCGGGGACGAGGACGGGGACGGCGCTGGGGATCGGGCCGGGCCGGGGCTTAAACACTGATCACCGTCCCCGGCCCGTGACAGATCAGAGATTGATTTTCAAATACCATCTTCTCCTCGTCGGGGGTATTTTTCAGGGAAAAACCGCTCAAATCAGGGTTGGGATCGGGGATCCCCGTCGGGTCAGTTTCAAATTGCCATCCCTATTATACACCCTTCTGCATAGTATCTTCTCTTATTCTATATAAAACCTAAACCCGCATAGTATCTTCTTTTATTGATTTTGCTTGTTAGTTTTTAATTTTAATTTATAATGGTCTAAATACTTATGGTGGAATCAATTTTTTTATAATTGTTTAAATTCTAGAACAGTATGTCGCTATTATGGAAAGACATGTTGCTATTGTGGAACTAATATGATGCTATATTATGTTTTTATGAAATTAAAATGTTCTATATATATATTTTTTTTTTTATTTAATTATATGAATCTGTGGTCTTAAACCGATCCAATCCGTGTTTAAATAAATTGGTTCTATGATTTAAACGGATTAAATTGATTCTAATTTTTCAGGAACCGTAAATAATGAATTAGTTCTAATTTTATCCCAATCCAATCCAATCCAATCCGAACCATGTTCACCATTATTGAGTTAGAGTTCCTCTGCCTGCAGTTGTAAGAGTTAAGCAGAGTGTAAAACCGTTTTCAGCTACCAAAGGAGTGCATGTTTTCATCATCCAGCTAACTAAACTGATTTGAATTAAATTACCTACCACCACGGGACAAATACAACAAAATGCATGATTTACCCTTTCACTCCTACCTACCTCTACCTCAAATGTGCCCACCTCTCTGTCAAATTTATTTTATTCTATTTTATTATTTATTTATTTATTTATTTATTTATTTATTTATTGAGAAAGTAGCTAGTTGGAAAGCATTCATGACCTTTCAAATATTCTGTGTTTAGTTAGGAGATTTAGGAAGAGATTTGAAAATAGAAAGGACAAAAAAAAAGAAAAAAAATAAGTAAAATATAAATAAAATATATATATATTTCACCTAATTTCATACCTATTTTCTTTTTTTATTTTTCAATTCTCTAACCAAAAAAATTGACGATGGTTATTGATCAAGCTGCCCCTTTCATTCTATCACCTCAATGGTGAGGAAAGGTAGGTATTATTATATGTAAGTATACAATAGACAAGTGGGCTCAATCACACAGTACTCCTCTTTGTGTCTACTTGGTCTCTGTCCGTGGGCCCCCAATACCAAAATGTACAACCACATATATTTGTAACAAATTTCTATTTCACATTTTCATTTCCCTATCACTACTAAGGCTGAGTTTGGGAAGTTGGTTTTGGTGGGTTAGGAGCTAAAATAGTCGCAAAAAATAAAATAGGTTATTTTAGTCATAAAAAATAAAACATTAAATCTAACCCATAATCATTACACTCCTCTCTCACAAAAAAAGTCAAAAAAGCCAAAAAGTCAAAAAGTCCTTCCCAAACCAGGCTTTTTAGTCCCAGGCTAAAATAGTCAAAAAGTCAAAAAGTTAAAAAGCAAACCCACTTCCCAAACGGAGGCTAAATTATTTTCTAAATGTTTGAATAATAACAACTTTGTTGCAACTTGTAGTTTAACTTGACCTTAAAATTGGACAGCCAAATTTCCATAACAATTGGACCTCTTGCAATAGTACAAAAGGTTAAACTGTTTTGTGCCAAATAAATAAAAATAATAAATAATAATAGAGAGATATCGAAGACTTTAAACCAAAAAATATATAATTTAATCCATTCCTATTTTCTCAATAATATTATACTTCACTTTTATAAGACATTGTTTATCATTTAGTATTTCGAATCCACAATTGTAAGATATTACTAGAGCTCGTGTTCGAATCATTACACCAACAAGTATAACTATGCCCCATATGATTAACAAAATAGATACTGAAAATAAATAAATAAATAAATAGGTCAGTGTGTTTAGTTTGAATTTTTTGGATTAAGTTTTTTAAAATTTGAATTTTTTGGTTTTCATTTTTTTTGTTTTTAGTGAATATTTTAAAAATTTTAAATATTTTATTTTATTTTTTTAGATGCACCTTACTTAGATGTATCTACAAAGTAAAAAATTTGTGAAAAAAAATATTTTAAAAAATTAATAAATACATAAAAATATAAAAAATATACTGAATTCTCGTATTTTTTTTATATTTTTACTATTTAATGAATTTTAAAAAAAAATTCACAAATTTTTTTGCTTTTTAGATATATTTATGTTAAGTATGTCTTAAAAAAAAATTGCTTAAAATATTAAAAAAAATCAATAAAAACAAAAAAAATACGGAAAATAAGAAAGTAAAATTATCTGAAAAGTGTTTTTGGAAAAATAGAACCAATCAAATTGCTTAACTGTTTGCTTGTTTGGCAACGGTCATAAGGTAGTATTTAGAAACCACTGTTTTTTGACTGTTGTGTGCTATTGGGCATTCCATTAGGTATCTTGAATTCTATTCATTCGTTGCTAACCCGTTCATCTGTCGTCTCCACTTCTTGCGGAAGCACGGGCACTCCTGGAGGCTGCTAAGTGGGCTGTTAACATGAATATCAAATGCCTATCTTTATTTACTGACTGCAAGGTGCTTGTAGACAGTTTTGTACAATCTTGCAAGCTGGATTGGGAGGTGGCTCTAGTTATTCAAGATAAGTGGTCTTTAAGCAAATGTTTTGAGTTTCTATGTGTAATTAAGGTAGACAAGCAAAACTAGTTGAACCCGCACATAAGTTAGCTAAATATGTAAACTCTGTATCTTCAGTTTAGTAATGATATGTTTGTGTTTTGATCGTTCTCAACAAAAAAAATAATTGCTTAACCAATAAAAAATGCCCACCAATATCACGCCTCTACATTGGAAGAAGACCAAATACAATACTGTAGATAGTCAGTTGAATAGCCAATTCAACACCCGATATAAGAGTGTTTTGAAAAGTTAGTAAAAAGTTGACTTTTTAACTTTTTTTAATTTATTTTATCTTTTTGTAAGTACAAAATGTCAGAGGAGAGATAATGTGATCTAAAATGAGTAAAAAGAGGATTCTGTTATGGTGTGCAACTTACGCCTTACACTTACGTCTTTTCTGTTTGCAGTCCTGCTTTTGTTTTCACCTTCCACTTACACTTTTTGTGTAAGTGGCACATGGTGTGCAACCTTAAAAGTTGCACACATAAGAAAAGTCCAAAGTTAAAAATCAAGTAAAAAACTACTTTCCAAAAGAGGAGAACTATCAATTGATTCATGCTTGTTATCTATCTATATATACATATTCTTTGCCAGCTCAAGTAAATTTTTTATTTGCCGCAACCCTATGGGAGTGCTGCTTTGCCTTCAATACACAACCACCCTGTTGTGTCTTTTTGTGAAAGGTCATACTCCAAGTTTGGCATCTTTCAAAAAAATTCAAAAAGTCAAAAAGTCACTATCCTATTTAAGTTACATCATCTTATTTAAGTCACATTACCTCTCTAACACATCACTTCAAACCCAAACCAAATCCAACCCATATTTCATAAAAAGTCAAAAAACACACTTATTTAGTCTTCCCAAACTTGGCCTTAGTGTCTTTTGGATGATTTAACCCGTTTCAAATTATAAAATTCAATAAGAATATTATTTATATAAAAAATTAAAATCAAGTTAATCGAATATTCGTAACCTTAAGTCCTACTTATTTTTAAAAATTTATGGAAGTTATGTTACCATTAATTTTTATAAAAAACAAATGTGTTTTTGTTATAGGGCTGTAAATATCTAATCAACTTAATTTTTAGCATGACTGATCTACTCAACGAACTTTACAAGATGAACTGTTCAGATTATCGAAAAGGGGTTGGGACAACGCTCCACAAGAGAGCACAGCAGGCTGCTCTGCTCAAACAGGATCTCCAAAACCCCTTGTTTGATGGACAGGAAAGGAAAATTGATAGAGAACACATACAATACAATACAATAATGTCATATTTGGTGAATTACTGAAATAGAATAATCAAAACCATCATAACAATGTCACTTGAAGAGTATATAAGGCCAAGTTTGACATCCCAATATAAGTGCACTTATTTCATCTTTTTATCTTTTTTGAGTCATATCAATCAACATCTCCTCTCTATTTTTTCTACACATAATACAAGAAAAGTCAAAAAGTGTACTTATTCTAAACTTCCCAAACTTGGACCTATTTCCTAAGACATGGAAGAAGAGTGTAGCAAAGCTGCGTTTGCACATAAATTCAGGAATGACAAGCAATACAGATGGACTTGTGAAGCACCACCACGCAACCTCGCCAAGCCATCGTCTGTATTGAAGACGTGCCTCGTTTTTATGATAGATAATTCCAACCAAAATACATAATCAGGACCGTATACAAAATTGGACTCTTCCACCATAATCAAGGAGCACTGTAAAACTTGTCAATATATATATATAAAATCAACAATACTTGTGTAACACGAAAAATGTTTTGCGAAAATCATCACGAAAGCATTTGATCAGTTGGCCAGCAAATCGTCCTGTCAAGCTTTCAAGATGATTTTCTCATAACATTTTTCGTGTAGCCGAGACTTACAATTCAGCCTGTCTCCTTAAAAATATTTTCAAATTAGTGGTAAAGTTTATAATGCTTGAATTCATAAACTTTTTCACTAATGTGTAAATATATTTTAAAATTTCTCACTGAGTAAACAAAACAAACCAATAATAAAATCCATCAGCGATTAGACGAAAATGACCGAAATTAACAACAACAGCTTCAATGAATAAATAGGTCTACTCTTGTTTTTGAATCTTACAACAATTTCAAAGGGAAACATAAGATCTGGGTCTGTGCATCGTCCATCGTCACCTGTGTGCGGTCACCAACGTCTCAATGAATCTCAAGCCGTCAAATCTTGGAGCGAATTTATCCTTACCCGACGATGACAAATGCGAATCGCTAACTCCACCCTTGTCCGAAAATGACGATGACGAAGAAGAAGAATACACCTGTTTACGCAAATAAAGTATGTAATTGATGGATCATCATAATTTCCAATTTCCATTATCATACAAAAAGGATGAATACGGCAAAGCTTGCTTAAAGAATCAAACCGTGAAATTCAAAAGAAACCGAAGATCTGGAAAGAAATTGTTTGATCAAAATGTTAAAATAAATTATCACATTACTCTCTATTTTTTGTACATTTTTTTCATAAAAAACTAAAAAAATTACTAAAAAACACTAATTCCCAAACCAGACCTTAGATTTGATGTTTTAAGCCACAAAATCCAGAAAAACACAAATGAGAATGTTCAGAGAAGCCAAAGAGATACCAAACAAAACAAGAAAGAAAGAAAGAAATATATATACCTCAATGAAGCAAGGATTGAAGGAGAGATCACGATCGGGAGAGGTGGAGGAAGAGGAAGAGGATGTGAGAGCCACGGTAGATGCGGCGAGCATGGATGCAACGAGAGTACAGGAGCCCTTCATCTTTCCACCGTCCGATTAAGAGAGCGAAGAACAAATGGACGAAATCCGACGCCCTTCGCCGGATCTCTCTCGCTTTCGCTTTCTCTTTCTCTATGGCTCTCCTTCGATCTCACATTTCTGTTCAAACCCCTTTTCCCCAGCTTTTATCGTCCGGCTAATGTTCATGATCCCACGCTTCCCCACTTATCAAGGCATCGGTTGGCACGTTGATTGGATTTTTTTTTTTTTTTTTTTTTTTCAAATTTTAGTTTGAGAAATAAATTTTTTAAATTTTTTCAAATTTTTTAAAAACAAAAGTAAAAAAATCATAATTTGAATGTGATATTTTTTAATTTGAAACTAAAAAATTTATCTTATTTTTTAATAATTATTTTAACCTCAACCTAACCAATCTAACTTTCCAAACGATGGCCAAATCGAATTTGAACTTCTAGTTTCGGCTCCATATGTACTGGGATGAAAAGACTATGATACACACTGGTAAGTCATATATCTATGTGGGTGTTTGGAAAGTAGGCTTTTTTTGTAAGTTTTTTTAGTTATAAGATATAATTGGAGAAATTTTTTTTTTATATTTGAAAAGATAGTTGGATTTTTTGTGGTTGGATGTGATATTTGTGAGAGAAAAAGTAAAATAATTATGGAGTTTGATGTAATATTTTATTTGGATTTTTTTTTTTTTTTTTGGTTTTGTAATCAATTTATCTTTTAGTGGGAAAAAAAATCCAAAAAAAATCTTCCCAAACACCCCATATAATATATATTAAGGAAGATGATAATTTGAGTGATAATTGTGAAATTCAAATCTTTATATTATTTTTTTAAGAAATTTATTTTTTAAATAATTAAAAAAAAATTCATGGCCTAATTTTTATTGAATCATTAAAAAAAAAATCTTATTATACTTTGATTCACACATTTTAAAAGGAAAGCTAATTAATTTATTTAAAAATTTAAAAAGAAAGTTTAGGGTCTGTTTGGTAACGTTTACGTTTTCAGTTTATATTTACAAAAATTTTATAAACTGGTTTTTGTTTATTTTTTATTTATTTTTAGAAAAACATAAACTACAAACAGGTTTGGTAATTAACAAAATTTTTAAAAAAATTAAAAATATAAAAAATAGTGAGAAATGGCAAGTGGTGGCAAGTGGCAACGGAAGACGGCGGTAGAAAGTGGTGACGGTGGGTGGTGGCAGGTGGGTGGTGGTGGTGGTGGTGGTGGTGGGTGGGTGGGTAACGGTGGCGGGTGGTGGCGGGTGGGTGGTAGTGGTGAGTGGGTGGGAAACGGTGGCGAGTGGTGGGTGGTGGTGGCGGGTGGTGGTGGTAGTGGTGGGTGGGTGGGTGATGGTGGTAGGTGGTGGGTGGTAGTGAGTGGGTGGTGGTGGTGGTGGTGGTGGTAGCGGGTGGGTGGCGGATGGCGGGTGGTGATGGGTGGTGGCGGGTGGGTAGTGGTGGTGGTGGCGGCGGATGGTGGGTGGTAGCAAGTGGGTGGTGGTGATGGTGGTGGTGGTGGTGGTGGTGGTGGTGGTGGTGGTGGCCGATGGTGGTGGCAAGTGGGTGGCAGATGGCGAGTGGTGGTGGGTGGTGGCGGATGGTGGCGGCGGTGATGGTGGTGGTGGTGGGTGGGTGGGTGACGGTGGCAGGTGGTGGGTGGTAGCGAGTGGGTGGTGGTGGTGGTGGTAGTGGTGGTGGGCGGTGGGTGGTGGTGGTAAGTAGGTGACGGGTGGGTGGTGGATGGTGTTGGCGGGTGGGTGGCAGGTGGCTGGTGGCTGGTGATGGTAGGTGGCTGGTGGTGGCGGGTGGTGGATGGTGGTGGCAAGTGGGTAATGAGTGGTGGTGACGGGTGGTAGTGGCAGGCGATGGATGGTAGTAGCGGGTGGTGGGTGGTAGCGGGTGGATGGCAAGTGGATAGTGGGTGGTGGTGGTGGTGGTGGTAGTAGCGATGGGTGGGTGGTGGTGGCGAATGGGTGGCAGGTGGGTAATGGCTGGTGGTAGCTGGTGGGTGACGGTGGCGGGTGGTGGCTGGTGGGCGATGGTGGCGGGTGGTGGGTGGTGGTGGCAGATGGGTGGTGAGTGGTGGTGAGTGGTGGTGGGGGGTGAGTGGTAGGTGGTGGTGGCGGAAGACGGTGGTGGAAAATGGTGGCGGGTGGTGACCAGTGTTAGGTGGTAAAAAAAAAACTCAAAACTCAAAACGGAAACACATTTTTTGAGTTTACATTTTTTTGCCAAATTTATCAACTAGGACCACTGATTTATAAATCAAAAATTTACCAAACAAGTTTTTATTTGAGTTTTTAAAATTTTTGTAAATATAAATAGAAAACTGAAAACGTAAGTGTTACCAAACGGCACCTTAGTAATCAGTTTTAAAATTTAAATTTTTATACCACTAAAATATAAGAATCAATTCACCTATTTCATATATTTTTTCTTTCGATGTTTAATTTTTTAAACAATTAAAAAAATTGTCTAACTTTTATTGAAACATTTAATTCCTTGATTTACCTATTTCAAAAAGAAAGTTAAATAATTTATTCAAAAATTTAAATTTAAAAATTTGAAAATGAAACTTAAGTAATCTGTTTTAAAATTTTAATTTGTGTACCACTAAAATATAATCAATTCACATGGTAGATCTGAGGATTGTATTTCTAACATGGCAGAGCCCACGACTGGCCAGCCTTTTGGCAAACTTTTTTGGTAAGTCATCCATGAATAATAGATAGAAAACACAATGACTTAAGAGCACCAATGTAAATGCAATGCAAAGAACAAATAAGTGTAGATAAAATTTCACATCATGAAGTTCAAGTCAAGTTCTCTAAATCCCTAGCAGAGTCGCCAGAAACTGTAGCGCGCTTTTCATGCTCCTCGGAAAGGTTTAGTCTCCTCGAATACGATAGCCCTATAGTTTGGACTCTTATGGTTCTGAATCTGGTTTCACAAGTGCAATGAGAAACAAAAAAAACACAAATGACAATCCAGATCCGGCAAGTCTTAGAAAATCCATTTATCATCAGAGATGCCAAAAATGGATTGTATTGCCAAATTACAGAGTCACCACCCAAATATTTTTGAAAAATTTAGGAAACTCGTGACTCGTGCCAAAGGCCACTTATCCGTCATAACCAAAGTATCTCGGCTCAGGAACTTAGGTATAAGAGGGGAAGGTCATGAATTGAGTACCTCACTCACCCGATCAAAGATCGGCCTCTAATAATCATGATGTGAGTTTTATGTACATTATATGCTCTCGTTCGTCCCGATTTATTAATACTAACTTACTATGTGAGGCACACAAGTATAAACTAAGTCACTTGCTTTGGAATGCTTTGATTTCATATTTGTTTTGAAGAGTGTTTTGAATATGTACCACTTGAAAAAGTGAGCTCATATGTACATTTAATCAAATCATCCCAACTTAGGTGAGAAAGCTTTCATCCACAAGCATTCAAGAAGTATATCAAATAAGTACTTAGCCTTACTGTAATATGCTTGATATGATAACACAAACATACATGCAATATATTAAAACAAAAATTCTCACCTAGTACTCAACTGAGGTAAGCCAAAATAGAAGAAATAGATAGAAAAATGCATGCTCTAATATGCAAGTGGCTAATGCAACACATACAAAATGCAACTACTTGGTTCGGTTTATTAACATGACATATGGCTAAACTCAAAGCATTCAATAGCGCGTATTCGAGTAAGTAGAAAATGACAATAATGTTAGAATAATGAACCAAACCCGATGCATGCAAAATGGATATTTTACACATGGTAATGATATGAAACCAAAATATGATACTACATACAACCATCGTAAGCAAGTAAAATAAAAGGGAGAAAGAAATGAGAGTTGAAAGACATACAAATATTATAATTGTGCCCTTATGCAAGAGGGTCTGAATGTCCAAATTTAAACTAATTATTACAACGCCAAATTAACTAATTTAACTAGCTATTACAAATAAGTAAATTTAACTAGCTATTACAAGTTTTTGAATAAGGCTACTAATTAAACACAACGTATTACTATTAAAGCATTAATTTAATGAGCCACGGAAGATGAAGAGTCGCGCATACACAAATTAGAACGTCCTTCCGAAAACCTCTCTGCTTTGCTGCCATAGCTGTTTTGCTTGCAGTCAGAAAATTAATCTATTTTTACTCCTGCTTCTACTCTGTTCTGTCATAAAAATGACACTGCCTGCATAAAATAGGGTGGCCGGCTGGCCTTAGAAGTGGTCGGCCGGGCAGAAAGTTGGCCAGCCGGCCATTGTTTAGGTACTGCCCTGCTGCCACAAAAATGAAACAGAGCTAAAACAAAGTGTTTCCAAGGAATGTTTGTCCTCCCTACCTCTCCCTATCATGACACTGATCAAGGGAGGAGTAGACTCGATTCACAAACCATCAATTGTCGCAAAGTTGTTGCATGATGATCTATGAATCGATAGGACAAAGGTTCAATAAATGAGAATAAAATACTAACAAAATCTCTCTCTTATCATGGAGTCACCTCAAGGGAAGTGGTAGACATTACTTCTTGAATCATTAACATCACTAAAGAGTATGTAATGATTCGAGACGCAATAGGTTCAATATAACGTTCAATTGAACCCGACTTGATTTTATTAGCTTTTTTTTTTTTTTTTTTTAATCTCTTTTACCAATTTTATTAGCCTCTTTTAACATTACATTTCCATTACTTAATCATTTTTGTCCAAAAGTGAGAGTTACATCCACTAAATGCGAAAGCAATAAAAGGTATCAAGCATCGACTTAACCCGAAAAATGAGCCTTTCAAGCCCTTTTTTTCAAGAGAAATTACAAAGGAGGAGTCAAACTCATTTACAAGCGATAAGGGATTCGGAGTCAAACCTGGAAAAGGGTGGTAATAACTCTAAATCCAAACCCGATAATAAGCTATAATGAAACCTTCCTTTATGATTTCCAAGGGCTTAACCAAAAGGTTAGTCCCTTAAAATTAATACACTGGTGATGAAACGAAGTGTTCAAACAAAGGATTGTGCTTAGCATGAGAGAGATGTAATGCCTTGGTAATGAACCTCCGAAAAGATTAAACCATTAAGCATGAAAAGTCTCTTTCTCATGCTTAAACAACATTTTTTTTGTTATGCTCAACTCTTTAATCAAAATAAGCAAAGAATTGAGGGAGGTTGCAGAGATGATTAATGCAAAGGTGATTATTAAAGTGAGACTCTTGACATGAAAAATAAGTAATGAAAAACTATCAACTCGAATAGATTAGTGTCCATGACCTAAACCCCCAAATCTATAAGGATTTACAACAACACAAGCATAGCATTCAAAGAATAAACTAAATAAACACATCAAAATAGTCCCAAAACTCACAAAACAATGCTGAAAAATTAGTTTGAAAAGCTAAAAAAAGTAAGTAAAAGAAGAGGAGAACAAATCTAGCGAGCAAGCCTAAAGAGGGTGACCCCTTCACTTTTTGGACCTTAAAATCACATGTTTTAGCATATGAAAACTCTAAAAATCAGTAGCTAAAAGTTAAGAAACAAGTGAAAAAAAAATAAGGATTCAATCTATGGAATAAGGTTCAAGAAATGGTGGTTAACCCCTTCACCTTTGGCAGCCTATTAATCACAAGTTTTAGCACTTGAAAGTAGTCCGAAAAAGTGTATAAAAGAGGAGAAAAGAGTAGTGCAAGTAAGGGAGAATATGGGAAAAATTACACCTCTTGAAGAGAGGATGTTCTTTGGTTCACAAACCACAAAATGTTCACTCTCAATGGCTGAAATTTTAGCTCAATAATCGCAGTAAGAAACCTCAAATTTTTGGTTTAGGAACTGTATGTATAGTGTATGTATATTCCAAGATAGAGAATGAGTGTTTGGCAAGTTTTTGGCTCTTAGCAAAATTTTTCTAACCTAAAACCATGAGGGATGGTCCTCTATTCATAGAAAAACAAGTTCCTTTGTCGAAAATATATGTATTGAGCCAGCTGGTGCAGTGCATCCACACGGGGAGACAGTTGGCAGCAAAATATCTGTCTACCGGGAAACATAGTCGGCCGGCCATGGAGGGGGACGACCGGCCATTGAAAAATGGCCTGCCAGCCACCTGTTGGCCAGCAGGCCTTTGAGTAGTCAGGCTAGAAAATAATAGGTTTTGTTCCAATGAGGTGCAAGGTTCTAGGCTCTAAAACTCAAAATCGAGGCTTCTTGCTGAAAAAATCAAACGAGTTAGTACAGCATAGTATTTCATCATCGAGTGTTCGACTTGAGGCATTCAAGTCTTAAGGGCGGTCAAAAATGAGGTACCTACAAGTAGTAATTTTTCCTTTTATTTTCTAGTATGAGTTGGTGACGTTTATCTAGCCAATGAGACATTGCCATGTCTGCTTTCTAGTGTACTAAAATTGACAGTCCTCTAGCGGATGAAGGGCGGTCATTGTGTCATTTTCACAGCAGTCATTGTTGTTCGGTCAATGGGTACCCTTTGGACCTCAACACAACCTTCTGTTTTCAGATGTCAAATTTTTCCAAAAGCATTTTTCAGAACTTAGGCATTGTTGTCTTGGCACACCTGCAAATCCTTCTGTGTTTTGGTCAAAAGATATAATTTATATATTTTTTGCACAATCATCTTTTGGCATGCCCAATGGGACCCATAGGAGTTATTAAGGGAAAATATTAAGAAAATGTGGAGGAACAAATCCCGTAAGAGGCCAACAACTCTCTAGGTAATTTTGCCTCAACTGCACATCACGCTTCTGCAGTAGAGCATGTCCTATCCCAAGAGTTGCAAAGTGCCACAGAAGAACTTAGAAAACTATCTTATTAGAGGGAATCATGAAGTTTCCTAAGAGATTTCCCAATCCTTTAATGAGATGAAGAAGTCCCAACATGAGCTTACGAGGGCCATTAAGAAGATGGTGGCCATGTGTTGAAGACAAAATGTAACCGTCTACGTAGTTTATTGCCCCACAGTTTGGATCCATTGGATTACAACTAGAATGCAACGTGCTAAAAGGTCCAGTTATCGACGTTTCAACTCCTCTTGCGAATGGTCAAGATTTATCATCTACCACCCCTGTTCCAGGAGGACGACTTACAGACATCAAAGAGCATCCTATCCAAAGGACCCCAAAAAAAAAGGAAGATCCTCCTGTCCAACAGTCAGGAGTTCAAAAGACTCTCATAGAAGATTTTGTCACACCAACATAGAATCCTCCCAACCCATTGTACAATCTTCCTATAGCAGTCTTAGGGGGGACAACATCTATTTTTCCAACCCTCTACTAATGCATAAGACATTTATGGTTCAGAGTCACAACAACCTTCTTCTGTGTAGCAAGAGTTCTCTTAGGAGTTATACCACACAATAGAAGACATCAAGGATTGTTTTGAAAGAGCAAATTAGGAGATTTCTTGTTCTATCACTACACCCTTAAAAGAGCTCACAAGGGCCATCAATGAGATGATGACCATGTTTGAAGAAATAAGGCAACCATTTTCACAGTTGGCTATCTCATAAGTTGGAGCTGTAGGACTACATTTAGAAAAAAAATTTGCCCAATACACCAGTCACTGCTTATCTACAATCTCCTAGCTCTATCAAGGATCCTTGTCTCACACTCCTATTCCAAGAGGTTTTTGTTCAGACTCAGGGGGCATCCTCCTAGAAGAGCACCAAAAGAAAATTTTGGCTTTGCCAATGGGCAAGCAAGTGAGCAAAGGTCCATCAATAATACTCAAGGTCAGCCAATTTGGAGGTACAACCCGTTGTTCAATCATTCTATGGTTAACTTAGGAGGACAAAATTAGTTTGCCCAACCCCACTTTCATCAACATGCAGTAATTCTTCCTTCCACAACTCCTCTGCAATTCTATCAGGCTTCATTATTTCATAACCCAATCCTAGGGGGCAAGGAGAAGAGTGTATGGGGCATCCTTCTCACATGCGGTTAGAAAGTAATAACAACCTTACCAAAGATCTTTACCCTACAACCAAGCAGGAGATCAAGCCTCGAGTCAACTCTGAAATCGAGTCAGAAGTCAAGCTTATGGTAAGCTGAAATATAGACCAGAAGATCAAAAAATATATATATATATCCTCTAAAAAGTGCACAATGGAGGCAAAATAATGTTAAAGAAATTGATGATATTTCGATTGGGGGCATAAATTTTCTTCTTATATCATAGAAGGTGATGAGCAACTTTTTCCTCATCCTATATTGGATAAAGACATTTTCGACATCTCTCAAGAAGCTGAAAAACATTATATATGTATGCCAACTTTTGCTTTAGTACATGAAAACTCACACTTACATTGGGTTTATGGGGCACATCAGAAGATAATACTATTCACATGGCTTACACAAAAATGAGAAAGTGATTGCAAGAAGTCTTAAGTTACATGAAGTGTTTCACAGGCTGAATAAACATCTCCATTCTCCAAAATGATTCAATCGAATCAAAGTTTTGGCCTTTCAGAAGGTCTGAAAAAGGCCCAATATCAAATTCAAGTCTACCAAGTACATCTGGCCTTCTAGTTTAAAGAACAGGCCTTAAGGTAGCAAGCCTCTCACGCAAGAGTTTTGGGCATTTCAGAATGTCTGCCTAATGGTAGTTTCAAGTCTAACTAACATTTCGGGCCTTCTAACACACTGAACAAGCTTCCTTTATATAATGCCAAAAGTTTCATACAAGGGAACTAACTATCCACTTTAACATTCTCTTGGAAGAAACTCACACAAGTTTGGTAGAAAAAAAAATAGATTAGAATAGAAGAATTCAAATGCTGGTTCATGACTGCTTGAGTTTTGTTCAGGAGGTCTAAGGTCTTGGTGTATACTTGAGAGGCATTCAAGATCTAGAAGGTCTTCATGAAGTCTTGTTGGATTTGCAGAATGTAGTTTAGAAGATCTTGATGAAGGCATATCAAGTTTGCAAGAATGAACTGAGAAGATTTGATAAGGATCCAGAAGATCTCAAAAGATTTGTCAAGTCTCCAAAAGATATCTAGCAAGCTTGATACTGCAATATTTAATCCAGAAGGGCAACTAAGAATGCAGGAGCACTTTTTTGAGTTTCACATCTGAAGGTCCGCCTATTAGGAGGATTCTAGAAGTGGCAATCCAATCAAGCCTCATCCTTTGCTCAAAAATAAGGCTTGAGAGGGGGCAGTGTTTATACTGAAAATGACCCACCAATGAAAGCATGCCATGTGTGCCTCTGGTGACTCAAAGCTTGTAGTTTTATTATTCCAAAATGGTGACAAACATCGATGGATATATATATATATATATATCAAATTCCTAGGAAAGAGTATCATGTGCATCCACGGATATATATATCAGGTGGCAATCATCTAGAAGGTCCAGTAGCCACTTCTTATTAAATCCAACGATTAGAATTCAAATGAGCCTAACAACTCCTATAATGAACGCTTCAGTTTAACCAAGAGAGAATACTTGTCATCCATCTAAGACCCCCACCTACCATTCAATGGTCGAGATTGGAATGAGGTTATAGCATTCCCTAGTCTTAGGGAATAATCAACTACTTGCTGGGAATAAATAGGAAGATGGAACAAATGGTAGCTCAAAAGGCAGTATAGCATGCCACTTTCAATAGATCATGAAGATACTTTAGGAGGAAGTTTGTTGATTTCCAAGAGGCCAGTCACGATTTTCAAGAAGACTTAGCTACTACAAATACCTCATTTGAGAATGGAGCAAATCTTAATCAATCAACCATTCAAATCAACATATTAAATAGCATCAATGCTATTTAACTCTAGTTCATCTTAGAGCATCTCCAATGGTTTGCCATTGGAGCTGCCATTGCTATATATAGCAGCTGCTATTGAATTTTGATGCTCCAATGGCAAAACATAGCAGCTGTTAAATTTGAGAAATGCCAAAGCTTGTGTCAAATTTGACACAAGCTTTGGCAGCTGCCATTCATGCCAACTCAGCCAAAACCAACGGTTTCCATCTCTCCCTCCTTCCTTCCCTCCCTCCATGCCAACTCAGCCAATTCATCAAACAAACAGATTCACAGATTCACAGAAAAAAAATTATTATCTATTTAATCAAACAGATTCACAAAAAAAAAATAAATCCAAAAAAATGACAGATTCACAGATTCATCAAACAGATTCAAACAAATCCAAATCCAAAAAAA
Organism: Camellia granthamiana; assembly: GCA_036172215.1. NCBI lineage: Eukaryota > Viridiplantae > Streptophyta > Magnoliopsida > Ericales > Theaceae > Camellia > Camellia granthamiana. The sequence continues at coordinate 513,660 of JAXFYN010000033.1, read as the reverse complement.
TTACAGATTCATCAAACAGATTCACAGAAAAAAAAAACTGATTAATTCACAAAAAATTGAATTGATGAATTGAACTGATTAAAAATTGATTAAAAACTGATTAAAAATTGAAAAATTAAAAACTGATTAAAAAATTAATTCACAAAAACTGATTAAAAATTGAACTGATTAATGCCAAAGCTTGAGATCAGTGGACCTGTTAAAGCTTTGGCTTGAGATCAGTGGCTTGAGATCAAGGCTTCAGGGCATGTCTATTAACATCACAACAAACCAAGTTCTTCACTGCACTAAGCAAATCTTTTGCTTTAACAGGTTCACCAAGGTAAATGCAAAGCTTATTCATAGTATGACACAGGGCTTGAGATCAGTGAAGATCTGTGAAGATCAGTGAAGATCAGTTTCAGTGAAGATCAGTGAAGATCGGGACCGAGATCAGTGAAGATCTATGAGGATCTGTTTCACTACTCTGGAAGATCAGTGAAGATGGGGACCAAGATCAGTGAAGATTTGGAAGATTTGAGGAGAGGAGATGAGAAAAGAGGAGAGAAAGATGAAGATCGGTGAGGGCAATGAAGGAAGGGAGAGAGAGAAAGAGAGAGAGCTTGGTGTATAGATAGATAGATCTGACTCAAACAAGAGGGCATATAGATAGATAGATGCACGGATTGTTCTAGATAAATGGATAGATGGAGCCGTTGGATCATATAATCCAACGGTGCTATTTTGTGAAAGGAATTTGAGCAACGGCTCTTTTTCATCCTTTTTCAAACAATAGCTATAAATTAACGGGTATTTTTTCCAAACGGTCATATTTTGTATTTCTATAAATAAAAACTCTTCATCTCAATTTCATTTCACACCAAACATTTTAAATTTTATTTTTCTTTTCTCTTCTCTTTATTTGAATTTTATTTCACACCAAACTTCATAAATTATTTTCTTATTTGTTTTTTCACACAATTACTATGGAAGGTTCATCAAAAATGAAGAGAGGAAAATCATTTACCACTCAAGAAGATGTGGCAATTTGTAGAGCTTGGTGTCACATTACTGAAGACCCAATTGTTGGGAATTCACAATCTCATGCTCATTTTTGGGGAAGAATTTTTGAAAATTATTGTTCATTGCAGAATGATCGCTCAAGAACACAAGTGTCTATCTCATCTCGATGGGGTGTAATCATGAAATGTTGTAACAAATTTCGTGGGTGTCTAGCGCAAGTTGAAAATCTACATCCAAGTGGAACGTCACAAGTTGATATAGTAAGATTTCATTTCCATTTATTATGTTAGTTTTTTATTTGTCTTACATAAAAATTAACTGATTAATTAATTTAATATTTTATTGATATAGATGCTTCAAGCAAAACTGTTATACCATCAAGATGAAAACAAACATTTTCTTTTTGAACATTGTTGGCCAATCTTGCAAAATAATATCAGGTGGCAAGATGTAACTCCTACGAACACGGTGAAGTCAAGAATACATACACCGTTTTCCCCTAATTCAACCCCTGATTCCCTTATGGATAACTGCATTTCTCTTGAAGATGACACCAGTCCAAGTGTTGGTAACAATCCAACTATCGGTGAGGGCAGTGTCTCTGCAAGGGGTAAAAGGCCGATGGGTAGGAAATCTGCAAAAGAATTATTTCGGAAAAATCAAGTCGCTCAAGCTGAAGTTCAAAAAATGGGCACACAATTGGACACATTTAACCAATACCTTGCTGAGAAGGAAAAGAAAAAAGATGAAAGAGAAGAAAAAAGGATTCAAGCACTGCAGGAGATGAAAGAACTTGAGATGAAAAAACATGAGTTTGAGATCAGAAAACAAGAACATGAGATGAAAAAGGAAGAACATATGATAATGACTACGGATATTTCTCATTTGGACCCTCAGATAAAAGCGTATTACACAATGCGAAAAAATGAGATTTTCGCCAAGTGGTCCTCAAATGTGAGCAGCCCAAATTTTTATTTCCCCCTACCTCCTGATGAATAATTATAGGATAAATGTTAGTCTTTATTTTTTGCAATATCATTTATTTTTTGATGTAATTTTTAGTCTTTATTTGCAATGTAATTTTTATTTTGTAATGAAATTTCATGTTTTTTTTTTTTTTTTGAGTATTTTGTACTTCACAATGTAATATTATTTTTTCAATGTATAATGTCCACTAATTTGTATTATAATTTAATATTTTCAATAAAGTATAATGCAAAAAAATAAATATATTTTTTCAAATGATGGCAATAAAAAGATAAATACTTTAGCTGATATTAAATGAAGATAATTTTATTATAATAAAAAGGCATTATAATATAAATATATAATTTTTTTCAATTTTTTCAATTTTTTATATTTGTCTCGTTGGGAAAAATATAAATATATAATTTTTTTAACAAACAGGTAAAAAAATGTCACAAAAGACAAAAAATAAACAAAAATAAAATCACAAAAAACCTATATCCAAACAACACCTACAACCTTGGAGGGAAAGTTGGTTGAGATTTGCCAAAGATAGCAAATGACCATTGGAGCACCATTGCTATAATTTGGCAAAATAAACACTATTCATTGCCAAATTATAGCAATAGCAATAGCAAAATAGCAACTACCATTGGAGATGCTCTTAGGAGTAGTCTTGAAATGTATATTGTCATAGATAGTCTTAATTCTTAACATCAGTGTCAAATTAGGTATTTTTGGCCTTCATTGACGTTATTTTGAGATTTAAATTGTGTTTTAATTCTATTTGTAACTCAATTTCATATTTTCAAACTTGTTCTATTTGTAACTCAATTCTATATTTTGAATTTTTAAAGTTTAATATATAAAAAGTATAAAATAATTCAAAATAATGCATACCAAATTGTTAAGGATTCAAAAAATATTTATAAGAGTAAAATTGTTTACAAAATATTTGACATATGAGAATTATGATTAGGTGTATCAAATGTCTAAATAATAAAATTTATTGAAATACAATAATATGTTATGAACTAAATAAAATACAAATATATATATATATTTTTTTAAATTCTAACTTAAGCTTGCTTGGTTCCATTTTTCTAAAAACACTTTTTAGAAAATTCTATTTCCTTATTTTTTGTGTTTTTTTGTTTTTACTGAATTTTTTAAATATTTTAAGCAATTTTTTTACTTTTTAGACACACCTAACATAAATATACCTAAAAAGTAAAAAAATTGTAAAAAAAATATTTTAAAAATTCACTGAATACGAAAAAATATAAAAAAATACAAGAATTCAGTACATTTTTTTATATTTTTATGTATTTATTAATTTTTTAAAATATTTTTTCACAAATTTTTTACTTTTTAAATACATTTAAGTAAGGTGCATCTAAAAAAGTAAAAAATGTTTAAAATTTTAAAAATATTTACTAAAAATAAAAAAATACAAAAATTAAAAAACTTAATTTTTAAAAAATTTAATTCAAAAAATTCAAACTAAACACGCTAAATTTCTGACGATTTATCATCTTTTATTTCAATAAATTAGGTTTTTGTTTTTAATAATGAGCGTCAATTCTATCATAAATTGTGGATTCTAGCAGATCCCGATGTAGTGTTTGTTGCAGCAGCCGATATGCAGAAGTATTTGGCATAAAGTAATTTTGAGAATTTTAAATATTTTAGTAATTTTTTTAATTAAATATCTCGTATAAATGTAAAATTTAAATGAGATTTATATGATGTAAGTCCTACACTCGTATAAAATTCGTATAAATGTAAAATTCAAATGAGACTTATATGATGTAAGTCTTATACCTGTATAAGATATTTAGGTTAGGTTTAACATCTCTTAAAAAAGTTAAAAAGTTAAAAAATTATTATTTTATTTAAGTCACATCATCTTATTTAAGTCACATCATCTCTCTACTATATCACTTCAAACTTAACTCATATTTCATAAAAAGAAATCAAAAAATATACTTATTTAAAATATCTTAAACAATTTTCTAATAAAAATATTAATAAAATATTTAAGATTCTTGAACATTTTCTTTTGGCATATATCCTCCAAATGACAAATGACAAAGGCGGCCAACCAGTTCAGGCTGGGATACGCACGCCTGCCCTACCGTTCCTTTTCTTGATTTTGGTCAAAGTTCAAGACTGCGGCCACGTGAACCGAACGGTGACCCATTATTACTTTTAATTCTGGCTATTAATAATACTCTTTTTGTCTTAAAATATTAATTTTTTAATTTTATTTTTATTATTTTAAAATATTAATTCTTTTTTAAAAATTAAAAATTAAAAAAATATAAATTTTCTATTTTATCCTTTTAAATTTATTAACAACACAAAAAATACAATTATAACAATTAATATTTTGAAAAAAAATATTACCAAAAGATAAGTTTAAAAAATTAATATTTTTTTAGTGTAATAATTGTATTATAAAAAAAATTAAATTTCCCAAAAAAAAACTATTATTTTGAGATGGATAAAGTATATATAAATAAAAACAATTTTTTAAAACACAGAATGAATTTGCAATTTGAGAATTTTCATTTACCCATCAATTTTCGCTAGATAATTTATATTATTTAAAGACTATTTTTTCCCCCTCAGATGATCCAATTTAAGAGTAAAAAATAATAGTTGGCTGGTGATTTAAAAAGGGACACTTTGGAAGAAGCTAAAAAAGTCGTTTTTTTGACTTTTTAGTTTTTTTTTTTAATTAAAGAAGTCAGTTTTTTTTTGTTAAAAAAATTATCAAAAAAATTAAAAAGTCGAAAAGTTAATTTTTCACTAACTTCCCTAAACACCACAAAATTGGTTAAAAGTTAGTTTTTTTGACTATTTTATCTTTTTATATGTTAAAAAAATGAGAAGTAATATGATTCAAAATAAATCAAAAGATAAAAACTAAGGTTGCATTTGGTAAAATTTTAGAATTATGATTTAAGAATAGAGTTATATTTTGAGCTTGTGAGTTTTGAAATTATGATTTGAGTGTGAAAAATTTGTTTAGTTATGAGTTTTAGAAAAAGTTTGAATTGAGTAATGTGATATATGATATTTGATTTAAAAATTTACAACTCAGAATTAAACACATAAACCAAAATTTTATTCAAAATTCATAAAAAATTTCCAAAATATTTTTATTTTAAACATAAAAATAACATGTGCAAAAAAAAAAAAAAAAAAACTTAACACTGTTCCGATCAATCGTTGAACGACGGATTGAATGTCCGAGAAGATGTATGAGAGATGACTGAATAAACGTGTTTCAAAAAGTAAATATAGAATCAATTTTTTAAAACCATAACTAAGGCTTGCTTTGGCAAATTAGTAAAAAGTTAGCTTTTGACTTTTTTAGCCAAAAAAATTAATTTTTTTTATCCAAGTCACTACCCAAAAAACTAATTTTTTTAACTAAAAAAATCAAAAACCAATATTTTATCAACTTTTCAAAACATCACTAAACAATACGCTCAAATCAAAAGATAAAATTAAACTTCAAAAAACTCTTCCGAAGAGCCTAATTTTTACTGGCTTCCTAAATTGCCGCTACAGTGGTGATAGATCCCACTAAAAATGGACCATTAAGCCAGCTCTAATGAGCTGGCAATCCAGAAAATTTTAAAAAAAAATAAAAATAAAAAGCAAAACATCAAATCAATTAGGGGCACAGTATTTTTAAAACTATTAGAACTCCTTGTTTTAGTGGTAGCAAACAATTTTCATTGCCGCTAAGTTATTGGGCGGCTGAGGTTTGATGACATAATCCGGACGCAAGCAGCCTCACAGGCCTTCGAAGCAACAGCCACCAAACACCATATGAAACACCTTGGAAATTGGAATCCAAACACACCTCGTCTTACTTTTCCATTGGACACAGATTCCCAACCTTGTCCACCTTTCCTTTCCTACCTCTATTATATATAATGGGTCAGGCCTCACTTTTAAAATCAACCCTCCACACTCACCCAAAAATCTCACCACCTCACCTGACATCCCTTCATAAATCTCTCTCTCTCTCTCTCTCTCTCTCTCTCGCTGTGGATCGATCTAAAGCGCAAAGGGGGAGGAGGGATTATAATAATTTTTTTGTAAAAAGGATGAATTCGATATTCAGTTCGTTCGATGCGGTTTGCGCTGAATTCATGGGGCAGACTGTGAAGGCTTCCTTACCAATAATACCATTTAGCAGCAACAACAATAACAACAAGGCCATATTACAATCTCAGCACAAATTAATTAGTACTACTAAAAATAGTAATAACAACATCAAGGAAGGCAACTCATCGCCGCCACCACCAGTATTACCACCGACATCCAGTCAGCGAAAGGCGGCAGCACGCTTTGCGCCGGAATTAGATGGCCTGCATTGCTTCGAGACGCTCGTCCCTTTCTCTTTTTGAAGAAACAACCAGAACAAGAAGGACAAGTTGTGTCACTCTGAGAGCTTGTTAAGTTCCGATCAAGAATTTCTTTTTTTTTTTTTCTTCGGCTGCTTGTAAAACTACAGATTTTTTAATTTTTTTTTATTTGTACATATGTCTGATGTTTTTGATGATTTTCATCTATATTCTCCATTAAGTTAGGCCCTGCTTGGAAAGAACTAATTATGTGTTTGGTTTAAGTTTTGGACTTTTTTTTAATTGTGCAATTGCACACCATGTGCCACTTACACAAAAAGTGTAAGTGTAAGGTGTAAGTATAAGGTGTAAGTGTAAGGTGTAAGTTGTAAGTGTAAGGTGTAAGGTGTAAGTGTGTTGCATATGGTGTGCAACCTCAAAAAAGGTGTAAGTGTAAGGTTTAATTTTTCACAAAAGGTGTAAGTGTAAGGTGTAAGGTGTAAGTTGCACACCATAACCAAACCCTTAAGTTTTTTAGATTAAATTTTTTGAAAATTGAGTTTTTTTGTTTTTGTATTTTTTTATTTTTAGTGAATATTTTTAAAATTTTAAATTTTTTTTTATTTTTTTAGATGCACCTTACTCAAATGTATCTAAAAAGTAAAAAATTTGTGAAAAAATATTTTTAAAAAATTAAAAAATACATAAAAATACAAAAAATGTACTGAATTCTCATACTTTTTTATATTTTTGGTATTTAGTGAATTTTTTAAAGGTTTTTTTCACAATTTTTTTACTTTTTAGGTATATTTATGTTAGTTATGTCTAAAAAGTAAAAAAATTGCTTAAAATATTTAAAAAAATCAGTAAAAACAAAAAAATACTGAAAATAAGAAAGTAGAATTTTCTGAAAAGTGTTTTTTAAAAAACCTAACCAAGCAAATATAGTTAAACTTTATTTTTATGTAAATTTTAAAGTAAAATGTTAAACTCACTTCAATATTTTCTTAATTTAGTGACATTTAAAAGTGCCACAAAATTATTCTCCTAATGACATTTTTTAATCTTGTGGCATTTTGAACAAGTGTCATTTATACTCGTGCCACGGTAGATACTTGCAAGTGCCACTACACCATCATGGCTAAAAACTTTCAATAATATTTTAATGTCATGATAGATACTATTTGTGACACTATCAAGTGCCATTAAAAAAAGAGATAGTGACACTTGTAAGTGTCATTACACCATCAAGGCCAAAACTTTCAGTGACATAATGTCATGGTAGACACTATTTGTGACGCTATCAAGTGCCATTAAAGAAGACTTACAATCTAAAAAATGTCACGATATGGATTTTTAATGACGCTTGTTATGCCACAATTGATATTTATAACAACTTTATAAATGCCACTAAATCCAATTCATAAGTGCCATTGGAATTTATTTTAATGACACTTTACAAAGCTACTATCACTACTACAAAATGTCACTTATATGTTCTTTTCATTGACACTTTTAAAAGCTACAACTAAGCATACGTAAATGCCTGTAAAAATTGAATCGATTTTATAAACAATTGAATATTAATTGTCACATCCTATATTAATTTGATACCCATTCATCCTGTAATATTTTCATAATAATAAACAAATATTACCACTATAGGATCATCACATCAAAAATAAAAACAAAAATTCAAACCACAATCAATTTTTTTATCTAAAAATATAAATTTATTTATATTGCGATACAAATCATAATAAAAATTATAAAATATTCTATCACACTAACAAAGTTAAAAAAAATTTAAAAAAAATTTATTCCAACTATAAGTTCTGAAAAGCTATAGTGATATCCAACTTCCGGAGAGACAAACTATCAAAACAAATTCAATTCCCAAATTCTCAACCTCATTTGTATAAATATTCTTGGTTGGCATCCATAACTTGCGAAATCTGCATCCAAAATATAAACATATAAAGATAATTGAAATTACATTAAGTTAATATAAATTTGTTAATAAAATTAGTATTTACGAACGAAATATACCACAAATGGAGCTGGCCAAACAACATTAGCTCCAATAGCTTATACAATTGTTTTGACAAGTACAGATAATCGAATCAAACTCTCATTAGGTTTCATTGGCACTTGAACATATACTTCCCAATAGTTAGGTCTTAGTTTTTCCCCTTTTACTACTTTAGATGGGTCTGTGATTTTAAGTACTTCGATTGTAACTATTTTTGTTGGCCTAATGATACTTTTTAGAACAACTATATCTCCCACTTATAAATCAAGATTTAGCTACGTAAGTAATTATACATTTACAATTAATAAATAATATTTAAAAAATAAACTAGTATAAAGTGCCAGAGTGAAGATGATCACAACTGAAAGTGATATGCATTTCTCTTTGTAAATAAGCAAGCCACGTGATTTAATCACTTAATTGGTTCACCACACTACAACAAATTATATAAAAGTAACAACGGTAAGTCTTTAGACCATATCAAGTAATAACTTAAAAAATCAACAACAACTAAAGGCACCAATCAACAATAATAAAAACCATGCCCATTATCAATATCAAGATTTCCTAAACTCAACAATGTAAATCAAATGTAATTGTGAAAAATGACAATCAACGAATTACTTTCAAGCAAGATTTTGAGGAAATCAGGAATAACCCATGCAGTAATATAAATAATTAGCAATGTTCAACAAGTTTAATAATTACATAAGATCTAATTCATAGTGAGAAAGGGATATCAGGCACATGCAACACATTCCATCTTTGCTCCATTTTTTCAGATAAAAAATAATAATCACATGTAGCAACCAACCACGAGTAATCAAAATTTACAATATATATATATATATATATATTAGGTACCACATTAGTCTAGACTTGGGAATTAAAGTCAATAAAATATTTCAATCACAAAAATTAACAAACAAACAAACAAACAAGAATATCATCAAATTAGGATTACAATTGGATTTAGGAAGACCTAAGAGATCCATGACTATGACGGTGACTTTGATTTTTTATTTTTTTTGTTTAAATTTTATTTGATTTTTTAAGTAACCTGTCTAGAAGAGGGAAAGTCCTTGCCTCTTCTTACAAATGTGTGTGGATCAGAGAGAGAGAGAGAGAAAGAGTCATGTTTGAAAGCAACTCAAGCAAGCATAAACATATTTTCGATGATTTGAATGACCAATACATGTGTTTAGATCTTGGATTTGTTGAGGGAATTGTAAATACTATAGTCATTAATGTATACAAGGTTATTGTAAATCAATCATGTAAGGTTTCCAAATTTTGCCAAATTATACAAAAAGAGAATCCACTACTGAACAGTTCTAATAAAAAATTGTGACTTCATTAGTCAGGAGAAGAGAAAGGTGACCATAATGCTTTGATGATCCTCAAAACACCATACGAGCTTTTAGTCAACAACAAAAGATGAATATATAAATAAAGGGTAAATTATGCAAATACCCCTTATAATTTACACAATGTGTCAATTTAGTCCTTATAGTTTCAATTTGCTCAATTTTGCCTCTTAATTTAACGAATTATGTCATTTTAGTCCAATAAATAACGGTTGTTAAGTTAATTTAACGGAAGGTCAAACAATATGTCAATTTGGTCCCTATACTTTACACGATGTGTCAATTTGGTCTCTGTAGTTTCAATTTTCTCGATTTTGACAGGGACTAAATTGACATATTGTGGAAAATACATGGACCAAATTGACACATTGTTTAACTTTCCGTTAAATTAACTTAACAACCGTTATTTATTGGACTAAAATGACACAATCCGTTAAATTAAGAGGCAAAATTGAGCAAATTGAAACTACAGAGACCAAATTGACACATCGTGTAAACTACAGGGACTATTTGCATAATTTTCCCATAAATAAATAAAATATGCGATAGAATCCATTCAAAGAAAGAATAAAATAAAAAATTAGAAGACATTAACTTTGAAATTTTATCAGAAAGAAAGCCAAACTCTGCCTCAGATAGAGAGACCCAAGATAAAACCTCACCCAACCTGCATCAAAGAATAATACATTAGAATTTACCAGATAAAGAATCGCAAATCTTATCGTTGTTAAATATTAAGAAACAAGATAGCAATAATTGAGACCTGACTCATATTTAGACTGCGATTGCTAACTGAAATTTTAAAATATTTAAGGGGAGAAGTGGCCAATGAAAATTAGTGAAAAGAGGGAAAGATTTTGCTCTCTGACCATATAATATTCTACATTGCTTCAATCAATTTAATGTAACGATGCAACCCTTGAACCAAGTATAAAAACTACACGTCACTACTAATTTAAAAATACTAAAGAATAAGAACTAAGTAACCCCAAACTAAAGCGCACTAATACGGCTTAACCCAACTCATCGTTACTCTTAAATATTACCTAAGCTCATGTTCTTCAAGGTCTAAAATTACCCAAGACATGGGTTCAGATCTAAACTTAATTAAAAGTAACTTTAAGATAAAACAGAATTTTAAACAAGTTTTCCTAATCTATTCGCTAACTTTGAAAATTACAAAACCCACTCCACGTTGTTTGAAAAATTTCAAAACCCTCCAGATATCAACTAATATATCTTAAGTTTCAAACCCAATTGGTTTTACTTGATTTGCTTATCAAAATAATTATTTACAATTAATTATGCCCAAACATGTTGTTTTCTGCAGCACTTTAAAGAAATTAATAGTTCTCTTAGTACACACGAGAAATCAACACAAAGCCAAAAATTTAAGAAGTTAGACTCGTAACCGGTTCTAATAACGTTGATTTGATAATTTTTGGATTTATACCCAAAGAGAACGACACTTCCAAAGTTACTGTTTTATCCCAGTTTCTGGACAGATTTGAACGCACCAGTTAATATAGATTTTGACTCCCAAAAATTATGAGAAAATTTTGATATGCAACTCAATATGTAATTAATCTACTGTAAAAATTTCAATTCAAAATTCATCCATTTGATATGGTTTCTTGATTTTTAAAGTTGTGATTCTGTGCAGAATTTTTGAACTAAAAATTACATCAATTCTTTATACATGAATTTAACTCCTCAAATTTCTTAACAGTACATATATATATATATATATACAAAATACATACACCTACAACCTCTCCATCAATGAATTAAATCATAGAATATAATGAAGATAAAGAACAAAAATAAAATAAAGAAGAAAGCTAGAACCCTACCACACACCTAAAAGTTCTTTAATTGCAACTTATTTTTGTTTTTCTTCTCTTTCAATCTTTCTCCCGTTAGTGTGGCTGTTGCTGCTGCTATATGTGGTGAACAAATAATAGAGTAGGGTTTGTGTTTATTTTATTTTATACTAGTGGTGGGCACAAATAGGTCAAATAAATAGATAAATATACAAAATGCATATATAACTTATATGCAACTCAAATGGTAAGAGCCTTATTTATTAATTTTGTAGTCTAGAGTTCAAGTCACACCCTCCTCTCTCTCTCTCTCTATATATATTTTAATAATAAATCTTACCTCTAAATTAAAATCTTACCTCTAAATTAAAGACTTTCACCATGAATTTATTTTAGATTTAAAATTAATTAAAAGACCCTCAAACAATATTTAATTTATACTTTAGGATTCACAATCAAAATATTTGAGATTGTAAAATGATTATTACTTAATTATTTATTGGATTTGTATATTCGAGTTCCCACATTTGTCGACTAATTTTCTGATAGCTATAGAATAACAGTAAAAATAGGTTTGTTATTTTGCGACTAAACTTTCTTTTGTCGACAATAATAAATATACAACGACTAAAACAGAATTTAGTAGCCTAAAATCTAGCCTTATGCCGACTAATAAATTTTTAGTCGCCAAAAGCTAGCATTTCAGCTACTAATTTTTTTTTTTTTAGTCGCCAATAAGTAATATTTCTCGACTAAAAAAATTTAGTAGCTGTAGCTTGAACAAATACCGACTAACACATTTTTTAGTCACCAAAAAGTTAACTTTTGGCGACTAAATTCCTTTTAGTCATCAATTTTGGTCACCAAAAATGTAAATTGTTATTGTGTATAAAAAAAGATGGAGTAATGAAGTGAAGCATGGATAGTTGTGTACAAAAAAATTTATTTATTTATTTATAAATAATTTTTTTTACATTTTAAATAAGAAAATAGATATCAATTTTGGTCCTTATATTTTATTTAGATCAATTTTAACTTTTAATAAATTTTATGTCAATTTGGTACAATTAATGTTACCGTTAGTGTTTTACGAAAAATGATCATTAAAGATTAACTTACTGAGGTAAGCAAATTTATTATTTTCTCTAAAAGAATGACATATGTCACTTACATGTATATTTGTCATTAAAAAATGCTAAAATTAAGGCAAATTACACAATTAGTCCCTCTATTTTTGCTATTGTGTTCATTTTAACTTTTGTAATTTCAATTGAATCAATTTTAACATTGGATTTTTAATTTTGTCTCAAATTGGTCCAATTGAAAGTTCAATTGAATTAGTTTAGTGGCATTTGTTGATAAATGTCACTAAAATAATTTATTGTGTCATTCTTTTATAAAATGCCATAAAATTGATGGTATTAGATCACTTTTTTTTTTTTTGTAACTATGTGGCACTTCTTTATTAAAATATCACTAGAGCCTTTTATGTGTGTGGCTCTGTGACATTTTTCTAAAACATGCCACCAAATATTATTTTTATGGCATTTTCTAAAAACAAGTCACTAGTATAGTGTCACTAAAGTGTGTTTTTGTTGTAGTGTTGTGACATTTGTTTATTGAAATGTCACTAGAGCCTTTTATGTTTGTCGTTTTGTGACATTTTTCAAAAATGTGCCACTAAATATTATTTTTATGGCATTTTCTAAAAAGATGTCACTAATATAGTGTCACTAAAGTGTGTTTTTGTTGTAGTGACTAATTACAATAATTAATTTTGATGTTTAAAAAAAAAAAATCAATTTCTAAATCAGCCGTTAGTTGAGTTGGATGACACTGCTCTCCAGTCACCCTTTTTCCAGCTGTTCTTGCAGGAAACAGTTCGAATAGAGCTGTATCCCCCGCAATGAAATAAATTGCTCAAATCTATTCCTTTAAACCAAAAAAAAGAAAAAATACACACCTACTAACACACACACACACACACACACACTCTCACAGCACACACATAGACTCTTTCTCCGCCCCTTTCTCATTTACACACACTCACAGCACCCACACGCTCTTTCTCTCTATCACATTTCTAATTAAAAATTAAAAAAATTATTTTAATCTTTTCATTTTATTTTCATAATATATATAATTTTTAATATAAAATTTTAATTTTTATAAAATTAATATCATTGAAAATATATTTTTAAAATAAGACTAATATTAAATATATTTAATAGGAGATTTTTTTTTAAGGTCCCTGATATTAAGATTTTATAGCATAAAGGACACCAAATATTTTCATAATGTCTAAGGTCCCTCAATTTGATCCAGAGAAATTTCATCCAGAGAATTTCTCTGGACTTCCCAGAGAAATTTCTCTTTAGAGAAATTCCCATCCACAGAAATTTCTCCTCAGAATTTCTCTGGAACTTTGAAAGAATTTATCTCCAGAGAACTAGAATTTCTCTGGGAGGTTTCTATTTCTTTGAACCTCGCAGAGAATTTCTCAGAGAAAATGTCAAATTTCTCTAGACAACAATGAGGACCAGTGCTTTGCTTCAGAGAAAATTGTGTAAAAAAAACTACACCTCGACATGCACATGTGAACAATTATAAACCTTTAAATTTAAATTTAGGTATAAAAATGCACTGTGCTTCACATAGTATGCATGATTCCTTCATTTCAATATAGTTAATCCATAGCAAATGAACATAGTAATGATCAATCAGAGATACTTACTGGACAATAGCTCTTCTTGCTTTCCAGAATTATTTCTGACCTATGACTCCTACAACATCATCTGGGGATATATCCACACCTGATATAGATTCCACAATGGAGTTGTCTGATATATTGCCATTTCTGTCTACCTTTTCCACTTGTAAAGCCCCACACTAATCTTCACGGCAATTGCTAACATTTTTGAGTCTACTGGGACTTCCATGATTGACATTTTCAATTCTCTAGTTTGGACTGAATTTTCTTAGTCCAAAGAAATTCTCTAATTTGGACTGAATTTTCTCTAGGTTGGTCTAGAGAAATTCTCTGGTTAGAATTTCTTTGGATTTTTTAGAGAAATTTTAAAAATTTCTCTGACATTTTCCTAATCTTTCCACTCTACAAAGAAATTAAGGCCTTCCCTCTCTCCAGAGAAATTCCCCCTTCTATTTACACAATAATCATTGATACAAGCCAGAGAAATTTAGTCCACCCTAGAGAAATTTACTCAACCCCAAAGAAGATCCTTTCTTCGTGAAACCAGAGAAAATTCAAATCCTTTACCTAATATATGCATTTAAACATGCTTGCAGACAATGTATTAGTTTGTTTTGGTGTTAGTTGTATGATACATGGTTGCATATTTCTCTAATACTAACTGTAACCAGCTTGATACAAGATTTACAACTCTAACATTGATTACTTATTTTGCAGGATAACGACTCAAAGCTTGCAGCTTTTGCAGCAGAGACGCTTGATCCTTCTCTGTGTTGGAAGGTATAAACCATAGAGCAATAATCTATGTATGTTAACTGACAATTTGACTTCACAGTTAACTTTTGTTGAAGGTGTTACTCTTGAGCCAAACATTTCCTTTGCTTAGAAACATCATTTGAAATCCGACGTTCTAATGAAAACCCTGGATGAACAATCAGGGACCTCAGTGAGAATTATGTTCCATCATAAGTTGCAGATTTGCCTCTTGCAGCAGCGACTCCAGGGGTTGAAA
Organism: Camellia granthamiana; assembly: GCA_036172215.1. Taxonomy (NCBI): domain Eukaryota; kingdom Viridiplantae; phylum Streptophyta; class Magnoliopsida; order Ericales; family Theaceae; genus Camellia; species Camellia granthamiana. The sequence goes on along the minus strand of JAXFYN010000033.1, from coordinate 498,381 downwards.
ATGTTGAGGAACAGATTAATGACAATTCTGGGAAGGAAATGATCATGAAGCTCTTATCCACCGGAAACACCTCCGAAATCGCCTCCAAAACGAACCTCACCAGATCGACACAGTCAGCTAGGGCAATCGACATTTGAGCCCTCATTGAGTCCAATTCCTTCTTCCTAAGCGTCCATTTTCGTACACAAATTCCTTAATTTCAGGAGCAAACCCTCGTCATCATCAACTTCGCCTTCTCCACCACCGTCGCTGCTGCCGACGTCGTCGAGAGCGGCCGCCTTGCACTGCTGGACCTTAATCAATATTCAAGTTGCATCACAAATTCTGATCTTGTTCATCAAGGAGGTTTTGCTCGAGAGACGAGAGAGGTAGAGCAAGATTCGGTAATGGAGAAGTTGGTAGAGAGAGAAGTCAAATTTCTCTGTGTGGGGTTGAAGGACCTTAGACATTATAAAATAATATTGTGGATTTCTTTCATTACTAAAAATGGGAGAGGGACCTTAGACTATTTTTTCCTATTAAATAAAAATTTAAAATATATAAAAATAATTATTATGTTTAGTTATGCTTTCAAATTATTATTTTTAAAATATAAAAATTATTTTGATGAAAATAAACACACAAAAATCATATACTTTTGAAATTCTCAAAAACAATCTTCATTCCAAAAAAAAAATAATGACCTTAAATTTAATTTTATTAACCAAACAAGTTTATAATTTTTTTTTTTTGTTGAAGGAAATAAAAACACACACAAATCTAATCTATGCAGAGGTATAAATTTTTTATTTTCTTTCAAACACAAATTCAATATATGCATAGGTGTAAATCAAATATAGAAATTTTTTTTATTTCCTTAAAAGAAATTATAAACTTGTTTGGTTAATAAAATAAAATCGAAAGTCATTATTTTCATATGATTTTTTTGGAATGAAAATTGTTTTTGAGAATTTCAAAAACATATGATTTTTGTGTGTTTATTTCATTAAATTAATTTTTATACTTAAAAAATAATAATTTGAAAACATAGCTAAACATTATAATTACTTTTTATTTATTTTAAATTTTTATTAAATATATTTAATATTAGTCTCATTTTAAAGTTATATTTTTAATGATATTAATTTTATAAAATTAAAATTTTATATTAAAAATTATAAATATATATATATATTATGAAAATAAATTTTTTTTATTTGAAATGAATGAGAGACAAGGAGAGAGAGTGTGAGTTGTGGGAAGTCAGACAGAATGAGGATCCTCTCCTTGCAGCCTTCGTACTTGTGCCCGTCCTTGCAGGCCTTCGGGTCTACTTTTAGACTCAATTTTGATAATCCGAACCGTTCATATTTTATGATTTATTCAGTATAAGATACCTGTAAAAAATCAAGTTGATCGGATATCAGAAAGTATGTGTTCAAAAAATTGAACTAAAAACTATTTTTTAAATAATTTAATAAACAGTTTTCCGAACATATGCTTTTTGATATCTGATCAACTTGATTTTTTACAGGTATGATAAACTGAATAAATCATAAAATATGAACGGTTCGGATTATTAAAATTGGGCCTAAAAGTAGACCCGAAGGCCTGCAAGGACGGGCGCAAGTACAAGGCTGCAAGGAGAGAACCTTGGCTCAGTGAGACATGTGCGTGTGTCAGTAAGGGAGGGAGAGAAGGAGTGTCAGAGAAAAATGAATAATTCAGTGTGAGTGTGTTCTAAAATCTTTTTTGTTTAAAGAAATAATTTTGAACCATTCATTTTTTTGTAAGATGATGTGGATCTATTTGAGCCGTCCCCCGCAGAAACAGCTGGAGAGAGAGGGAGGATCCAGACTCAATTTGAATAGGAAAATACTATGGAATCAAATAATCTATTAAATTTTTTTTTTTATCAAACCTCTTATATAAGTGTGGAATCCACACAAACCTACATAAGTGTGGGTCTTACATTTATGTGAGAAGTTTGATAAAAAAATTTAATAAATTATTTAAGATCCCTAACATAATCTATTTGAAAAATGAATTTTCTCGTGGATCAGAAACCAAAACCTGCCAAATGTTTGTGTTCGTGTTGGTTTGTTTGTTTGTTTTTTTTTAATATATATTTATTCGTAAATCTCTCTTAATGTTTTCCTTAATTTAAATTATTGTTTTATATTTTAATTAGGAGTGAGAATTTGACACGTAATTCGTTAACACAACTCAAATCATACACGTGATTAGAGGGTTAGAGTTAATCATTTTTTAACTCAAACCCGAATATGACATGATCTGAAAATACGAATATTAAATGGGTCTTGTTTGAGTTGAACGCGTGAAACCTAAAATAGACACGTTTTATCCACGTAAAAATTCGTGTCGACACATTAACACGAACTCACTATTGACTCACATGTAATCTGAATACAATCTGAATTTAATAATCATAAAATTTTGATTGATTCATTCTCATCTATTAAATTAAAACTTAAATTGTTATATAATATATATACGTTATGAAGTTTAACTCTAAATTAATGGTAAATTGGCTGTCGAGCGTAATTTGATAAATTGTTTACCTCTCCCAAAATTTTGAAAAACTCTACAATCAAGAAAAACCTTTTTTTTGACAAACAAGTTACAACTTGCAATGGTGAGTCAATTTAATTGACAATTATAATATATTTTGTTAGTTTAATAATATTTTTTATGTTACAAATTTTTTTCACTTTGTTGATTTGGATTGTTTGGTGTGTCTTAAATAAGTGCACTTTTTGTCTTTTTGAACTAAAAAATTGAGGGAAAAAATATGGATGTTTGGATTAACTTTTTGACATTTTATAGAAAAATATGTATTAAAAAATTGTATAAATAAGTGTGTAGGGAAAGATTAGGATTGAGAGTTGTGCAGCCGTACTTTCTGGGAGTGGAATTGATGCCAAGTAATGATTGGCTACTAAATGGGCATTGCACTAGACGGTTTTGTGCGGCCCCGTGGGGGCCATCACGTGTCCTATTTTGATAATCTGAACCGATAAATGTGTAGAACTCGTCAAGTACTATATGCCTATTAAAAATCACGTTGATCGGATATCGATAGGTATCTGATCAGATTTGTTTTTTTTTTTTCAATCGTTAATTATAACACCATCTATTTTTTTATACAAAACTGATTTGATCATATAGTTATCGATATCCGATCAATGTGATTTTTTTTACAGACATATAGTACTTGACGAGTTCTACACATTCAACGGTTCAGATTATCAAAACGGAACCCGTGATGATCCCCCACGGGCCGAACAACAGTGTGTGAATTCTACACCCAAACTGTGCAATTTTCACACACACAAACGCATCAATAGATCTGAACATGTTCTGAGTTGTAATTTTGTGTAGAAAGTTAATTTTTTAATATTTTTTTTTGTGAATAGTGATAATTTTTTAATTTTTTGAATAATTTTTTTTGGCTTTTAAGCTTTTTAGGGACATGCCAAACTTGTTTGTTAATATTTTTTGTGTTACAGTTATTATTCACTCCAGTTGATTTGGCTTTTAAAATATGTTCTCTCAACTTTTTTACAAACTATAAATTAGTTTGATAAAAATATAAATAAAAAATTTATTCACCTCAAAAAGAAAAATTAATATAAAAATAGTGAGTATTTTTTAATTTTTTTTTCCGGCAAACTAGTTTTTATTTTTAATTAATTTTTTTCATAAGAAAAACAAATTTTAAAAGCCAAAACATTATATTTTTCAGAATTTTTTTTGTTGATCATATTAAGTGTGTCGTGTTATAATCAACACGATTATAAGTAGGTCATGTCACTGTCAAGATAATTGATATGTTTAATTAAATAGGTCATATTAGTGTTGGATTGTTTTGAATACGAACACGATATGACACAATAGGACACGACACGATTTTCATCTCTGATTTTAATAAGTCTTATGGGTGACATAGTTATCAAAATATCCCTAATAATAATACGATAAAGTACACATTAATGTTGATATTGACAGCGTGAATGTTCAATGATGTGAACACTGACATTATCAAATTTATTTAATGTGAGTGTTTAAATTACCAAGTTGCTAAGGGTTCAAAAAATATTTGTAAGAGTAAAATTACCTATAAAATATCTTAAATATAAAAATTAGGATTTGGTGAATCAAATGTCGAAAATAATAGGACTTATTGAAATATAAGAATAACTTATGAATTAATTAGAATACAAGTACTTGAAAGATGATTTTCTAATAAATTCCCCCTTCTTTATATAATGGAAATTACCATTAAGAAGTAGTTTCAAAATTTTATTACATTACAAATTCATGAAAAAGAATTTGGGAAAATTACTAAAAAACATTTTAGAGTTTGAACTTTGAAACAAAATAAATCTTGAATTTTTAATTTTGTCAATTTAAACTTAATATTTTTATTTGTTTTCAATCCAAATCATTTTTTTCATCAAACAAATATGACGAAAAAATGGTATTTTAGTCATTATATACTACGGATGGCAATTTTAGACCGACCTGCCGGGCCCGCTCATACTTGCCCCAAATGGGGTAGATTTTACCCGACTCGACAATTATGCGGGGGGGCGGGGGTGGATTTTGATCACCGACAGCGGGGGCAAGGTGGGGGCGGAGGCAAGGTGGGGGCTGAGGCATGTATCGCCTCCCCTAATCCAAACTCGACCTAATACAGTATATATATATAATATAATATAATTAGATATAAGAAAGGAATACTAAAATTTGTAGCTCTGTTTAAATAGAAATAAATAAGAAGCCAAACTGTCATTCCCTTATTTTGTTATTGGAAATTATTTAATGTGTTAAGGATTTAAATGGTTCTCAATTTTTGGCAATTTGAAATGTGATCCGGTATCTGTGAAGGTAGGGATAGGGTTGAAAATTTTCACTCATAACAAGGTTGGGGCACGAGAGGAGGTAGGGTTTGAAAGCGGAGGCAGGGGCGGGGATGATAAACCCGTCCTAAACTTGCCCCATGGCTATCCCTATTATATACTCAATGAAAATGTACCAAAAATGTCTAAAATATTTTTTTTTTATTGAGTTAATGATTAAAAAATATATATTTTTTGATAGTTTTACTTAATAAAAATAGGCAAATGGTTTAGATTTGAAAACAAATTAAAAGATTATGATTTAAATTGACAAAATTAAAAATTTAGGATTTATTTGAATTTTTTTTAATAATTTTTTTTAAAATTATTATTTTAATTATTAATATCTATCACTTATTTATAATTATTTTTTAAACTTGCATTCAAGTAAAATTCTCTTTTGTTTTTTTATCCATTTTTTATTAAATTAATTCGGTTGAAAAGATATCGGATGACATTTTTGAAATGAGTGCAATGTTAAATATATTTAATAAAAATTTAAAAATAAGAATTTAAGATAATAAAAAAATTGTTTTGAAGAATAAATTACATAATGAGATGTGTGGTTAGAGTTGGTATGAATAGTACAGTACTCTAAAACAATTTATTTTTAGGATAAATTATATTGACTTCTCTTAAGATTTGAAAAAAAATAAAATAAATTCTACAATTTTGATGTAACTAAAATTGAACTCCCTTGAAATTTAACACTTGGCCCTTTTTTATCAATAATTTGTTAGTTACATATGAATGATAAAAATATGTTATCATATCTTTTATACGAAAATATATACTTTGTGTTATTTTATTTTTATACTTTTACACAATTTAGGTTAGTTTCAATCAACTTAATTTTATTAAAATAAAAGTTAATATAATTATAATAAAATAGTGAGATTTATTTTATTTTTTTTAAATCTCGAGAGAAGTCAATATAATAGCGATTTTTAATATCTAAGTGAAAGCATAGAGACTGAAATAATAGCGTTGCGAATTTTGTTTGTTGCACAAAAAAATTATCCCTTGATTGCAATTGTTAATTGGACATAGTAAAGTTTTATTTGAAGAAGATTATGAGTCATCAAGTGGCCTGAGGTTAGAAAACCAGATATTAGCCAGTTTGGCCCACTTTTTCATTGTCTGGCTTGGCCCGTTTCAGTGCTTAATCCCTCTTAATTCATAAAAGATGATTTAAGACTTTGGTTAAGGGTTTGTAATCCAAGTCCACTCATAAGTTCGGTCTGTAAAAACCTGCATGGGCAAGCTCAACTCTACGATCTTCGTAATCAGTAACCTAAAGTGTTCACTGAAAACAATTCTTGTGAGAAAGTGAGAAAGTGATTGCAAGAAGTCTCAAGTTACATGAAGTGTTTGCAAGAAGATAAATACCATTCACATCTCACATTGGGTTTGTGGGGCACATCAGAAGATAATACTATTCACATGGCTTACACAAAAAAATGAGAAAGTGATTGCAAGAAGTCTCGAGTTATATGTAGTGTTTCACAGGTCGAACAAACATCTCCAAATGATTCATTAGAAAACTCAAAGGCGGTGTTGAAGGAAGAGAAAAATATAAATCAACTAAGCAAGTTCGACCTATAATAAATTCGATTTTTTGAAGAAAAATTGTAAGTTATCTCACCTTTAAGGAACCGAATCAAAGTTTTGGCATTTCAGAAGGTCTGAAAAGGCCCAATATCAAATTCATGTCTACCAAGTATTTCAGGCCTTCTAGTTTAAAGAACAGGCCTTAAGGTGTAGCAAGCGTCTTACGCAAGAGTTTTTGGCATTTTCCAATGTCTGAAAAGTCCTAACGATAGTTTCAAGTCTAACTAACATTTCGGGCTTTATAGCACACTGAACAAGCTTCCTTTATAGAATGCCAGAAGTTTCATACAGGAGAACTAACTATCCACTTCAACATTCTCTTGTAAGAAACTCACACAAGTTTGGTAGAAAAAAAATAGGTCAGAATAGAAGGATTCAGATGCTAGTTCATGACTGCTAGAGTTTTGTTCAGGAGGTCTAAGATCTTGGTGTATACTTGAGAGGTATTTGAGATCTAGAAGGTCTTCATGAAGCCTTGTTGGATTTGCAGAATATAGTTTAAAAGGTCTTGATGAAGGCATATCAAGTTTGTAAGAATGAACTCAGAAGATTTGATAAGGATCTAGAAGATCTCAAAAGATTTGTCAAGTCTCCATAAGGTATCTGGCAAGCTTGATACATCTGCAATAGTTAATCCAGAAGGGCAACTAAGAATGCAAGAGCACTTTTTTGAGTTTCACATCTGAAGGCCTGCCTATTAGGACGATTCTAGAAGTGGCAATCAAATCAAGCCTCATCCTTTGCTCAAGAATCAGCCTTGAGGGAGGCAGTGTTTATACTGAAAATGACCCACCAATGGAAGCATGCCACGTGTGCCTTTGGTGACTCAAAGCTTGTAGTTTTATTATTCCAAAATGGTGACAAACATCAATGGATATATATATCAAATTCCTAGGAAAGAGTATCATGTGCATCCACGGATATATATATATCAGGTGGCAATCATCTAGAAGGTCCAGCAGCCACTTCTTATTAAATCCAACGGTTAGAATTCAAATGAGCCCAACAACTCCTACAATGAAGGCTTCACTTTAACCAAGAGAGAACACTTGTCATCCATCCAAGACCCCCCCCCCCTACCATCCAATGATCTAGATTGGAAGGAGGTTATAGCAGTCCCTAGTCTTAGGGAATAATCAACTACTTGTTGAGAATAAAAAGGAAGATGGAACAAGTGTCGGCTCATAAGGTAATCTAGCACGCCACTTTCAAAAGATCATAAAGATACTTTAGGAGGTGATTGCTGATTTTCAAGAGGCCAACCACGATTTTGAAGAGGACTTAGCTACTATAAATCCCTCATTTGAGGATGGAGCAAATCTCAATCAATCAACCATTCAAATCAACATATTAAATAGCATCAATGCTATTTAGCCCTAGTTCACCTTAGGAGTAGTCTTGAAAGGTATATTTGTCATGGATTTACTCTTAATTCTTGACATGTCAAATTAGTTATTTTTGGCCTTCATGGACATTATTTTGAGACTTAAATTGTGTTTTAATTCCATTTGTAACTTAATTTCATATTTTCAAACTTGTTCCATTTGTAACTCAATTCCATATTTTGAATTTTTATTAAAAGTACAAAATAATTCAAAATAATGCACACCAAGTTGTTAAGGATTCAAAAAATATTTATAAGAGTAAATTTGTTTATAAAATATCTGAAATATGAAAATTATGATTAGGTGTATCAAATGTCTAAATAATAACAATTTATTGAAATACAATATGTAATGAACCAAATAAAATACAAATATAATTTTTAAAAAAAATTTCTAATAAATTTCCCATGATTTATCATCTTTTATTTCAATAAATTACGTTTTTATTTTAAATAACGAGCATCAATTCTATCATAAATTGTGGATTCTAGCAGGTCCCGATGTAGTGCTAGCTGCAGCAGCCAATGTGCGGAAGTATTTGGCATAAATTAATGTTAGAAATTTTAAATAATTTACTAATATTTTTATTTAAATATCTCAAATGAAACCTATATGATATAAGTCCTATGCCTGTATAAGATATTTAATAAAAATAATAATAAAGCATTTAAAATTCTTTAACATTTTCTTTTGACATATAACCTCCAAACAATGTTGTGAAATTCGGACCGGACCGGCCGGTCAAACCGGTTGGACCAGGAATCGGGCTTTGTTCCGGTCCGATCAACCCTCTAGAACCGGACTTGGAGCAAAACTGGCCTGGAAATGAAAAACCACCGGACCCGGTGGTCGAATCGGGAAAACCGGTGACCCGGACCGGGTTTGGCGGGTTGGACCGGTGATTTTTTTCTTTTTTTTTAATTTATTTTCTTTCTTTTCTTTCTTTCTTTCTTATATATTTATATATATATATATAATAAATAAATTTTAAAATTTTGACTAAAAATTCTTACTTCAAGAGTCTCCTCTTATAAGGAAGAGTCTCATTGAAAGTTAGAGAAGATTATAAAAGTCTATTCCTATTTATAAGAAAAGATTTTTCAAAAAGAACTAACAAAATTCTATGTGGGATTTAATCAAATTATTTGAAACATATTGATTGGAGGAAGAGTTAAAAATTTCATTTCCCTCCAAAATTAAACCTAACATTCAATCAATTTGTTTGGAGGGAATGTTTAAAAATTTTAATTTCTTTAAAACAAGTGACTTTTTTTTTATCAATTATGACTTTATTAAATATTATTAATAAATATTATACAACAATTTTTATTTTTATTTGAATATTTATATATATTTTTATTTATTTATAATTTTTAATTATATAATATTAATTATGACGTCACAGTTCGATCACTTTAACCCGATGATTGAACTGATGACCTGTCCATCCAATCTCTTTTCCAGTTCACTGACCGATCCGATTTTCAAAACATTGCCAGCAAATGACAAATGACAAAGGCGGCCAACCAGTTCATGCTGGGATACCCACAGCTGCTCTACCGTTCTTTTCTTGATTTTGTCAAAGTTCAAGACTGCGGCCACGTGAACCGAACGGTGACCCATTATTACTTTTAATTCTGGCTATTAATAATATTCTTTTCGACTTAAAATATTATTTTTTATTTTATTTTTATTATTTTAAAATATTAATTCTTTTTTAAAAATTAAAAATTAAAGTAATATAAATTTTTTATTTTATTTTTCTTTTAAATTTATTAACAAAACAAAAAATATAATTATAACAATTGATATTTCCTAAAAAATATATTATCAAAAGATAATTTTGAAAAATTAATATTTTTAAAGTGTAATAATTGTATTACAAAAAAAAAAAATTAAACTCCCCAAAAGAAATTATTATTTTAAGACGGATAGAGTATTTTTAAAATACAGAATGAATTTGCAATATGAGAATTTTCATTTACCCATCAATTTTCGCTAGATAATTTATATTATTTAAAGACTATTTTGTCCCCCTCAAATGATCCAATTTAAGAGTAAAAAAGAATAGTTGATTGGTGATTTAAAAAGTTGGCTAAAAGTTAGTTTTTTTTACCTTTTTTTTTATATAAAAAAATATGAGAAGTAATATGATTTAAAATAAATAAAAGATAAAAACTAAGGTTATGTTTGGTAGAGTTTTAGAATTATGATTTGAGAATAAAATTATATTTTGAATTTGTGAGTTTTGAAATTATGATTTGAGTATGAAAAAATTTGTTTAGTTATGAGTTTTGAAAAGAATTTGAATTGAGTAATGTGAAATATGATATTTGATTCAAAAATTTACAACTCACAACAAAATACATAATCTAAAATTCTATTCAAAATTTATAAAAAATTTAAAAAACAAATTCAAAATATTTTTATTTAAAATATAAAAATAACAAGTAAAAAAAAAATCAAATACTGTTTCGATCAATCGGTCGAACAACCGGCTGAATGTCAGAAAAGATGTCCAAAAAATGACCGAATAAATATGTTTTGAAAAGTAAGTATGAAATCAATTTTTTAAAATAGTAACCAAATAACACATTCAAATCAAAAGATTAAACTTCAAAACCTCTACCAAAAAAGCCTAATTTTTACTGGCTTCCTAAATTGCCGCTAAGTAATTGGGCGGCAAAGGTTTGATGACATAATCCGGACGCAAGCAGCCTCACAGGCCTTCGAAGCAACAGCCACCAAACACCATATGAAACACCTTGGAAATTGGAATCCAAACACACCTCGTCTTACTTTTCCATTGGACACAGATTCCCAACCTTGTCCACCTTTCCTTTCCTACCTCTATTCTATATAATGGGTCAGGCCTCACTTTTAAAATCAACCCTCCACACTCACCCAAAAATCTCACCACCTTACCTGACATCCCTTCACAAATCTCTCTCTCTCTCTCTCTCTCTCTCTCTCGCTGTGGATCGATCTAAAGCGCAAAGGGGGAGGAGGGAATATAATAATTTTTTTGTAAAAAGGATGAATTCGATATTCAGTTCGTTCGATGCGGTTTGCGCTGAATTCATGGGGCAGACTGTGAAGGCTTCCTTACCAATAATACCATTTAGTAGCAACAACAATAACAACAAGGCCATATTACAATCTCAGCACAAATTCATTAGTACTACTAAAAATAGCAATAACAACATCAAGGAAGGCAACTCATCGCCGCCGCCACCACCAGTATCACCATCGACATCCAGTCAGCGAAAGGCGGCAGCACGCTTTGCGCCGGAATTAGATGGCCTGCACTGCTTCGAGACACTCGTTCCTTTTTCTTTTTGAAGAAACAATCAGAACAAGAAGTTGTGTCACTCCAAGGAAAAATTCTTGGGTGCAGATAGGATACTACGACATGTTACATGATATCTTTAACCAATCACAAATATCATGACTTCAACATCAACATGTTGTCTGATGTTTTTGATCATTTCCATCCATATTGTCCACTAATTTAGGCCCTGCTTGGAAGGAAATATAGTTTAAAGTTATTACCATTTATTACATCACTGTCTTTTATTTTTATGTAAATTTTTAGGTAAAATGTTAAACTAAGTAAAGTAGTCAATTTTTCTGTTTAAAAAAAAATAAATCAATTTCTAAATCAGCCGTTAATTGAGTTGGACAACACTGCTGCGTAGTCTCATCCAAAATAGCACAGGATAATTGCTAAAATTCGTTTGGAATGTGGAATGATTTTTTGATTTTTTAGCTATGAGATTAAAAAATTTTGTTTGGAATAGATTTTTTTAATTTTTTTGACTTTTGTAAAAGAAAAAATGAAATGATTATGATTTAAATGTGATGTTGTATCTTATTGGACTAAAAATTTTATTTTATTTTTCTTATGACTAAAATAACTCAAAAACCAAAAAATTTAACTTGCCAAACGAAGGCTAAATCATTCATTCATTAGCAGGGCTCTCATGTCAAGCGTCCTCCTCAACTAATCTGAAAAGCGAGAGTTGCGTTTGGTAGAGTTTTTTAAATATGATTTGAGAGTAGGAGTTGAATTTTAAGTTTGTGAGTTTTGGAATTATGATTTGAGTGAAGTAAATTTATTTGGTGAAAGAGTTTTGAATTGAGTGGGGAATTTTTGATATGACATATGATATTTGATATAAAAATTTACAATTCATAACCAAACACACAACTCAAAATTCTATTAAAACTCATAAAAAATTCAAAAAAATATTTTTTTTGAATATATAAAAATTAATGTGTCAAAAAAAAAAATTGTTGTTCCGGTCAACCGGCCGGTCGACCTGGCCGGATGACCAGTGGGACATTCGGTGGGACGACTAGTTAGCCTAAATTTTTCTGCCTAAGACAATTTTTAAAATTGAATGTAAAATTAACTTTGGGAAGCGATAAACAAACATGAAACTCAATAAAATAGTAAAATTGGCTTTGGAAAAGCGTTCCAAGCAGAGCCGAGAATTTCCTGGTGGATTGTTTGTTTGTTTTTTATAGGTATATGTCTATATGTTAGGTTTTCAAACTCACGAGTCTTATGCTGAAAAGTGCAAACAAGTAAAATTTTTAATATTACACAATAAGAAAAATGTTTGAGACCCTCACAAAAGATGACTCTATGACCCCCACTAATATATTAACCATTAATGTGTTTGAATTTTTTTTTAGAGTTATGTTTGATAGTGATATGAATGATTCAGATTATTTTGAGAATTGTGAGGATTGTATTTTGTGAGGATCTCTATCATTGTTGATTGCACATTAACATGGTAACTGTGTGAGTGAATTTCCGATCACACTGTCCTCCTTAGTAATTCAGCTGTTAGAACACAGGCAAAATAGATGGCACCCTGTTATCCTGCACAGAAAGAAAAGGCTCCGGCGGTGGTTCTTCCACCCGGGGGCACTCCGACAATCAAGTCAGTATATCTCTCAAAGATAATCAAGTATTCAACTCACAAGCTTGAGTATTGAAAAACATACCTTAGACCCATGGGGGTGCCTCTCTTTTATAGTCAATACAATCCTAGTCCCAATAGGACCCTAACTCCAATGGACTCAGGATTGCTGTTAATCTGGAACTCCCAGTGGGTTTAGGATAAAACCTCCTAAGAGTTTCATCTTTACCCAAACCGAAATCTTCTCTTAATCTAGGACTCTTGTCATTTATCCGCTTATCTCGGATTCCAGTATTTTCGGAGATAACCTCGGCAACTACGAGATAACCTCGGCGTAACTACCACGACACGTGGCATCTCGGCTGACACGTCGGCGTCACCTTGCCACGTGTTGGTATTCAGAAAATATATCCCCACAACTGCCCCTTAGGTTCTATTGCCTCGACATTCTGAGGTGATGGAACCTATATTGTTCCTCTTTCCAGTACGTCGGCGTAAGAACTCTTCGGCCGAGGTCATTCTCTTTAGGCCGACATGTCTTCTTTTAAGAACAAGAATTCAAATGAACTCTTCCACGCGCATGAGCTGTCATGCATTACTTCTCAACCGTTTCTCTTATGTGTGTGATCCTCATTGGATCGTATCATTGACGCGCCTGAAAATCGTCTTCTCTGCGTGCGCCGCCTGACGTATGCGATGCTCCAGGCGTAATAATTGTTTTCATTTTGCCGCCGTTTCGAGTTTTTGACAAAAAACCTTTCCTTCGTCTTTTTTCCTTCACTTTTGCATTTCGATTTCTCCCGTTCTCTCTCTCCAAAACTCCTGCTTAGATTCGCCATTACTCAGGCTCAAGTTCTGTAACTGCGTCCATTCTTCCATCACAGCGAAGTTTTCATTACTTCGTAGTGTCTGCAACCGTTGCCTGACTTCGGCAATTTTTTCACCGGCTCCATTTTTTCTGGTAAAAAACTGTTCCTTTCATTCTGATTTCTTCTATATCCTTTTGCTTATTTGCTGTTTATTACTGCCTTCTTCAAACCTTTGATTTGTTGAACTATTCATCTAGACATGCCTATTCCATGATTTCGCTTATGTTTTGCACTATTTCACCACTTTTTCGCCACTATTCTTGAGCCTCTATTTCTTGTTTTCTTTATGCTTTTGAGAGCCCCATCTCTGTTCTTGAGTCTGAAACTTCGTCTTGTATCTTGTTTTTCTGTGTTTTTCCCAGATTCGAGCCTCCAATCTTTGCTTTTATAGATTTAGGTTTGGGATTTGCATATAGAACCTACCAATTTCTTTAGGAAAGAACTGAAACAATCCTTACCACTATATACCTAGGTTTAAGCCGAGGTCCCAATAACCCTTTAAGAGCACCTTCTCTCTGTAGTCAAGTACCTTTACACCAAAATCATGGGTATGTGGAGACATAGGGTAAACACCCCAACAAAACTTGAATTTTTTAGGCAAGAGTTCTCTATTCCTGATGACGTTCACCTTAGACTAGCTGGGGATGACGATTCCATCATGCCTACAGACAATATGATGCCTTTCCCTATTGTAGCTTTTGTTGAATGTGGACTCCGGCTTCCACTTGATCCCCTCTTCCGTGAAGTTCTTCACTACTACACGTTGAACCCTATGCAACTTACCATCAACTCATATCGAGTGATTAATGGTATCATAGCCTTAGCTAGGCAGGAGAACGTTAGAATTACTCTTGCCGACATACAATACTGTTACACTATGTGTGCCCTTAACCTGAAGGAAAAAGGCTATGTCTATTACCTCAAGCCGAGGTCTACTGAATTCAAAATCGTAGCCGACCTCCCAGACTCCAACAAGGGGGCTGGAGATGACTACCTTATTGCTTCTGGAAATTGGGAGTTTGGTCCAGACGAAGATGTTCATCTTTACCCTCTTCCCCGAACAGTAAAAGAGGGCAAGGGTAAGAGCCCAGTATCAATCACTTAGTTGTTTCTGTTTAAATCCTCAAAACGTTTGCCTATTCCTAACGTCTTGCTCTCTTTGCAGATGTTCGTAAGCCACCAAAGAATTTTCGCCAATCTTACGTTCCCAGTAAGGATCTGAAAAAGCTCATGGACTTTCCAGTTCATAAACGAAAAGCCCCTCTTCTACTCAACTTCATCCCCACATACAAATCAGTTTTGCCCGACGTCCCGAAAACGAAGAAGAAGAGCTTATCTCCTCCCTCTGCTACCACTTTACAGACCGCATCAACATCTCGGGCTAACCAAGGGTCAACCTCTGATCCAGCCGATCAACCATCAACTTCAACCCCATACTTAATCCCAATACCAGAAAGGAAACGTCGGCGACGACTCGTCAAAACTGCCGAAATGGTTCGCCAAAAGCCTGTCGCCCAAGATCTCCTAGCCGACCTCCCAACCGACGTCGATGCTATTCCGACCCAATCTATGCCCCCACCTAAGCCAAAGAGAACCAAGAAGGCCCAGCCAAAGGCCAAAGCTGCTGAGGTTGAGGCTGAGGATGCCCTGCCCATCTCCAAGTTGGCTGAGAGTAAGAAAACTGCTTCTGGCCCTGCCAAAAGGTCTGCTGAGGCCCAACCTTCAGAATCCACACAATCAAAGAAGCCGAGGTCATCGTCCGCGACGACCTCGGGGTCCAAAATACCGAAAGTCCCCTAGAGGCCTGAAATCACTTTAGAAGATAAGTCCGTTTTTGCTAATGACAGTGCTGATGATATAAATGTCGGCGTGGCCCTTAGCACAGCTTTACTTCTCCCAGGTGATCTGGAGAAGAACGCCGAGATTAGCGAATATGAAAATTACGCCTTGATGCTTCAACATTGTGTTCAAGTAAGTTTCTTTGCTTGGTAACCCGTCTTTTCTTTCTTTTTTTTTTTTATCTTTTCATACTTGTGAATTTTGTAATAACTTTTTGTTTCATGCTCTTTCAGGCTGTTCAGCATGCCCATTCCTTTTCTATGCAATCTTTTCAAAATAGGGAAAAGTTGACCGATATGAAGAGGGAGTTTTCCTCCCTTCAGAAGATCAACAAGAGTCTTCAACTAAAAATGAAGAAGCTGGAAGACCAGGCCGAAGCTGCCACAAAGGCCCAACAAATAGCAGAAGAAAAAGCTGATGCTGCTGAAGCTATAAAAAAGGTTGCTGAAGCGCAGAGAAAAGAAGCTGAAGAAAAGGCGGCCCAGGCTGAGAAGGAGCTTCAGCAAGCCTTGGCAACTAAAGAAGCTGAAATCAAAGAAACTGATGAGAAGGCTTATGCCCAGGGTGTGGCTGACGTCACTGAGGATTACAAGCTTCAGGTCAGGTAGGCATGCAACAGGGGCTTCTCCATAGGTTGGATGTCCTTGGCAAAGAAGCTTAATATTCTTGATGATTCACCATGGCGTAAGGCCGACGTGATTCCTCTTCCATTTCCTCCACCTCCACCTCCATCTCAAGCCGAAGACAAGTCAGAGTCTGAATCCGAAGCTGAGGATAAGGAAAAGGACGACGATGAGGCTCTAATAAGGAAACCCAAAGATTCCGCTGAGACCAAGTTCCTTCCTCAAGATGATCAAATTCTTGACTTGACTCATGAGAAGGAGGATGAGGAGGCTGTCAAAGGGGCTACTCCTGAACAAGCATCATCTGATGTTCCTCCAGTTGAAAAGAGTCTTGATCAAACACTTGCCGAGATTGATGCCGAAATTGTGGTAGAAAAGGAAGCTGAAGTAGTTCTTCAGGAGTCTGCCGAGGTCCAGACTCACATTGCTCCTGTAGTTGAAGAATCACAATCTTGATGTCTTTTGTACTTTTTTGTTTCAGTTTTCTGAACAATGTAAGCTTCCTCTTGTGGCCGGTGTGCCTTCTATATACAGCTGCAACTGTTTTCCTCTGAATGTTTTAATCTTTAATTTCTCTTGATTGCTTATGCATAGTTCTATACTTAGAATATTTGGCATGTCTTTCATACTTTGCCTCCTTAGAGCAATCTTCTCGGGGTTACATACCTTGGGTATAGTAACTGCAAGTGTTACTTCGGCAAGATTCTGACCTGCAAGCTTAACCTGTAAATTGCTACAAATTTCAACAGATGATCATATGTCGGCTTAACGTCATCTTGTAAATTGCTACAAATTTCAACAAATGTTAAGCAATAACCTTGGCTTCACTTCGACTTGTAAATTGCTACAAATTTCAACAAGCGAAGAGAAACAGTAATCTCGGCTTAACTTCAACTTGTAAATTGCTACAAGTTTCAACAAGTGAAGCTAAGGAACCATCTCGGCTTATCTTCAACTTGTAAATTGCTACAAGTTTCAACAAGTGAAGATAAGGAACCATCTCAGCTTAACTTCAACTTGTAAATTGCTACAAATTTAAACAAGTGAAGCTAAGGAACCATCTCGGCTTATCTTCAACTTGTAAATTGCTACAAATTTCAACAAGTGAAGATAAGGAACCATCTCGGCTTATCTTCAACTTGTAAATTGCTACAAATTTCAACAAGTGAAGATAAGGAACCAACTCGGCTTAACTTCAACTTGTAAATTGCTACAAATTTCAACAAGTGAAGCTAAGGAACCATCTCGGCTTATCTTCAACTTGTAAATTGCTACAAATTTCAACAAGTGAAGATAAGGAACCATCTCGGCTTATCTTCAACTTGTAAATTGCTACAAATTTCAATAAGTGAAGATAAGGAACCAACTCAGCTTAACTTCAACTTGTAAATTGCTACAAATTTCAACAAGTGAAGCTAAGGAACCATCTCGGCTTATCTTCAACTTGTAAATTGCTACAAATTTCAACAAGTGAAGATAAGGAACCATCTCGGCTTATCTTCAACTTGTAAATTGCTACAAATTTCAACAAGTGAAGATAAGGAACCAACTCAGCTTAACTTCAACTTGTAAATTGCTACAAATTTCAACAAGTGAAGCTAAGGAACCATCTCGGCTTATCTTCAACTTGTAAATTGCTACAAATTTCAACAAGTGAAGATAAGGAACCAACTCAGCTTAACTTCAACTTGTAAATTGCTACAAATTTCAACAAGTGTTAAGCGTTTTTGTCTCTTCTCTGCCCCCAATGTGAACCTGAGTTCCACTTGGGTTATCATTATTCATGTCTCTCAGAAACAACATTATATGTCTTTAACAATCATATGTATGTGAAGAATTCCAAAAAGATTTTATTGATGACATCGGCCAAAAATAATGCACATCTAATGATAAAAAAATTTCAAATTACAAGTGTTCCAAGGTCTTGGCAATGCTTTGCCCTCACTATCTTCTAGGCGGTATGCCCCATTGCCTAATACCGCAGAAATTCTGTAGGGTCCTTCCCAATTTGGGCCAAGCTTGCCCTCTCTGGGATCCTTCTTGTTGCCGACGACTTTTCTCAGGACTAAGTCACCGATTTGAAAATCTCTTGGATTGACCTTCTTGTTATAAGCTCTGGCAAGCTGTTGCTGGTATACTGCAAGCTGGATTGCAGCCTTTTCTCTTCGTTCTTCCAAAAGATCCAGATCTCGGGCTAAGAGTATGTCATTAGTCCTATTCTCAACTCCCTGGGTTCGGATCCCTGGGATGCCGACTTCTAGTGAAATTACTGCTTCTGTGCCATAAGCCATGGCAAAGGGGGATTCCCCTGTTGATCTTCTCGGCGTAGTCCGATATGCCCAAAGCACGTTGGGCAATTCGTCTACCCACTTTCCTTTTGCTGCCTGTAGCCTCTTCTTTATTCCATCCAAAATTACTTTGTTGGACGCTTCTGCTTGCCCATTGCTTTAGGGAAAGCTTGGTGTTGAAAAGTAATTCTTGATCTTGAATTTTGCACAGAAGTTCTTGATGAGTTTGCTATCGAACTGCATTCCGTTATCGGCAACGATTGCTCTTGGAATCCCAAATCTGGTGATGATGTTTTTCCAAATAAAATTCTTGACATCAACATCTCGGATTTTGGCAAGAGGTTCTGCCTCTATCCACTTTGTGAAATAGTCTGTTGCTACTAGCAAGTACTTTCTCTGCCCAGTTGCCTGGGGAAGTTGCCCAATAAGATCCATGCCTCACTGGGCAAACGGCCAGGGGCTGGATACTGGGTTCAGGTCGGCAGCTGGCTGATGAATCAAAGGTGCAAACCTTTGGCATTGTTCGCACTTCTTCACGTATGCTTCTGCATCTTTTTGCATGTAGGGCCACCAGTACCCCTGGGTAATGGCCCTATGAGCTAATGATCTGCCCCCAGCATGGCTTCCGCAAATTCCTTCATGAATTTCATACAAGAAATCCTCAACCTGCAAAGGATGTACGCACCTTAAAAGGGGTCCAGTGAAGGACCTTCTGTAGAGATGTCCGTTTGCTGTTAGAATGAATCTTGCTGACTTCAATCTGATTTTGTGTGCCTCCTTGCGGTCTTCTGGCAGCTTTCCTTCTTTCAGGAATGCAACAATTGCGTCCATCCAGCTTGGGCCCATGTCCACACACATTGCTTCCTGTTTTGCGTTCTGTGGTTCTATGCTTGGGCCCGACATATATTCGATCATGATAGTTCCTGTCTTTCCAGTTTGCATTGAACTTGCCAGGTTGGCCAACGCGTCGGCGTGGCTGTTATCATCTCGGCTTACTTGGAGAAGTCGGCAGTTCTGAAATAAGGCTGCTAATCTGATGACCTCTTTTGCGTATGCCGACATCCTCTCGTCTCTGGCTGCAAATTCTCCTGTTGACTGATTAACAATTAATTGTGAGTCACAAAAAACTATTACCTCATCTGCTTCTGCTGCTGCTGCTGCCAGCTTTAGCCCCGCGATTAATGCTTCGTATTCTGCTTCATTGTTTGAGGCCTTGAACCCCAAACGGATGGACTGTTCTATTATTTCTCCGTTTGGGGATATCAGCAGTACTCCTGCTCCCGCCCCTTGCCGGTTTGAACTTCCATCGACAAACAGTCTGAAGAAGTCTCCGATGTAAATGCTGCAGGGTCTGAGCTTTTCCTCCCTTTGTTTTTTTGTCTTTGGATGGGTTTTTCCTTGCTTGCTTGGACATCGTTCATCATGGCTCAACGGAGCCCGATGTTCGATTGATTCTGGCGTGAACTCGGCCACGAAGTCGGCTAAAACTTGGCGCTTAATTGCTGTTCTCGGCCTGAACTCCAAGTCATACTGGCCCAGGGCCACTGCCCATCTTGCAATTCTTCCTGTTAAGTCTCCTTGTTGTAATAGGGACTTCAGTGGGTGTTCTGTTAGTACCACAATCTTGTGTGCCTGAAAGTAATGGTTCAACTTTTTTGAGGCCATCACCAAGGCTAGCATTAATTTCTCGAGTGGTAGATACCTTGTTTCTGCGTCGGCCAAGGTCTTACTTACATAGTAAACAGCCTTTTGCTCACCTTTTTCTTCTCGGATTAATACCGCACTTACTGCGTGTTCTGAAACAGCTAAGTACAAGAACAGCACTTCCCCAAGTTCAGGTGTTGAGAGGACTGGAGCTGTAGTCAGATACTTTTTGAGGTCGGCCAACGCGGCCTCACATTCCTTGTCCAAAGGAAATCCGTGGCTTTCTTCACTAGGTTGAAGAAAGGTTTACATTTGTCTGAGCTTCGGCTTATGAATCTGTTTAGGGCTGCGGCCCTTCCGGTAAGTTTCTGTACCTGTTTTGCCGATGTCGGGCTCTGTAAATCTAGGATGGCCTTGATCTGATCTGGGCTGGCCTCAATGCCCCTTCTTGTCACCAGGTATCCCAAGAATTTACCAAATCCGACTCCAAACGCGCACTTTGATGCGTTAAGTCGGAGCCGATATGTTTTGAGTATCTCAAATACCTCTTTTAGGTCGGCAAGATGGCCCTTAGGATCCTTGGTCTTTACGACCATATCATCGATGTAGACTTCTACAGTTTGGCCGATCAAGTGCTTGAACATTTTGGTTACCAGCCTTTGGTAGGTTGCTCCTGCGTTTTTCAGCCCGAAAGGCATCACCCTGTAACAGTACAGGCCTTTTGGGGTGATGAACGCTGTCTTCTCTTCGTCTGGGGGGTACATGGCTATCTGGTGGTACCCCCTATAAGCATCCAGGAAGCTCATCCTTCCATGTCCAGACGTGGCATCCACCAACTGGTCAATTTTTGGGCAGAGGGAAGCTGTCTTTGGGACAGGCTTTGTTCAGGCTTGTAAAATCTACGCATACCCTCCATTTGCCGTTTTTCTTCTTTACTATCACAGTGTTTGATAGCCATGTCGGATAATTGACTTCTCTGATGGCCCTGGCCTCTAGAAGTCTGTCTACTTCCTCTTTCTACTGCTTCTACGTGTATCAACGTCGGTCTTCTGGCTCGTTGTATTACGGGTTTGGCCGACCTGTCAACGTTCAGTCTGTGGCATGTGACCTCGGGGTCAATGCCAGGCATTTCATAAGGTTTCCAGGCGAACACCTCTATGTTTGCTCTAAAAAGGCTTCCAGTTCCTTTTCTTCTTCTTCGGCTAAGCCTGAGCCGAGAAGAAAGAAGCGCTCTTCATCGCCCTCCTGGACGAGGATTTTCTTTAGTGTTTCCTCACTCTTCTCGGTTGGCTCATTGCCGACATCATCTAGACCTCGATGTCCTCATCTTCAATCTCTGCCTTCCCTGGTTCCTGTATGTTGCAGGTTGTTTTCATTGCTGCCATGGAGCAATTTTTTGCCTACAGCTGGTCTCCTCTGACTTCTTCAATTCCATGTTCTGTTGGGAACCGCAATAGTTGATGCACCGTTGAGGGAACTGCCCCCATTGCATGCAACCATGGCCTTCCCAAGATGATGTTGTATGGTGAAGGTGTGGCGATCACGATGAACTCTGTCCTGATCTTCTTAGTGCCGGCTTGTACTTCCAGGTTTGTAGCTCCCAGTGGCCATGTCGGCGTTCCGTTGAAGCCCGACCATTGGGCCATTCGATTGCTCCATGTCGTTTGGGTGAAGGCCCAGCTCCTTGTAACATCTAACATACATGATGTCACAAGAGTTGTCTTGATCTATCAGGATGCGTTTCACTTGGCACTCTCCAACCTGGAGGGATACTACCAAGGCATCATTATGCGGGTGCTGGACCATCTCTAGGTCGGCTTCGGTGAAGGATATTATTTGGCCTGGGTGCTCTTCAGGCCGAGGTCGTTTCTGTCCGACCTGGTTCACGTGCTGCAGGTGTTTTACTCCTTGGGTTTCTCCCCGTATGTCGTTTTCGTTCACCTTGGAGTGAATTACGTTAACCACCCTAGGTCCCCCTCCCTGTGGTTGCTGAGCTGGGGGTGGCGGGGCTGCTGGTGCTTGAGGTAACTTTGCCTGCTCTTCTCTGGTCCTGGCTTCGTCGACAAGATCCCTCAGATGGCCTTGTCTTACTAAGTCCTCCAAGTATGCTTTTAGGCTCTGCAGCCCTGAGTTGGGTGCCCTTCTTCATTGTGGTAAGCACAACGCCTACCAACGTTCCTACCCATGTATTCCCCTGGGGCCCTTTGCTGGTGCTCTGAAATAGGGTTGATTTCGGATTTGATCCAAGACTTTGTGGACCGAGATTCGGAACACCGTCGTCACTGCCTGTTTGCCCCTCAATTCTGTCTCAGCTTTGCTAAATCCGTTGTTGCTTCGGCCTCGCTTCGGCGAGCCGTTTCCTTTTTCCTGTTTTACCCTCCTTATTCCCCGATGTATCTTCCTCGGCTCTGGTATACTTCTCGATTCTCGCCATGAGCTCCTTCATGCTCTTTGGTAATGTTTTTGCCAAAGATTTCCGCAGTGGACAATCATCTTTGAGGCCGTTCTTGAAAGATACGACCGCCACTTCCTGATTGCATTCGGGTATTCGATTGAACACCTCGTAGTATCTTTTTGCATAGGCTCTAAGGCCTTCATCCTTGCTGATCTTTAGAGCCATTAATGCGTCCACCCTTAATGGTTGTAGCTTGTTCGTCACGAAACCTGGCCACAAACATCTCGGCCAGGCCTTCCCATGTTTTCACGCTTCCCTTTGGCAGCTTGTGGAACCAATCTGATGCAATCTCCCCAAAGGACGAGGGGAACACTTTGCAGAGCAATGGTTCGTTTCCACTGTATAATGCCATTAAGTTCAAAAACAATCCGACGTGGAAGTTAGGGTCTGACTTACCGTCATATATTTGAAACCTCGACATGCTGAATCTCTTTGGTGCCTCAATTTGTCCAGTTCTACTGAGAACGGTGTTCTCGGCTTGATGAGTGAGGTAACCTCGGCTTCAGCATTGTGTTCCTTCCTCTTTAGATAATTTCTTAAGTCTTCTTTGCTCCTCCCTGGAGCTCGGCTATCTTTTGACTTCAATCTTTTTGGTACACTGCTTTCGGCCTCGTGGTGGGCCCGTTTTGATCTTTCTCCATGGGTTGTGTCAAAGCAGAGCGCCTGCCCTTGGATATGCCGATGTTCTCTGGGTTCTGGACCCTTGTGTGGTATGTCCTTTGGGATTTCTCTTGTCTCGGCTCTTCTCGTCCGATTTCCTAGAAGGCGGGTGGGAGTGTCTTGCACTCCTGGTCTGCTGAGGTACTTCGGAAATTGTTTTCCTTCCTCCCTTTTGGGTATTAACTGCTGGAATCGGCGTGTCCTGCAGCGGGTACGGTGGCTGCATGACATTGTTTTGCATCATGAAGTTGACGACCGACTGCAGGTTCCGCCAACTTGTCTGCCAATTCTTTTACTTTTCATCCTCGTTACCCTCCGTAGGCACCTGTCCCTCCATACCTGGAGGTTATCTTCGTTGTAGTATCTGTCTTGGTTTGTCTTCTTTGAAGTGTCGCCCTCTTGGCCGACGTCTTTTCCTCCGTGCCCCTGGTCGCGGGCTTCTGTATTGTGGTTGTCTCCTTCAATGTAAGGTCGATAGGTCTGCCACTCCCAGCGGGAGCGTCGTCACCAACCTTTTCTTGTTGTGTGTTACTGGCCCATCTACTCGTCTTTCCTTCCCACAGACGGCGCCAAATTGTGTGAGTGAATTTTCGATCACACTGCTCTCCTTAGTAATTCAGCTGTTAGAACACAGGCAGAATAGATGGCACCCTGTTATCCTGCACAGAAAGAAAAGGCTCCGGCGATGGTTCTTCCACCCGGGGGCACTCCGACGATCAAGTCAGTATATCTCTCAAAGATAATCAAGTATTCAACTCACAAGCTTGAATATTGAAAAACATACCTTAGACCCATAGGGGTGCCTCTCTTTTATAGTCAATACAATCCTAGTCCCAATAGGACCCTAACTCCAATGGACTCAGGATTGCTGCTAATCTGGAACTCCCAGTGGGTTTAGGATAAAACCTCCTACGAGTTTCATCTTTACCCAAACCGAAGTCTTCTCTTAATTTAGGACTCTTGTCCTTTATCCGCTTATCTCGGATTCCGGTATCTTCGGAGATAACCTCGGCAACTACGAGATAACTTCGGCGTAACTACCACGACACGTGGCATCTCGGCTGACACGTCGGCGTCACCTTGCCACGTATTGGTACTCAGAAAATATATCCCCACAGTAACTTAGCTTCATTTTTTCTTAGAAAAATACTTCTTTTTTTTGTTTTTGGGTTTACTCGTGAAAGGCCAACTGTTTATCTTGCTTCTACATCTTCTTGCAACCTTTTCACAAAAAAATTCATCCCAAGTAAATGTATACAAAGAAAATAAATTTCCCTTTGTCAAAAATAAATAAATGAATAAATTTCATTTTTGTTTCGTTTACTTTCTATAATATTTTTTACTCTAATTAAATGACCCTTTTATTAGTTATCCCCTACTGAAGGGAAAAAGTGTCGGGTATGATTAATAATAGCCTTAAACTTTTCAAACTCAATTTTGTTGGACTTCTCTTTGGTTGAGTTTTCAAATCTATTTTTTAAAAGATTTTCAAAAATTAGTTTGGTAGAAATTTTTTTTGAAAAACATCAATTATTTTCATATAATTTTTTTCTTTTTTGAGACGAAAGCAATGTTTAAAAAATTTAAAAATATATTTTTTGATGTCTACTTTTGTCAAACTAATCTTTAGTTTTACAAAAAAAATAAATTTAAAAACAAATTTTTTAAAACTCAAACAAACAGAACCTTTAGAAAAATAAATTTGGGTCATTGATTTCAATTTATTACCAAAAATACGTCTAGCATGATGTACATTTTCCATTAAAGTTTTGCTTCCTTTCAACTGCCCGAGTAATTTTCTTCCTCAGTGGTTACATTTTGAAACTTAGCCCCTGCAACTTGATTTTTTAACTAAAATTATAACAATTCAAATTTTTAATTATTCTGTAAAATTTATATTAATATTATTTAATCTTAGTTAAGAAAATATATGATTTATTATATATTATTATGCATAATTTTGTAAAATAATATAATTATTAAAAGTTTAGGAGTCAAAATATAAATAGTACTAAAATAAATAATTAATTTTCTATTGATATATGATAAAGCGTAATTTAATTAGGAACTAATTTATTTATATAATTATATTAAAATATTGGATCAAAGTATAATTATCTTAAATATCTATTAAGGATAAGAACGAATCTATATAATTATTAATCGAATCTGTGGCAGATTCGGATGGGCCACGTCTACTCTCTCGCCCTATAAATAGAGAGGAGCCGTCTCACTTGGGAAGGAAGAAAGAAAGGAAAAAGAAAAGGAAGAGAGAAATAAGAGAGGAAAGAAAGGAAAAAATAGTGGACGCTGAGGGTTTTTAATAGTGAAA
The DNA here is from genome assembly GCA_036172215.1 of Camellia granthamiana. Taxonomy (NCBI): domain Eukaryota; kingdom Viridiplantae; phylum Streptophyta; class Magnoliopsida; order Ericales; family Theaceae; genus Camellia; species Camellia granthamiana. Next base: position 472,843 of record JAXFYN010000033.1, on the reverse strand, counting down.
AGGAAGAGTAAGGTATTAAAGTTAAGGTGAGTTATATTATACCTTGAGTCACCAAAATATATTTTACGTATGTTTTAACTTACCATATTTATTTTATACAAGTTATGTTTTATAAATTATTATAAACTATATTATTATTTCAGTTACGTGTATTATTTTCTAAACTCTATTTGCCTAAAAGGAAACTCATGGATATATTTGTTTATATTTTAAAGAATATTTGACTATCACCTTATATACAATTATGTTCTGTAAGTATCACCACGGGAGTCCCACGTCTTGGGGGACTTAAATAACCATTGGCCTCTGTTTGACCACTTTGTGGTCCTCTGTTTGTCATGGATCCATTGACCACTTTGGGAGCTACTTCTAGAATCCGTACGAGCCACCTCTTGAATCCGTACCTCTGTTATGTGCAGAACAAAGTACTGTGCAGAGCTAAGTGTTACACTATGGTGGGAGCCACCTCTTAAATCCGTACCTCTGTTCTGTGCGAAACTAAGTGCTGTGCGGAACTAAGTGCTACACTATTGTGGGAGCCACCTCTAAAATCCGTACGAGCCACCTCTTGAATCCGTACCTTTGTTCTGATTGTCACACCTGTGACCTCTGTTCTGTTCTGTACCGTGGTTATGGTTATTTACTTACATAATTTCTGTATTTCAGTTTCTGCTACTTAAATGATTTGTTTACCAATGATTTATTCACCAAAATGAGTTATGTAAATGTTTTGGCCTAATTAACTATCTATGGTTATTTCGTGTCCTCTATACTCTTGGTATAATATTTCTCACTGTGCCATGTGCTTATAGTTGTTTTTCAATTTTCAGGAAACAATACTGAAAAATCTAGAAATCCCCTAAATCTTGATTTGTGATTATGTATCAATTTTAAGCAGTATATAACAATTCCAAACAAATAATCAAGACAAATCAACACAACGATTTTAACGTGGAAAAACCACAATTGGACACTTCCAACTGTGAATAAAAAACCACAGGCAACAGCCACAAAACAATCCACTAAGAAGATTTAAAGGAATTACACAGGTATACTCTCAATTACCTAGCGAATCCACGCCTAATTGAACCAATCTCTATGTGCCTCTTCCAACCCCGTCTTTACCTCAGAATTGTCTTTACGATGAGCCACTCCAGAATCCACCAAAGCTTCAGGCTCGAATTCTTCAGAATCCACCGAAGAACAACTCTCTCTTTTGTGTAGAACAAACAAAACTTTTGATGTACTCTCTTTAAACCATAAGTTGAATACTCAATAAAACATAAAAGAAAACTAATAAAATATCCCCAGATATAAACCTTAAGAACCAAAAAGAAGATCTGGAGGAAATAAATAGTTTTGGGAGAAAACCAACTATTTATAGAAAATCCAAAAGTAATCCTAATTTTGGAAGAAATCCAATTACTTATAGAAGTTCAAAAGGAATCCTAGTTTTGGTAATTCTAGTTTTGAAAGAAAATCAACTTCTTAAAGAAATCATTGTCAAACGGGATTGCCAATAAAAAAACCTAACAATCTCCCCCTTTGGCCATGCCGTGACAAAACAAACCTAACAAATAAAATCCTAATCACCCCAACCCATTACAACTAACAAACACAAACTTCTTTCTCAAGATTAAGATCTGCAAAACCACTATTAGTCCCACAAGAGTATATGCAAAAGCAATAAACATATGGCTAGATTATTTTGAAGCATTTGAAACATGAGAATGAAAATATGAATAGATGCGACTTGGAGATTTTAAGACCATGTTGCATGAATAGATATACTAAGACGCATGCACTCGACGAGACAATCTCCCCCTTTGTGTCACAAATTGACAAAGGCCCTGTTTGGTAGAGCTGTGGGAAAGTGATTATAACTTATAGCCTAACAGCTTATAGCTTATAACTGTAAACATAAGCTGATTTTTGACTTATAAATTAAGCTTTCCCTCCCCCACTCAAAGAATAAGTTGATTTTTGACTTTAAAAAAATTATAAACTGTATTGTTAAGCTGAACCAAACACATTAAAATAGCTTAAATTAAGCTAAAAGCTGAAATAAGCTGAAAATAAGTCCCACCAAATAGGGTCAAAGGAAGCTTAAATAATAAAAAAGCCAATGCAAAGCAACATGCAAACCAACTAATGCCAAACTCTCTTACCCAACCAATTCAAGAAAAACCAAACTCCCCCACATTAAAAGCAATGAACACGAAGAAAACGACAAAAAATAATATAGTGGAGCAAGCAGGGAATTTCAAATTTATACCTTAAAACACACAAGACTATCCAAGAAGCACAATTACTTGAAAACACAATGTGCACAGCCTCTAGAAGATTCCTCACAAAAGAAAGTAATGCATTATGTGAAAAGCACAGATCCCATGATAAAAGTGTGTGTGTGACTCTTGGAGTTCGACAAACACTAGATTCAAATCCTAGCAGTGATATGAAAGCTGGACCTCTGACAAGAGAATCTAAGCACAACTAAGGAAAGTCAAATCACTAGGAATCAAGGGATATTTGGTGAGTAAATACGGAGGCTCCCCCTCAATCAATGAATCTTTTTCTTTTCCTTTTTTTTCACATTTTTTTTCTTTTCTTTCTTTTCCACATTTTTTTTTTCTTTCTTTTGCACTTTTTTCTTTCTTTTCTTTCTTGTGCACATTTTTTGTTTTTCTTTCTTTTGCACACTCATCAGCGGCTGACACGCTCAAGAGTATGGAAACCGAACCAGAGAAGCATGGATATAATAAGGATAACCTGGTTGGTGACTCCGAGGTAGCCTTTTCCTCATGCCTGGATTACAAAGAACAGAGGGGAAAGCCGTGGAGATGCAAAAAGATGGAAGATGGTTAAGAGACTCAACATCACCCATGACATGCTAGTATAGGTCAATTCCTTTCGAAAAACAAAAGATACCATGTCATAAGTCCATAGAAAAAAACTAATCACTAAGGCGGAAGACTCCGATATTTGCTAATCCAAGAGTGTGTACAGAATGAGACATACTAATAAAAAAATACACACTTCAACATGAGTAATGACCACATAAAGCACACACATATTAACATGTAATGGATATTCTTATCAATTCCAATATACACCAAGGACCACTCAAAAAATTTAAGCTTGCAAAATCATATTAAGAAAATCTTTTTGGGATTTTTTTTTTTTTTTTTTTTTTTTTTTTTTTTTTTTTTTTTAACCAAAGCAAGACAAAAAACGAACATGTACACATTTTTAAAAAAAAAAAAAAAAAAACACAACCCAAAAACTAAATCAAATAAACAAATTAACACAAGTCAAGTTTTCTTACCCAAACTGCTTTAGTATAAATAAAGTTGTGAGTATTGCGGTTCTTGGGTGGTGTCTTGACGTTGAGGTTCCCTTTGCTTTCAATGAGAACCCGTCTCAACTTGGTTTCCAACTTCCTATCAATGAAGTGTCTCCTATCCCACGAGATGTTGGAATTTCTTCCATCTCTGTGAGACACTCTCCCATGCAACTTATAACAATAAGGGCGAATATGACCATGCATACCACAATGATGACAAATAAAAACAGGGTGTACAGGTGTACCTTTTTTTCTTTGACCTTACCAACTTTAGGAAGATTGAGAAGTCTTTCCTCTCGTTGAATCTTGTGCTCCCCTTGCCTTTGAGTTCTTGTATCATTAGATGTGGGTGCATTCTGTTTTTGCTCTTTGTTATCACCAAAACCAATGCCACTCTTGTCAGAATAAATTTGTTGGGACCCAATGATATTGTCCAAAGTCTTTGATTCTCTGTTCCAAAGACCAATGGTAGCCATAACACACTTGAGCGCTTCCTCTTTCTTGATCATTAGTTCTTCCAAAGCAACTTGTGACATCTCGAGAGATTCAATCTTTTCTTCATCCATGGCATGGGTTTCCTGTAGCTCATTCCTCTCTGTCTCACAAGTCAATAGTTTTGCAGAAAGAGCTTGTCGATCATTAGCTATCTTGATGGCATCAGTCCTGGCCTCGGAAATCTCCTCCTTAAGTTTGACATTCTCACTTTCACATGCTTTGAGTTTCTTTATGAGTTTGTCATTCAATTTGAATAAGTTAAGAGACTCCTTATACAACTTTTCATAAGCTTGCTCAAGCTCTTCATCATCACTCTCCGAGGATTCGTCAAGTAGGAGTGGTCGAACCATAGAATTTCCCTCACGAATTGAATCCATTATCACAAATCAAACAAGATCTCGTTCTAAAAGAATTTTTTTTAAAAAAATAGAACGACCTGCTCTGATACCAATTGAAAAATCTAGAAATCCCCCAGATCTTGATTTGTGATTATGTATCAATTTTAAGCAGTATATAACAATTCCAAACAAATAATCAAGACAAATCAACACAACGATTTTAACGTGGAAAAACCACAATTGGACACCTCCAACTGTGATTAAAAAATCACGGGCAACAGCCACAAAACAATCCACTAAGAAGATTTAAAGGAATTACACAGGTATACTCTCAATTACCTAGCGAATCCACGCCTAATTGAACCAACCTCTATGTGCCTCTTCCAACCCCGTCTTCACCTCGGAATTGTCTTTACGATGAGCCACTCCAGAATCCACCAAAGCTTCAGGCTCGAATTCTTCAGAATCCACCGAAGAACAACTCTCTCTTTTGTGTAGAACAAACAAAACATTTGATGTACTCTCTTTAAACCATGAGTTGAATACTCAATAAAACATCAAAGAAAACTAACAAAATATCCCCAGATATAAACCTTAAGAACCAAAAAGAAGATCTGGAGGAAATAAATAGTTTTGGGAGAAAACCAACTATTTATAGAAAATCCAAAAGTAATCCTAATTTTGGAAGAAATCCAATTACTTATAGAAGTCCAAAAGTAATCCTAGTTTTGGTAATCCTAGTTTTGAAAGAAAATCAACTTCTTAAAGAAATCCTTGTCAAACGGAATTGCCAATAAAAAAAACCTAACAAATACAATACAGAAATAGCTTTTGGGAAGTCTTAAACGCGGGGTTGCGGAATAGATACACACAACACTTTTATGATATTTTTCTATGTAATACGGCCTTTTTGGTCAATACATTTTTTAATAAAAATAGAAGCTTCGATTATTATTTTGGTACCCTCATTTAAATATTATTTCTGCTCGTGTTTATTGATTTATTTATGAATTGGCTGTAGGTAATTTCAGTTACTGGCCATCACGATACTTAACCTTTGAGTACGGGGAGCGAGTCGTGACAAAAATAACTACACACAAATAATAATAATAATAAATATTTTTAAAAAAAAGTCAAAAAATAATTTTAAAAAATCAAAAAACTATTAAAAAAATCAAACATCTCAATAATTCACAAATTTTCGACACAATTAAAAAAAATCATTATCAAACCCATTAATTTGTCTCCACCTCAAAAGAAACACATAAGCCCCTTTAGAGATAGGAGCAGTAAGAGGCACTATCACCAAAAAGTCAAATAAATAAATAAAAAAAAAGAAAAAAAAAAGAGCCAATTCCCAAAAGAGATATTAGTGGAAAATCAGGATAAACTAGGCTGACCTAAGAACTTGTCATAAACAATTAACATAAGTTACAATTCTCTTGGTGTTCAAGTTCTATATTGATATTTCAACATCAATCTACAGAAAGTTCACATTACAACTTGACCAAAAGTATAAAAAAATTGTCACAATTGAACGTTGAATGACTAAAGTAAGATTTAGCTAGTGTAAGGTGAAAAGTCTAATTTACCCTTGAACTAAAATCAAATATCAACTCTGCACAACATCCAAAAATCAAAACTTAATTTGCATACTTGTTCTATTGAAAATCAATCAGTGTATCTTGCAGAGAATTGAACTATTGTCAAAAGAATGAAGATATACTTTGAGATCAAAATGTTAAAAAACAAATGAATGGTTGTATTTTACAAAGCCATGCCAAATGTTTTAATATTTGCATAATAAAAGCACAAAGCTACAAGAATAGCTTGTGATAATGAATTAGCAATGTCATTCTTCTGATATCACTACAAAAATTTCGATTTTTTACAACGGCGTTTTGCCTTCGCAAGTACTCATAATGTCGTCTCAAAAAAGTTTTAGCGACGGCAAATGACTTTTAACGATGGCAAACGGGGGGTCACAACAGAGGGCGTTGCTAAAACGTTTTAGCGGCGACATCATGCCGTCACCTTTTTTTTGCGACAGCAAATGTGGCCTTTTGCGACAACATTTTACTATCGCCTATAATATGTAAAAAATTAAGACATTTTGTAACGGCATTGCTTTACCGTCGCTAAAAGTGTTATTTGAGATGGCAAATATGCCGTCGCGAAAGTTTTTTATTGCGACGATATACGTGCCGTCGCTAAAAGTATTATTTGAGACGACAAAAATACAGTCGCGAAAAGTTTTTTTATTGCGACGGAATGCGTGCTGTCGCCAATTTCTTTTGCGACGGCAATGCATATGTCGCAAAAAAAATACATTTTGGTTCTAATATTTTTTGAGACGATGCGGTGCCGTCGAAAAAAAAAACTGCAATAAAATTATTAAATATATTAAAATTACCTGTATTAAATGAAAAATAATTGAAAAAGAAACCAATAATTGCATAATAATATAAAAATTCCTGTATAAAAATAACAATTTCTCCATAATAAAAATATTCTTACATTCATAACTACACATCAGCAAAATTACCCCACTACATAATGTTGCATAATACATATATAATATTTAAATACATAATGTTGTTCACAATTCAAAATAACAGAAATCAAAAACAAAAGTTTTCCTCATCATTCTTCGTGAGTAACAAAAACAAAAGTTAGCCGCATTCTTCACAGACATGCATTCCACAAGAAGCAAACTCCTACTCGGGACATTTCTGAAAACAAAAAATAAAAATAATTAATGACAGTATAATTATATGTTAATATGTTAATTACAAAAAAAAACATAAAAATTTAACTACTATATAATTACAAAGATAAGTAAATAATTTTGGCTAGACCGAAATCCGGCTCTAACTCCCAAACTGGCAACCTAATTCGAGTCCCGTCTTTTCCCACAAGTCTTTCGTGCCTAGGCGGTCGTGTGTGCCAAGTTTCGTACTAATTCGACACCATTTGGTGATTTTAGGACGTCAACACCTCGAATTTAAGTTTCTTAAGGAACTAGTTTACCTAGAGTGAAATTCGGCTCTAACTTCCAAACCGGGAACCCGATTTGAGTCCTGTCTTCTCCCACAAGTCTTTCGTGCCTAGGCGGTCGTGTGTGCCAAGTTTCGTGCTAATCTGACGCCGTTTGGTGATTTTGGAGCGTCAACACCTCGAATGCTAAGTTTATTAAAGAATTAGTTTGTCTAGAGTGAAATCCAACTCTAACTCCCAAACCGGGAACCCGATTCAAATCCCGTCTTCTCCCACAAGCCTCTCATGCCTAGGCGGTCATGTGTGCCAAGTTTTATGCTAATCCGACGTTGTTTGGTGATTTTGGGGCATCAACCCCTCAAATTCAAGTTTCTTAATGAACTAATTTGCCTAGAGTGAAATCCGGCTCTAACTCCCAAACCGGGAACCCGATTTGAGTTCCGTCTTCTCCCACAAGTCTCTCGTGCTTAGGCGGTCGTGTGTGCCAAGTTTTGTTCTAATCCGACGCCGTTTGGTGATTTTGGGACGTGAACACCTCAAATGCTAAATTTCTTAAAGAACTAGTTTGGCTAAAGTGAAATCCGACTCTAACTCCCAAACCGGAAACCCGATTCGAAACAAATCACCAAGTAATCAAAGCAATGTTGTCAATGGCATAGGCAACTCTAAACAATGGACCTAGCTGGTTTATACACTTTTGCACAGGTAAAAGAGTTCAAAAAGACGATCATTGAATCAGTTTTTACATGAATGATTGTTAGAATAAGGAATATCTTTACTTTTTATGAGTTCCAGTTATTTTTTAATCTCACAATATTTGATATCTGCAGAATCATGTATTTTGTCGAGTGGCTTTTATGTATCAATTTCCATGTTTCTATGGTGTCAATAACCAATTAAAAATGAATTGGGGTGGTTTGCAGGATTTTCAAATAAGAAAATTAAAATACTAACAGCAAATTTCTCAAAGAAAAAAATGTAAATGAAGGGGAGTAGTTATCGCAGAAAAAAGAAAAAAGAAACTGTGAGGGGGAGAGAGAGAGGGTAGTCAAGCAGCTAAAATAATCAAAGTAAACATTGCAGTTCTTAGTACCTTGACATATCAATTGTTTGCCACCGTCCAAAATCTAAGCTAGAAAGCACAACAATGTGCTTTTTTCCACTAGCAGCAGCAAAATCAGCCACATTCTTTGCAGATTCAACCATCATCCCCTGTTTAATCATCCACTTAGAACTTTAGAGTCAATTTTTGAAGAAATGAAAATGAAGACACTATCTCCTAACGAAATGGAAACAAGCATACATCAAATGAAAAATAACCCTATGGAAAATCTACGCCACATGGTACACTTCAACTATGACTAGGAAACAGATTCATAAAGTAAACATATGTGTGTTTGTCCATGCATATCAGGTGGTTTTACTGGCCCCATTTGCTTCCACTTATTTGAAACTTATGTAGTTTTACTTTGTTTTGATCAGAAACTTATGTAATTTTACTTTACATTCACACAGGTTAGGTGCTTGGTTCAACTTATCAGATTTTCAACTTATTTGCCATTTCAACGTAAAAACCTCAAAATAAGCTAAAAAGGCTAACCACTACAACAAAAAAGGATTTTTACGGCACCAAATGCACCTCGTGGAAACGATTCTACGACGCACGAGGTAAAGCCATGTTATGACCAGTCTTGGAAAGTCATTCACTTCAACGACATGCCGTAGCACGCCGTAAAAAATATTTAACGCCGGATCTTGTGCGTCGTGTTTGACTTTTCTACAATTACTTTTGCACGCCGTTAATTAAAGGGACAAACCACGATGCTCACTAGGACAAATATAATTCATTACTACAGACAATGGAACAGCTCAATACAATTAGATTTCTGTCATCAGACAGTATCCAAGTTTATGCCCACTAGAACAGATTCAAAATGAATAACAAAGATGGTTCAAATAGCGAACTAAGAAAATATGCAATGCTGTCACTCGACAAAGTTTAAGTAATTCTGAATAGTAACCATGGCCATGATTTAACTTATGTTGTCTTCTGTATATTTGCACACCAATACCAATCAGTGAAAAGAAGAAGAAAACAAAAAAAGAACAAACAAAAAACTATCCTTGATGGTGAATCACCATAAGTTTGAGTACACAGCTAAGCAATTGAAGAGACAAGAAAAAAATACATGACTTTGGAAAAAATCCAGATGCTAAAAATAAATTTAATTCATTCGCTAAGGATAAAAATAAAAAATAAAAAAGTATCATAAATCTTTACCAAAAGATAGAACCTCAACAAGAAAGATGGATACCTCACATTGGCATGTGGGCGATCAAATATTTCACATTGATTGATGGTAGACATTGAACTATGAAGAGGAAGAACAAGAAACTTGCTGGGATCTCTAAGTAAACTGTTTGCTTTAATTTTTTCAAGCAGCTTAGAAATATCATCCCAACCAGTGAGGAATACAAGAATGGCTCCATCACCTTCATGACGACAGATGTGTTCTATTGTTGATTCCACCTACAAGAGATTAATGTATCTTTTAGGCAAAGATGCATTTTCAAGGTAAGAATTAACACCAATGTGACTTGTGAGAACCCTCTAATATGTTCCAAGAGCTTTATAAGTATGTTCAACAAATAAATGAAAATGCTACTAGCTTAAAATTGTTCAATGATGCAGTTCAAACCTTATACCTTTTTCTTTTTTTTTTCCCCCTAACAAATAAATTTGTACTTCAAACTCATCTGAAGAATTTTAAACGCAACAAATAGAATTAATAATAATAATAACAGCACCATGATGCCCAAAGTTCCAACATCATATTTCTCTTAGTTTCCTACAAATAAAAAAGGGTTGTACTCAATGCATAAGGTTCCCTGCTCACAACAGGGTCTAGGATAGGAATAAGCGGGCAACCTTCCCCAAACTGTTTGTAGAGAGGCTGATTCCAGGATTCGAACCCACTCCACAACGCTGGGAATCCTAGACACCCCTCAAACTTGTTTAGATTAAAAGAGTAGCCTTATTATAAATATTTGTCTAGCTCCAAAGTGTCACTCCAATATCTTCCGCAAATATCAATCTATTTGACAATTCAAATGTAAATGCTCAAATGTCCAGTATCTAGGTAGCTGGCTAGTGTGCCACACCACAAACTTCCCTCTTACATGGGAGCTTCTATTTCAGGAACATTCCAGCTTCATTGTAGGAACCTGTTCTACAATGGTTGCTTTTTTTCTTTTTCTTTAATTCTGCTTTCTTTTACTTTATAATGATCTTTTGCCTTTTCTGCACACGTTATGCTTCTGTGATCACTCAGCAACTTCTCTCCATGTTTTTTATTTTTTCAATCTTTTTTTGGTATTTAGTTTTGTATTTTATTAGGTAAAGCTACAGATATATTGCACAATTTCTGTGGATTTTCTCGTTTATGACCATTTCAGATATCATGAAGTCTAGCAACAGCTGCATAAATTGATAAATACAGCACTCCTATAGATGAAGTCCCGTCGCGTGTGTTTAGTTACTACAGGATTCAGTAAACCCAGCCACAAACTTTTTCAATTAATTAAATTAAGTGTGTGCTTCATACTAATTTAACATAACAAAGCATCACAAGAAGGTCCATGCTTTATTTTTTGGCATACTAAAGCATACCACACTTTGAGCAGAATTGAGTTTTGTACTCATGATTTGCTACTTTTAAGCATGAATCTTATCTAAATTCATTCTTAAAAGTGTGACTTTCAACCATTATTGTAGTAGTGACTCTATGAAAATGTTTTATACATATGGATATCCTATGCTATTTGTGTTTGGAAAAGTATATAAATGACATCCTCAGTTAGTCCCATGTACTAGGGGACAACAAACTTACTAATAGCATATGATTGAGATCTTCTTTGCCTCGTGTGTGTATAGTATTGGGTTGTCATGCCCATCATTTATTCAATATCATAGTGATATAGTTGTGTAGTAGAGTAGGTTATATACACAAAAACAGAGTCCTGACCATGGCTACATCCTTTTGGAATTGTATTAAAAAAAAATTAAGAATGAAATTCTAAAACCAACAATATTTTCATAAAAACCATGAAGAGTGTGACGCCTCTCATGCCACCTGACAACCAAACTAAACAATCATGGCTTGAAGCAACCCAATTAGAGGCATAACCACAACAAAACAACCATGGTCTAAACCAACTCAAAGAGGCACAACCTCCACCACTGTGAAAAATGATTAGCAAATACACTATGGTGGTATTCTAAGATTTCATTTTCCTGGGGTTCTCAATGTTAGTATTGACATATCTTTGCTAATATTAAAAAAAAAAATGGCAACTAAATTATTATATATACATGGAATTTAATTAAAAATAATCTCTCTTTATCTCATTTCTTTCTACTATCATTGTACTATTTAGCTTCTAAATTGAAAATTCAAACCTATTCCACTTAATTTTCGATGAATTCAGGCACATTCCGAAGTTGAAAAAAATTACAAGTAATCTCACTTTTTCTGAGTTAAATAAGCTGAAAAAATCAAATAATCTAGAATCTAGAATTGTAATCAAACACCATCAATTGACCTTTTTTTAATCAAATAATCAAACTAAACCCAAAGATTTATTTATAAAAAAACAAAATTCAAACCCATTAAGAAATGAATTGAACAAATACAAATTCTATTATGTATTAAAATTAAGTTACATTTTTTTTATACATACCTTAGTCCCCACTCCATCCTTGAGTGTGAGAGATTTTTGCCCTTAATTCTTATTTTACAACTACTATATTAAAGAGCACAGATCCTTCAGGAAATAGCTTTTCAAACTTTGGAAAGCATAATGGTTCACACAAAGACAATAAGAGGAAAAGTCATGGCCTGACCAAAACGTGGCAGTTTAAAGGTGTAGTAGTAACTAATGTCCCTAAGGGCAGCAGGTATCCCCCGAATCCTTCCAAATCAAAACAATAATAATAATAATAATAATAATAATCTCACAAGATTTGTTTCCTTTCTTACTTTCTCTTTCCTCTTTTTCCCCTTTTTTTTAACCTCAAAAAAATCAAGATTTCAAAAAGCAAATGACTGTGTAAAGAAACCCAATAATGGAGGTGGATGTATGAATAACAGTCATAAAATAGCTCAGCTACGTCAAATCCAATGCTTAACGTGAGAGGAAAACAACATTTGGGATAAGATGAAAAATAAAGCAAAACCCAGATCACATTGAAGGGGGGGGGGGGGGGGAAACCTAGATTCCAATGTTTGATTTTTTGTAAGAAAAACCCAATTATAGATACGATTCACATATACGATTCGCATAAACAACTCGAAAACGGAGGAAGGCTCAGAAGAGAGAGTAAAAAAAACCTAGATTGGGATTTCTGCAACAGGAGAAGGAAGCAATTTTGTGCATCGTGTTTAATTTTCTGTATTTGGTTTTTGTCCTCATTGGTTCATGGTGGGCATTAGACAAAACAACAAATCAAAAAATTCAAGAAAAAAGATTTTCAGTTACCTAATCGCAGACTCTTCACAAGATTGGAGGGTATTCTGATCGATGTCCCAATACCGATTTGATGCCCTCTTGTGCAAAGGTGGCGCTGGGCGGCGGTGGCTGTGGCAAAGGTGGAGCTTCTGGCCGTTGTCTCTCACTCTTGCTCCCTCTCTTTTACATGCCTTTTGATGAACCCTTTCATTTTCCTATTGATTAGAAGAAGTCAGAAGAAGCCAAAAGTTAATATATTTTGATATATATTTTTTTTAATATTTGTTTTGGCATTTGGTGCCTGAATGTTTTTAATTTTGGCGCTATTTTTTTCGGTCATAGCTTTCACGACAGAAATTTAGTGTCGTGTAAAGTTAAATATTTTTAACGGCTGACTTTTTGTGTCGTAAAAAGTTCAATTTTTAATGAAAATTTTATAGTTAATGAATTTTTTTTTAGTTACTAAGGTTGAAAATTTATTTGTTTCATTTTTATTTTAATGAATTTTTTTTTTATTTGGTAGAAGTAGGGGTAATATTTTAATGAAAAATATTTTTCATTAAAATAAAGTTAATTTTTTATGGTCAATGAAAAAAAAAATTTGCAGCCCATTTTTTTTTTGTTACTAAAATTCAGGAACTAATTTTTTGTGGTAGAGGAAAAGGAGCGATAGTAGTGAAGGTGGTGAATAAGAGGTGATGATGGTGGTGGTGGTGATGGCAAAGGAGATTAGTGGTGAAGTTGTGGTAGTGGTAAAGGGGATGGAGTGGTGGTGGTGGAGGAGAGATAATGGCAGTAGTAGTGGCAGTAATGGTGGTGGTGGTAGTGGGGTGGTAGCAATAGTGGTAGTAATGGTAGTCGTAGAAGTGGAGTAGCAATAGTGGTAATAGTGGTGGTAGTGGAATGGCATTTGCAGTAGTGGTGAAGCTAATAGAGGAGATGTGTGGTGAGAGAGAGATGAGTGAGAGACAGATAGAGAAGAGAGATAGAGACAGAGACAGAGTGATGAGCGAGAAAGAGACAAAGTGGTCGCTAAAAGTGCATTTTCTTGTAGTGGATCGATAAATCGAGAGGGAGCTCGGTAAATAAAGAAGAAGAGAGGGAGAGAGTGAGCAAGGTGAACACAATGAGGGAGAGAGAGACAGACAGACAGGCACACAAAGAGAAAGAAAAAGAGAAGAGTGATGAGTGAGAGAGAGAGAGAGAGAGAGAGAGAGAAACAAGAGATAAGCGAGAGATAGACAAAGAGAGAGAAAAAGAGCGAAAAGAGATGAACGAGAGAAAGACACAGAAAAAGATAGACAGAGAGAGAAGAAAGATGAGCGAGAGAGACAAAGAAAGAGATAGATAGAAGAGAGATGAGCGAGAGAGATGAGAGAGATAGAGAGAAGAGAGATGAGCGAGAGACACAGAGAGAAAGAGAGAGAGACAGAGACAGACAGAGAGAGAAAAGTGACGAGTGAGAAAGAGAGAGAGAGAGAGACATGAAGATGAAAAAATAGTGAAAATAGAAATGTTATATCAAAAGAGTAAGACGTCGTTTTTTTTTAATTTTTTTTGCAACAGAAAAATATCGTTGCATTTATTCAAACCATTTTGTGATTGTGACTATATATATATGAAGTCGTCTCAAAGCCACAAATTTTTTTTTTTTTTTTACTTTTTTGTTTTGCAAAGGTATTATTACAGTTGCAAAAAACTCACTTTTTTTTTAGATTGCAGCTGGTGCCGTCGCAAAAATTCTATTTTTTCGTGACAACAATCTCTGCCGTTGTAAATACTCTCATTTTTTTTGCAACAACATTTTCTGCTATCACAAATACTCTATTTTTTAGCGACAGCAAATTGTGCCATCGTAAAAACTCACTTTTTTGCGACCGCAATTTCTGCCGTCGCAAATACTCTATTTTTTAGCGACAACAAATTGTGTCGTCGCAAGAACTCATATTTTTCGCGATAGCAAATTGTGTCGTCGCAAATGCTTCCGTCTTTTAAGCCCACTTTTCTTGTAGTGTATACATAAAAGCACAATCTACAAACCAACTTGTGTTAATTGCAAATGAAGGACGAAAATGACTGCAATTACTTTGGAAATTTTCGTATCAAACAAATACCAAAGGACCGATCTGTATTTTACCAGAGAACGAACAATAGAATTGGAACACCATAAGACTTCCAGGTCGATTCGTGCTTGCATATATTCAATCTTCACAATCCCACCACTCTCCCAAATATTCTTTTGAAGAGACCACGTCTACATTTTACAGTCTTGAGATCATTACCTGAAACAATAGCGTTTTTGAAAATATTATAAACATGTTGAGTAATTGAAGACGAATTTATAGAATAAGGGAGCATTCAAGTGTCCCATGGAAGGATGATTCTATTCACACCATTAATACTCGCAGTATACACCATTACTTACACACACAAAATAATTTTTAGGATTTAAAAATATCTTAGTTCACACCTTAACTTTCTATTACTAACCCTATATTAACACACCACTATATACACCATTACACACCAAAAAATATTCATCTTCACCACCATATACAACAAAACCTCCAAAATCTTCAGAACAAAGACTACCAGAGACCATTTTCATCGGTCTTGACCTCCATCATTGACAGAGGTTGCATTTGGCCTCCATCTTCGCCGGTGTTGATCTCCATAGTTGGAGTTGAACTCTCGTAGTGTCTCATCTCATCGTCTCATCATTTCAAATCACTGGCAAAGTGTTTTATTTGGCCTCCATCCTCGCCGGTTTGGATCTTCATTGTCGGTCTTGAACTCTCACCCCTCATTATCGTTTCAAATTTATCAAATTAGTCATATTCATAAATACAGAGTTGAATAAACTTAATGTGTTCAAAAATTTATAGTTGAACAATGAATAAAACTTTAATTTATTTTAACCGAACTAACTCAAAATGTTCAATTTTTCATGTATGAACATTTAATATTTGGTCAATTGTAATAATTTGAAAAATTGTTTTATTCAAATATAAATAATCGAACATTGCATAAAAGTTCAACTCTAGTTATCCGAATACGACGAACAAACTGATCTTCCCAACATACGAACAAGATAAATAAAAAACTAAAAAAGCAAGTCATAAACTAACATTTTCAATGTTTATATCGGAACCAACCATCTCAGTGTCATCTATAATGTGCAAATCTTCAAAACTAATTGATTTTAATGTTCTTCAACCCTAAATCTTTGAAGGTAATAATGTTTTGAATTTGAAAAATAAGTATAATGGAGAAGAGAATGAAGTGAACTAATTGATAATGAATGATATCATAAGTGTATATTAATGGTGAAGATGATGAAGAAATATAATATTTATATGTTAAAACCTTAAACCTTATAGGAATGATGGTGTGTGAAGAGTATTTTGTATTTTTAAATATGAAATTTTTGAATGGGTAGACTACACCTCTTGTTGTCCTTAATGGTCATTTCATTGGACGATATTATTGAAATATAAATTTAATCTATTAATGGTGTGTACCGAGGGTGTGTTTTTTTGGACTTACTGGATAAAGGGGAATTATAATCCACTGGGCTGTTAGTCCTAGGATGCATTGTCCCCGGACTATTTGATTGGATTAAATTTATATCCTAGGTTTGTTTAGTCATGAGATTAGATATCTGGATTGGACTATTCTATTGAATCCTATGTTTGTTTGGGATATTATGGAGAAGGATAAATGGTCAAAAGACTATTTTGCCCTTTTGAATTATTTACTAAATAATAGAAATATTAAATTTGAATTATAAAATTAAATAAATAGAATATTAATAAAAATTACATTAATTTATTTTAATTTGTAGTTGAGACTTTTAAATTTTATTTTACTTTACTAAGTATAATTAATACCATATTATTAAAATAAATATTTTAATAAAGTATAATAAATTTTATTAAGTATAAATCATTTAATAAATAAATTTAGTATAAATAATTTAATAAATATATTTTATTTTTAAAAAGATATTAAATAGTAGAGGATCAAAAATATAATTTCACTACCTAATCCCATGGGATGAATTATCCTACAAATTGTGTCCCCCCGAGATAGAGTAATCCCATAAATTTGGGATTCATAGTCCTGTGCAAAAATTTTCAATCAAACAACAGACTATTAGTTTGGATGGACTATTAGTCCTATCCCATGCTTGAATCCTTCCAAACAAACACCATCTGAGAATATTGGTGGTGTAAATAGAATCACCCCCCATGGAATTGCAGTCCTTGCAGAACAAAGATAAAAGAGTAGTGCAGCAAACTCAAGTCATTGTTGTTAATTAGGAAAAAAATAAATTGCACAAAAAATTATAATGATAAAGAGTGTTGCTAAGAGCACCCCAAGAATTTCTTTGAAACCCCCACTATTTGGAGAGAAAAAAAATTATCAAAATTTTACCTTAAAATAAAATTCCAATTTTGCCCTCATCTCTACCCCTACCCCTACCCCCACCCCACCACCCACCTCCATTAACTCCAGCCACCTTCCCCCACCCTTGCACACACCACCCATCCTCTCTAAGCCATTTACGAAGGCTCCCCACCACCGAAAACCTCCATACTGCAACCCCCCCCCCCCCCTCACAATTTCTCTCTCTCTCTCTCTCTCTACCAAAATGTGGGGGGCTAGGAGGTGGCGCCGAAGGATGGAGAGGGGAGGGGAAGGGTGGCTAGAGCTGAGGGTGGTGGTGGAGGCGGCTAGGGTTTGAGAGAGTGGGTCCAAAGAAACTTTATAGAGTTCGAAATTAAGTGGATGGGTCCAAAGAAATTGTATAAGAGCTATTAGCAGCACCCAAGCTAAAAAAATTCTCAAATTCATAATAATGTACCACACCCACACAATTGCTTGCACTCGTATTCACAAGAATACACATTTTTAAGAAAATGGAGCATGGGTAGCTTAGTGGTATCAGCTACTCTCTTTCATAAGGAGAGGTCAGGGCAATTGATCATGGTAGTAGGTATCCATAGGCAGCATATCGGAGGAGCAATAATAGGCTAGCCTTGTACACCATATCCAACACACATACGAACAGAAGGGAGGAAAAAAACAACAAAAAATTGGACAAATTTCAACAGCCATGTCAACAACAGCACAGATGAATAATTTTCATATCAGACAACATATTGGCCTCTCAATGATTCAATATCAAGAGTTAACGAGAGCTACCTTTTAGTCTGCCAGCAAGATACAATGTTTCTTCTGCAATCGGTCTCCACTGCTCAGCGCATGAGTAGTTGATTCCTAGACCAACACTAAGTCCTCTCAAAAGATGCACCATGCGAAGAACGGAAAACAGTTCCTCTGGAAAAGCCTAACATTTCCATAACAAAATAAGGAAATTAGTTTCATTACACCAAGGAATATAGTGGCATGAAGAATTCGTGTCACAATTTCTCACCAAGTTCAACCCAGTCATCAAATTTTTACTGTCTTGTAACAGACATGTTTCTTGCTATAAGCATATAAAACAGTTTCAAATATGCACAACCACATTACTAGAACAAATGTCATTCACCTTAAATATGGCTGAATATATTTCCTAAGAAGTCTTAAGCAATAATGTGCATGTTTGGCTGTGGGTTCTATTGGGGGAAAGGAAAGAAAAAAGAAAAAGAAAAAAGAAAAAAAAAAGCAATGAAAAATTCAAAATAACCCATCATTTTCATTGTGTGCAAATAATTTTGGAAAAGTCAAAAACAACTTTTGGTGTTACCAAAAAATGGGTAGTTTTTCAAAAAATAATTTTACAAAACAATTCACCAAACAAGTTTTTGTGTCGTTCAGGAAATAAAAATAGAAAATCAAAAAAAAACCAAACAACCATAACATCTTTACAAATGAAAATACTCATTTCTAATATAGCAACAACACAAACTAGTTTTCAATAATTTCCTTTTTACATGATGTACCAATATACCCATAAAATGGCATAGAAATGTTAACCATTGATGTTGTGTACTAACAAACAATCTATTAGATTTGCTGTAAAAAAGAAGTAAGGAAGAGAAAGAACAAGATAAGAGAATACACAATGTACGGCTAATATAGAGACCCTTTCTGAATTTGGGTTCTCTTAGACACTTATATTTATATTAGTAAGACCCAAAGTACACAAATACCCCTTGGACTAAGATAACACATGACACACATAAAACCTAACACAATCATATAAGCAAATGATGATACCTTAATGTGCTTCTGGTGGAATGCCGAAAGTACAGGCAAATGGGAGATATCACATACCTCATGGCTAATGAATACAAGGAATATAATGCATACCTGAACAGCAATTTTTTCTATTGAAGATTCTTCAGAGAAAGGTTGCAACATCTTCACACCAGGCTGTAGCTTTGTATCAAACATTGTCTGTGCCAACTTAAGCATTTCCTTTTGTCCATCCTCACACTTGATTAAGGTATGTATGCCCAGCTCCCTAATAATTGAATACAATCCAAACACCACTCAAACCCAATATAATTAATAGTGATTTAAAAAAAATAAGGGTAAATTACACCTACACCCCCTGAGGTTTGGCTTTAATACAAATACCTCCCTGATGTTCTAGAAATTACATTTTCCTCCCTAAAATTTATAATCTCATTACAGTTTGCCCACTCTGTTAACTAACTGTTAGGTGCTAACACCAATTGCTGACATCATCAATTAATTTGTTTGATGAATCGCAACAGTGGCACCAACAAGCAAGGGCATTAAAGTCATTTTAATTTTTCTATTAAGGGGGTCATTGTAATTTCCAAAATGTTAGGGAGGTATCTCTATTAAAGCCAAACCTCAGGTGAAAAAAAAATCAACCCATTTCAGTCAATTGAATAGCTACAACACACGCATATAATAGTCAGGATTAATAGAACTCGCCCCCCTCCCCACCCCCATTTTTCTTTCGTTCTCTTTCTTTTCTTCTTCCTTTTTGTTTCTTTTTGTTTTTGTTTTATTTTCTGTGTGTGACTACCACATACAATCCTCAAAGTAGTAGCTTGTCATCACAATTCCACTGGCATTAGATTTTAGTACATAAACAAGGAATTTATGGGCAAAATTTAGTACCTGTAGCTCTCTGATGCCCTTACAGGATCCGTGTCAGCAATAGCAATAACCAGATTAGCATATCCAAGCCTTAAATTGTCTGGAAGGTCCTTCACTTGCCCGTAGTCAAGCAAGGCAACCTGATTAGGGATGACAGGAAGATGCATATTTAAGATATTAGAATACAAACATGGCGATAAATGATATTGAAATGTGAAGCAACCAAGTATTTGATCGAATTTTCTTGCTAAATCATCTTATAGTGTTATTTGTTTGGTTTAGTTTTTGAAAAACGATTTTGAGTTTTTTTTTTTTTTTTTCGAGTTTGTCTTTAGTGAACTTGTTTTATAATTTAGTCAAAAAAAAATTTAGTTGCATCTAAAAGTAAAATATTTATGAAAAAAAGCTCAAAAAAAAAAAGAAGGGGGGGGGGGGGGGGGGATGAGCAGGTTTTTTGTTTTTATGTCTTTAGTGAACTTTTTTAAAATTTCTTCACAAATATTTTACTTTTTAGGTGCATCTAAAAAACAATAAAAAAAAAAAAACTGACTAAAATATGGAAAAAGTTTGCTAAAGACGCAAAGAATCACAAAAAACTCAAAAACAGTTTTTAGTTGGAAAACCAAACAACTATAACCACAAATTTGAGAATAGAACTAAGACTATTACCCATTAAAAGAAAAAGTATAGGGGAGAAAAGGTTGGGAAGACGGAAGCAATGTTGAATGTTTTAAGGTAGTAAAGTTTGGTTGCCTTCTTGCCTCAGAACCTTTACAGATCAGAATATTTCCAGGATGGGGATCTGCATGGAAGAAACCACTCTTCAGTATCATTTGTCCATAAGCAACTGCCAAACTTTTAAGGATGTTCCTGCATTTGAGATATTTTAGTAAGAGCGTTATGCTTTCATCTAATTATGTCAATGTCGTTGAAGGATAGCCAATAAAGAAAAGCAAAGTACAAGAAGAAGGAAGCCGTGGAGATGCCTTTTGAGAGAGGATACCACATTCAAGGTGAAATGATTTCCCTTGGTCTAGGGTTTTTTGTGCAATTTAGTTTGTCATTTGAATATTATCATGAAATTTGCCTAGACACCGTCAGAAAAGGTACCTAGAAAAAGCAAGCACATTTACTAATAAAGAAGAAGGTGTAAGGATCTATCTCAGGGATATTCACAATACCAGGCAATACTTGCATTCAAAAAAGACATCCTGAAGGATGAGGCCATTCACATGTTTGAATACCTCTCTCACACTTCTACAATAACATATTAAAACTGCCCAAAATGTCTTACAGCTTAAAAGAAGAAACTAAGATATAAGCTAGTAAGTTATGGATTTAAAGTAGATGATATGAACTTTTTGCATAAAAATGGGGATTATGATAAGAAAAAAATTGGCAGAAAAGGACTTCATACTCTCTGAGGTAATCAATGGGCTTACCTCTTTGCCGCAGCTGCGATCTTACCACCAGGATTTATGCCTCTTTTAGCTATTTCATCTCCAAGCTTTAGAATTGGGATTCCATCAATATATTCCATTACTAAGACCCTCCTAACAAAACAATGAAACACATTTAATTACCGCCAGGTAAAGTAAAAGAGCTTACAGAATGATCAACAATGAAGTGATGCAGAATCACAAATATACATAAACCAGCAGATCAGTAGCTAAAAAAATAAAGTTAAATTCACTGCAAGAACACATAAGCCAGCATCTGTAGCTAAAAAAATAAAGTAAATTAATTTGGGAATTTATAATCAATCTAATTGCAGAGTCCAAGACCATTAAATACAGTAGGACAATCTAACCAATGTTTTAAACAGTGAAAGAGCAGAGTGATATACTAGAGAGCCTATACCAACGATTCTCATGTTCATCCTCTGCAACCATGTTATTGTTAATATTTTCAGAAAATATTTCCAAATCCACAGTGCTTTTTTCCAACTTTCCAGTCAGCAGACTGAATGCTTGTCCAAAACATCATAATGATAACATATCCGACCTTAAGTTTTGGGATTTAACTACATACTTTTCTCTGCCACTCCATCCCGTCAGACATCATATTTTCCGGATGAGAAATAAATGAACAAATCATCCCTTCTTACAAGTGAAATTCACGTCCTTTCAGTTTTCCAGTACTGATTTTTTGAAATTTAAACTAAAGTAGTTTCCACTGCCACTTCATCCTGACAATAATTTTTTCTCTTTTTCTCTTTTTTTTTTTTTTTTTTTTTTCTTTCAGATGAAACATGAGCATTTACATCTCTTCTTACTAACTACATTTTGACCCTGTTGCATTGTTTTTAACCTTCTAACATGCAAATGTTTTCTCACTGATTTACCTATTTAAGTTGAGTATGTAAAGTGAGAAGAGCAGTGATCATAGTGTGCCTTCGTATTCAAGTGTCTGTTTGTTCATGCACATGACAACATTTTCCTTTCAGAGTGTGTTTGTGTATTCAATCAAACTATATTGTACTGCAGAGGTCAATTTTGACAAAAAGTAAACAATGTGACAAGAAAAAGCCAATTCACAAAGCCTCAAACTAAACTCAGCCACTATCCTACATTGAATTTGACGAAAATCCTTTCTCACAAAGAAGAGACTTGGCTTCTTCATTCATACAGTAGAAAATAGAACAAAGGCACGACCATGAATTGTTTTTATATTATACCCTTCAAAGATCATATTCCTGAGCATTAATTTAAGCTCTCAGCAACTAAACAGCCAATTAGAGGATTGAACATTCTATTGCATGAAGGTCGCTCAAATCAAACTAACCTAAATACCATAGGCAACCAAAAGTGACATAATCAGAAACAAAGTCACTTAGTTGTAAGTAAATATGCAATTATCATTATCAAATGAAGTGTAATATTAAAATTCCCACTGGGGCATAAAATACCTCTTTCCAACCATTTAACAAGGTTCAGTATTAAAAAGTTTCATAATTACAATACAACAATGCAAAATATTTTGGTCCTAGTTAATTCTGCAGAGCAAGGCAAGCTAGAGGAAAACTAAATATGGCATAACATACCTAGTGACCATATTCCGTATCACCCTTGGCACCATAACAGGAGAATTTTTATTGTTCTCGTGTAGAAAATGCCTGATTCTTTCCATAGCATCAGCTTCTCTCTTGAAGTCAAATTCATACCCGATCTTGAACGATAGAAATGAAAACCAGATTAGCATCCAAAAACATGATCTGATAAAATCTCACACAAAGAAAAAGCCTATATTTACTAAATCAGGAAAGAACTCAACTAACGGTATAAAATTCAACCAACAAATGGCATTGGATATGAGTTCATTTAGCACTGATACAACTTGGAGTTGGACGTATCATGTATGCAATCAAGGAAATAATGAAAATTATGAAGTTCAATATAACTACAGACCTCTCTTTGAACATTTAAACAATAAATATAACCAAAATAGGAGAAACACTCTGTGAAGCATCACTTTGTTAGCATTGTAGATAAATTGTCACTCATGTAAGGAAAATAGTTTTGATTTCTCTTCTCTAAAAGGATGTACATTACTTCCAAAATGCTAATCATAATAATTAGAGAAAGCAACAATCCTAGAAATCATGATGAATTTGGCCATAAGAAACAGACTATTTGAGACTCATTTGAATATCTAAAGCACCATGGCCAATTCTAAACATCAGCTAATCCTTTAAAAGCCTATACCAAGGCAAGGCATCTGACTTGCTATGATATGAGAAATGGAGAGGAACCAAATCTGATTTTGAATTGGCAGAAACTCACCAAGTTACATTAATCAGACTTCATTTTGAAATTTAAACACTTTTCAGAAAATTCTACTTTCTTGTTTTCCGTATTTTTTTGTTTTTACTGAATTTTTTTAATATTTTAAGTAATTTTTTTAATTTTTAGACACACTTAACATAAATACACTTAAAAAGTATAAATTTCGTGAAAAAAATCTTTAAAAAATTCATTAAATACTAAAAATACAAAAAAATACAAAAAATTTAGTATATTTTTCATATTTTTGTGTATTTATTAATTTTTTAAAATATTTTTTCACAAATATTTTACTTTTTAGATATATCTAAGTAAGGTGTATCTAAAAAAGTTAAAAAATGCTTAAAATTTTAAAAATATTCACTAAAAACACAAAAAACTCAGTTTTCAAAAAACTGAATTCAAAAAACTAAAACCAAACACACTGAATAATGTTTTGCATAGAGGCTCATAGCAAGAAATGGAAAGGAACCATGTTTTTTTTTCAAACCAAGGTTTTTTTTTTTTTTTGATAAATAAACAAACTTTATTGAGAGCGCATCAAGAAGACGCAAAGAATACAAAAGGCACCCCCATACAAAGGAAAAAAACTAACCGCACCTAACCAATAACATTATTCAAGAAATCTAAAAAAACAAACACATTCGAATCAACCTTCCTCTCCAACCAACTATACAAAACTATTAATAAACGACTCTCTAGCCAAGACACACAATGATGAACCTCTTGAAACGTTCACCGATTCTGTTCCAATCAAAACAACCAGAAACATAACGACACCAGCAACCAGACCCGCCACCAGTGACGACCAACCTGAGCCCCCGTCCAACTCCAAAGCATCTCCATCACCCCCTTCGGCTATATCCAAGCAATCCCAAAGATAGAACAAATAAGCCCTCCACAACTGCGAAGCCATTGAACAATGAAGAAACAAATGATCCACCGACTTCGCATTAGCACAATACATATAACATTGATTCACTATAATATTACCATGCCGAACCAAATTATCAATCGTAAGATTCCGTCCTAAGGCAACCGTCCACAAAAAGAAAGCCATCTTAGACGGAGCTCCCGGCACCCAAATACTCCGCCAAGGAAAGGCCCTCCCCACCTCCCCCACCAAACTCCGATAAAACGACGAGACAGAAAACTGCCCCTTAGTGCCCACACCATTCCACACCAAGACATCCTCCCCCAAACAGAGTGTAAGGGTCTACATGGTACAGAAACTTCTATACTGACATGTCGGAGAGCAACACATCTCCAACAACCCTAAAAACATATAGGATGTCTAGGAATTCCAACAAAATGAATTAGACATCATCATTTGGGCCACTTGGCCAACACTTCTCTGATTCTGTCCTTGACAAAAACATAAGGCCAGTGCCAATCAAGGATGAAAAAGACACAATTGAAAATGAGTAAAGTGCAGTTGCAAAGAAAATAATGAGAGTAGTAATATTATAATCATGTGATTACGGATATGATATTATAATCATGTATCTATTTGTGTCCTCATTGTATCCCTTCCTACTGCTTTTGGGTTGAAGTATCTGTTTTTAGTCATGTCTGTGCCCATGTATGTGTCTGTCCTCCATAAGCGATTATCATATAATTGATAGAAAACATTGAAAATATTTAACCAAATTATGGAAAATCTACTAAGTTGTGCTCGGTAGACTCGTCAAATATTTGAAATATCAGAAACCAGCATCATTCAAATAAACTTCGTAGATAATAAAAAAATTATTATATTCAAATAGTGTCCAGTTTTACTGAGAGTAACTTTAAGAATTCAATCTAAAAACTCAAATAGATATATAATCCTACACTCTCCATTCAATAAATAGCACTGTATTGGGCTTATTGATTGAACAACTATTATGTCATCACTCAATCATCATGTACATTATTCAAGTAGGGTTTCAAAAGACTGATGGCTCTTGTATCCCATCACAAGATAAAAACAGTAAAGCACATTCAACATTTATCCTCAGTTTTTTTCTCTCCAATTTTACGTTTTTCCCTTTTCTTTGGCAAGACAAAATTATGATCAGGTTTCATGGCCTTTATGAACAGAAAGCACAAGTTGTTGCCACAAAATCATTTAAAATACCAGGGTGAAACGTTATGCACACCTGTTTCTCCATTTCCTTAGTTATAGAGAAGAGATCGAATTTGATATCTGTCTTTTGCATGTATAATGCAAAAGCTACTGAACACCAGGATGTTGCACCTACATCACCATATCAGTCTAAACCTGTAAAACATATAGGGGAAGCAAAGTTATAGTATCCTTACCTTGACAACAACATCTCTTTTGCCACCTTTTAATCTCGCTCGGTGCACCTAAATTGAGTATGAAACATAAGTAAGGTGTAACTCTCCGCAAGCATTATTACAAAATTCCATCCTAAATCACTTCACTGTGGAAAGCAACCCCTTAACAAGGTTGAGATGAGGTTTCCTTTGTCATGTGAAAGCTATGACTGTTTGCGTCTTGTCAATTTATAAATAAATGGATAGGAACCAAAATGACCTTGAACTACACATGTCCTGCTAGGGTTTTGTCTTTTACAAAGACTTCTAATAATGTCTCTTTCTAAATACAGAATCTACAATATATCAATATCAAGTAGCTACAAAAATACCAAACAGTAAAAGTAAAAAATAAAAAATAATATAAAAAAAAAAAAAAAGAAGAGGAAAATATTTGCCAGGTCAAGCTCAGTAACACTTGTCAGTCAACAAATTTTCTTCAAACCAATAGGAAGATTTATCTGTGGAACTCAAAAGCATTTTAGTTAAGTTCACAACCAGAGATCTAACTTCATTTTGTTGAATGGCAGGTTTCCATACACATATATGATGCTCTATCACTAGTATCCTAAGAAGCACGGGTGCGGGTACGAGTACGGTACGGGTACGAGTACGGGTACGCCGATACGGCAAAATCTCAAAAAAGTAGGGTACGGGTACGGCTACGGTACGCCAATAAATATATATATTTTTTATTATATATGATAAAAATTATAATTTATAAAATTTATTATATATATTATATATGATTAATCAATTATATTATATATAAAAATTTATTATATTATTATATATTATATATATAACCAATTATATTATATTATATATCTTATATTATTTATATTATATTATATATTTGTTTTCAGGAGAAGTATAATATTATATATATTATATATCTTATATTATTTATATTATATTATATATTTGTTTTCACTGAGAAGTATAATACATCCTTATATTATATTATCTATTTGTTTTCAGGAGAAGTACAAGACGAAGAGCAGCAGAGGCGACGAAGAGGAGCAGAGGCGAGACAGCAAAGGCGATCGAGAGACGAAGAGAGAGAACAAGAGAACAGAGGCGATCGAGAGACGGAGAGAGAGAGACGAAGACGATCGATCAACAGTGAGCAGAAGATCGGTCAAAGAGAGAGACGATCGATCGATCGATCGAAGAGAAAACCTAGAATCCTTCTCTACACTATCAGGTTCGATCTCTTCTATCTCCTCTGTCTCTCTCTCGATTCCCTCTATAGATGTGTTTATGGTATGTATACATGTAGTTTTTGTGTATTTTTTGCCCCGGAACGTACCCATGGCGTACCCCCCTCCGTAACCCCCGTACCCAAATGTAGTAGACGTACCATACGCCCTTTGGCCGTACCCGGTACGCGTGCAGCCGTACCGGTACGCGTACCCGTACCAGGTACGTACCCGGTACTCGTACGGCAACATTTGAGGCGTACCCGTGCTTCATAGCTAGTATCAGAGACAATCAAATTTTCCATAATGCCATTTAAACATCTTTGCCTTCAAACCATTGAGTTCTCAGAAATTAAACATTTTTTTTAGCATCCTACTATTCATTTTCATGGTAACATGTCTTAATAACTTAATACCAAACAAACGTATCCGTGGATGTTGACAGAAACTCATGTCTGTTTTCAACTTCATCCATACATTTTATTTTATGCAGAGCTATTCAAAAAATTTAACAATACTCCAGTACGGCCGTGATAGAAGTTCATATACACTCATGACTGGGGGGACTTCTCTAATTATTCTCTAGAAGTAAAATTTCTAAAAATGATTCAAACAACTCATTGAATCTTTGAGCAGGTCAGAGACCTCAGTTACCTGTGCAATAGAAGCAGAACCAAGAGGATTCACTTCAAATCTTTCGAACAATCCATCTACACTTTGACCCAACTCCTTCTCTACCACCACTCGGATGACATCATATGGGGTTGCAGGGGATTGATCGCAGCGTAACAAGCCTTCTAACCCATGCAGCCGGGGCCAAGTCAGGCTTCCCAATGATTTGGGCAACCTAAACCAAACCCCGTCCCACAAAGTAAATTAATCTCCACCATAAACATCATTAAACAGAAACCATCAATCAATATCAAGTATCACAAGTAACCAAATCAAATATCAAAACAGCCTAAATAGTGAACCCAATTGGAGAATTAAAATAAGAATAGCCAAATTCAATAAATAGTGCACAATTCAACAAATCCCTTGGCATTAATTTATACCCATTCAAAACCCAAAAACGAGCACAAAATCAAAAACCCACATAAGAAGTAAAATCACCGATTATACCATGAGAATTAATTAACAAGTCTCTAGAGTACAAAATTAAATATTCAAAACAACCTAAATCATGAAACCCAATTGAAGAATTAATAAACAGTGCACAATTCAACCAATCCCTTAGGCATTACACCATTCAAAACCCAAAAACAAAATTGAAGAGCACCAAAGCAAAACCCCACAAAAGAAATAAATCATTGATTAAACCATGAGAATTGATAACAAATCACTCAAGTACCCAGAGTAAATATTGAAAACAGCCTAAATTGCAAAACCCAATTGGAGAACTAAAACAAAGAACAGCCAAATCCAATACATAGTGCAGAATTCAACAAACCCCTTGGGCATTACATGATTCAAAACCCAAAAACGAAGTTGAAAAGCACAAAATCAAAAACCCACATAAGAAGTGAAATCGTTGATTATACCGTGAGAATTAATAACAAGTCTCTTGAGTACCCAAATGAAAAAAACAGCCTAAATCATGAAACCGAATTGGAGAATTAAAGAAAAAAATAGCAAAATCCAATAAACAGTGCACAATTCAACAAACCCCTTAGGCATTACACCATGCAAAACTCAGAAAAGAAGTTGAAGAGCACAAAATCAAAAACCCACATAATAAGAAGTGAAATCATTGATTATACCATGAAAATTAACCAGATAAAATATTGAAAAGAGCCTAAATCATGAAACCCAATTGGAGAATTAAAACAAAAATAGCAAAATCCAATAAACAGTGCACAATTCAACAAACGCCTTAGGTACACTACACCATGCAACACCCAGAAAAGAAGTTGAAGAGCACAAAATCAAAAACCCACATAATAAGAAGTGAAATCATTGATTGTACCTTGAGAAAAAAGCCACCAAGGTCAGAGCACATGTTATATATCTTCTTAGCGGCAAACTCTGTTAGCTCCAGCCCACACTTCACATAGTGAGGAGCCTACTATCCACATGGTGAGGGTGGCACCATGTGCAAAAGGAAGATGGTGGATAGCTAAAAGAAGATGGTGGGGTGCCGCACAACCAAACCCACTCAGTGTGTCTCTTAACCACTCCTCTCTCGTGTATAAATTGAGATGAGTGAGGAGGGATTGATCAGCGCATAATCTGTGAGTGAGAGTGTCATAGACATATTTGTGAGGTGTGAGTAGTCTAATCTCTCTTCGGGATAATTTTATAATGCATATCTATCTCGTGCTCTACGTAAATTTATTGTGTTATTGTGTGTGAATAATTTCTGGTGTTTCATAGCCCTAACAAGTGGTATCAGAGTCTCGTCGGTCGCATTTCAGAACAAAAACAGAGTATTTTTTGAAACTGCCTAGAAATAAGTTGCTCAAAATTCATTTTTGAGCATACTAGCAACAAGGACTCGACGAGAGGAATCCAGAACTGCAAAGCAAAGGCCAAGAAGAGGCTGAATGCACCCTCACGTGCCATTTGAAGTTGGCGAGTGAATCCCAATTTTAGCACGCCCTATATACGCCGTTTCACAGCCAGTGCGTCCACACACACGCAAGCACGCGCCTTCACGCACGCAGAAGGAAGAAGACGAGCCGCATGGCAGCCACCTCATCGACAGGTCATCACACGTCAGTGTCATGTGTCAGACACGTCATCACCACGTGTCATACGTTGATTGAGCCGAAGCCGAGCCGCTTTGACTGAGCCGTTGACCAAGCCAAGTGGAGCCGTTGACCGCGCTGAGCCACTTTGACCGGAGGAATTATCTAGTGCTTCTCAGCCGCACCTGATTCTGTAGATTTGAACCGTCCAAGCTGTTTTGACTCGATCTGAGTCATTCTGAGTCCGTTTTTTATGATCCAATAGTGCTTTCCAACTATTTGGAATATTCCGGACACATCCGTACGGTCAAATTTTACAAATCAGATTTCAAAAATTTGCAGTCTTTAATTTGGCAATCCGAAGTGTTTTTTCGACTAATTTGACTAGTCCGTACTCAACAGCGAAGCCTGTTTTTCAAATAGAGATCATTTGCTGTAAAAAGAAAAAAGACAATGGAGGAATCTACTTCAACTTCAGGATCTATGATCAAATTGAATCATTCCAATTATGCAATTTGGAAATCACGGATGGAAGACATCCTGTATTACAAGAACCTGTTTGACCCTATTTTTGTAAAAAGGGTTAAACCAGAAGAAGTAAAGGATGATGATTAGATAAAGATGAACCACAAGACTATCGGTTGTATCAGACAATGGATAGACCACAGTGTGTTCCATCATGTTGCCAAGGAGACAGATGCCTATGCTCTTTGGACAATGTTAGACAACATGTACCAGTCAAAGACCGCCCGAAACAAAGTCTTGGTGATGAGAAGGCTTGTAAATCTGAAGTTGAGGAATGGTGTGTCTGTCGCCGAGCACACCAGTGAATTCAAAATTCTGGTTAATCAGCTTGCAACCGTTAAGATGCGCTTAGACGATGAAATGCAAGTCGTACTACTGCTCAATTCTTTACCGGACAGTTGGGAGACATTGGTGGTTTCTCTCAGCACCTCTGCACCAGAAGGGAAGTTAACCATGAGCATGGTCACAGACGTCATGTACAATAAAGAAACGAGGAGGAAAGACATGAGAGGTAATCAGTCTCATGCTCTTGTCACAGAAGATAGAGGCAGAGAAAGAGGTAAAGGAAGAGGCAGAGAAAAAGCAAGAATAGAGGCAGCTGGAACAACAGGAGTAAATCCAGAGACAACAAAGGTCGAGGTAACTCCAGCTTCACTTGCTTTCACTGTGGCCAGGAGGGTCACATAAAGAGAAACTGCCCAAGCCGGAAAGGTAAAGGCTAAAGTAGTAAGTCAAAGGGAGATGAGAACACGATAGCCACAACAACTGATGAAATACTTCTTGCAGTTGGTGAAGAGGAGGATTGCCTTCACGTGGCTAACCACAGCTGTACAGAATTGGTGATAGACACAGCTGCATCCTATCACGCCACTTCCCACAAAGAACTCTTCAGCTTGTACAATGCTGGAGATTTTGGCATTGTTCGAATGGGAAATTCTAGCTATTTGAAGATTGTGGGTATTGGCGACATTAGCATTCAAACTAATGTCGGGTACAAGCTGATTCTCAAAGATGTGAGGCATGTTCCAGATTTGCGCCTCAATCTTATCTCCGAAAGCGCTCTGGACCGACAGGACTATACAAGTACATTCGAAAATGGCCGTTGGAAGCTAACAGGAGGAGCTTTGACAATCGCCAAAGGAGAGATGTCTTCAACACTGCACAAGAATCAAACGAAGATCTGTTTGGAAAGTCTTAATGCAACAGAAGACAAGGAGTCACTGGACTTATGGCACAGAAGACTAGCTCACATGAGTGAGAAGAGATTGCATTTGTTAGCAAAGCAATCTAGAATACCCTTATCTAAAGGGAGTGCCTTGAAGCCGTGTGATCATTGCCTTTATGGCAAACAGTATTGAGTATTATTCAGTTCGACAAGCAAAAGGAAAACAGAAGTGCTCAATATGGTATACTCAGATGTTTGTGGCCCAATTGAAGTGGAGTCACTTGGCAGCCGCAAGTATTTTCTAACTTTCATTGATGATGCATCAAGGAAGTCGTGGGTGTATTTCCTAAAGACAAAGGATGAGGTATTTCAGCACTTTCAGGAGTTCCATACAATGGTGGAAAGAGAGACCGGGAAGAAGTTAAAGTATCTTTGCACAGACAATGGAGGCAAGTACACTTCCAATGTTTTTGCAGCATATTGTGCCAGCAGAGATATCCGGCACGAGACAACAGTTCCCAGCACCCCACAACACAACGGTGTGGCAGAGAGGATGAACTGCACTATTGTTGAAAGAGTCAGATGCATGCTTAGAATGGCAAAGTTGCCAAAGTCATTCTGGGCTGAAGCCGCCCATACAGCCTATTATCTCATCAACAAGTCGCCTTCAGTCCCGTTGAATTTTGCGATACCTAAGGAGGTCTGGTCTAGAAGAAATGTATCATATTCTCACTTGAAAGTCTTCAGGTGTAAGGCATTTGCACACATCTCCAAGGAAAACAAACAGAAGCTTGATGACAAGTCCACTCCATGCATATTTATGAGCTATTCAGATGCAGCATTTGGGTACAAGTTGTGGGACCCAGTGAACGAGAAGATGTTCAGGAGCAGAAACGTTGTGTTCCAAGAAAACCAAACAATAGTAGATTTTGAGAAGTCTGCAAAGTCTAGAGATGTCATCACTCCAGACTTGTTCCCATCTCCCGAGCCATCACAAAATGCTAGATGTGATGATGTGCAACAAGAAATGCTAGAGTTGCAGGATACTATACCAGAAATTGAGAATCAAGAAGAAAGAGACAAAGACCCAGATGAAGAGGGTGTTGAGCAGGGGGAGCAACCCCTTCAACCAGAGGCAATTGGGCCTCAGTTGCAGAGATCTGGAAGAGTTGCCTTGCCATCAACCAAATATCCCGCTTCTCAGTATATTCTGATTACTGATGAGGAGGAGCCTGAGAGTTTTTCGGAAGCAAAAAGTCATACAGAGAAAGACTGTTGGATGCAAGCCATGAAGGAGGAGATGAGTTCTTTGTAGAAGAACCACACTTATGAGCTTGTTCCACTTCCAAGAGACAAGGGAGCCTTGAAAAACAAATGGGTGTATAAATTGAAGAAAGATGGCAACGGTAAAATATTGCAGCATAAAGCTCGCTTGGTGGTCAAAGGTTTTGGGCAGAAGAAGGGAATTGATTTTGATGAGATCTTCTCCCTAGTTGTGAAAATAACTTCCATTCGAGTAGCCCTGGGATTAGCAGCTTGCTTGAATCTGGAAGTAGAACAGATAGATGTCAAAACTGCCTTTCTCTATAGTGATTTGGTAGAAGAGATCTGCATGGAGCAACTAGAAGAATTTGAAGTTAAAGGGAAACAGAATCTAGTCTGCAAACTGAAGAAGAGTCTCTATGGCCTAAAGCAGGCACCGAGACAATGGTACAAGAAATTTGATTCATTCATGGTGGATCACGAGTACACAAGAACAGTAGCAGACCAATGTATATATTTTCGAAGGCTTTCGAATGGAAACTTCATCATCCTACTGTTGTATGTCGAGGATATGCTGATCATCGGACATGATATTGCTATAATCAACAAGTTGAAAAAGGACTTGTCGTAGTACTTTGACATGAAGAATTTAGGCCCAGCACAATAGATTTTGGGCATGAAGATTGTTCGTGACAGGAAAGACAAGAAGATATAGCTGTCACAGGAGAAATATGTTGAATGGATGATTGAAAGGTTCAACATGAAAGATGCCAAGCCAGTCAGCACACCACTGGCCAACCATTTCAAGGTGACAAAGCGTTCGTGTCCCATAACCAACTCTGAAAGGAAAGAAATGGAGGCAATCCCTTATTCTTCCGCAGTAGGGAGTTTGATGTATGCAATGGTGTGTACCCGGCCAGATATAGCTCACGCAGTTGCTGTTGTGAGCAGATTCCCCGCCAATCCAAGAAAGGAGCATTGGGAGGCAGTCAAATGGATTCTTCGGTACTTGAAGGGAACTTCAAAGATGTGTTTATGTTTCGGAGGAGCTGAACCAATTTTGGAGGGTTTTACAGATACCGATATGGCAGGTGATCTTGATGGTAGAAAGTCTACATCAGGATTTCTGTTCACTTTTGCAGGGGGAGCTATTTCATGGCAATCCAAACTCCAAAAGTGTACTGCTTTATCTACAACAGAGGCAGAGTACATTGCTACTGCAAATGCTAGAAAGGAAATGTTGTGGTTAAAGCAGTTTCTCCAAGAATTGGGTCTACAGCAGGAAGAATACAAGGTACATGATGATAGTCAGAGTGCAATTGATCTGAGCAAGAATTCCATATACTATTCACGTACAAAGCACATTGATGTCTGGTATCATTGGATACGAGAAGTGATGGAAAAACAGGTAATGAAACAAGTGAAGATTCACACGGACAAGAATCCTTCTGACATGATGACCAACGGTGTCACCAGAGACAAACTAGAAGTTTGCAAGAATCTGACCGGGATGGACTTCAAGTGAAAAGTCAGTTAGCCATGTGGGCGTGGAGGGGGAGAATTGTTAGCTCCAGCCCACACTTCACATAGTGAGGAGCCTACTATCCACATGGTGAGGGTGGCACCATGTGCTAAAGAAAGATGGTGGATAGCTAAAAGAAGATGGTGGGGTGCCGCACAACCAAACCCACTCAGTGTGTCTCTTAACCACTCCTCCTCTCTTGTGTATAAATTGAGATGAGTGAGGAGGGATTGATCAATGAATGCAGCGAGCACACTGAGGATACACAGAGGAGAATATAATCTGTGAGTGAGAGTGCTATAGAGAGAGTTGTGAGGTGTGAGTATTGTAATCTCCCTCCGGGATAATTCTATAATAAATATCTCTCTCGTGGACGTAGGCAATTGTCAAACCACGTAAATCTCTTGTGTTATTGTGTGTGATTGATTTATGGTGTCTCATAGTTCTAACAAACTCATGTTGTCTTTCCCACATTGCCTCTTGCTTCGTCACATCTTTCTCAAAACACACTCGAAGCTGAAACACCTAAAAGCACACAACAAACTCAAACAACAACATCAAATTAAAACCCATTGAAATTCGCACTACATACATATATATAGAGACAGAGAGAGAGAGCGAGAGACAGAGAGAGAGAGAGAAACCTTGTAACTGGTGTAGATATCAGCGGCTCGAACCCAGAACTGAAAGGAGCGTTGCCATGGGCGGAAGTGAATGGAGAGCTTCTCTTGAAATTCTTTGAGATCAAGAGAAGGCATGGTGTGTGTGTGTGTGTGTTTTGGCGCTATATTTGGATTAGTATTAGCCTCTGTGCGTCTTTGGTTTTGGTGACGCAGGCTCTCTCTCTCTTACTTCATGGTTCAGAAGTGGTTATTGACATTGGCAATTGTGGCTGAGAAAGCAAAAAAGGCAATGAATTCTTTGAATATTTTAGAAAAATGGTAAATTAACCTCTTTAAACTATTTAAAGAATCTTATTTTAATTCTTTCACAATCAAATAGAGCTATCATCAAATGAATGAAATTTTTCTTCTTTTATCGAATTTAAATTACTACCGTTAGGCTTAGACATTCTCCCAAATGTCCATTAAAATATTCACTCAAGATTTTTTTTTTTCATGTCCGGACCACTTTTTGAACAATCAAAGATATGAAAAAATTTGATAAAAATTTTAGTTTTAACATTAGAGTGAATAGTATTAGATTAAATTTTTATTCAAATTTAATGAAATTTTTTATTCAGCATTGGGGACGGTCTTAATACTAATTTGCACTTTGTATCTTTTAATTTTATTACATTTAACTTTTGTTATTAGAATTTGTTAAGAATTTTTACATAAGTAGATCATGTGTAAATCACATTACACACAATATTTAAGATAATAATGCACTTATCTAATGATTTTATTTGCATTTTGTCTACTAAAATAAGAGAGGCAAAATGCAAATGAGATCATCAGATAAGTGTATTATTATTCTCAAAAATCAATAAAAGTGTCATGAATTTCACACACAACCTAATTCCATTTAAATTCATAACAAAATTTTAACGAAGTGTAATAAGATAATACTTTGAAATAGATAACTGTTGAGTTTTGACAAATGAATTATAATTTAAGAGGATTTATATACAATGTATCTATCTAGTGCAGCTTAAATGAGTTATTTATAATTTATTTTAATTTAGAGTATAGACTACAGTTAAAACCTAGTGATGGGGTTGTGCCTTCATAGCCACAGCACTGTATGAAGTGTTTTGTAAATCTATTTTGATAATCTAAGTTGTTCATATTGTAGAGTTCACCGAATATACCATCTATAAAAAAAATCAAATCAATTAGACATTTATAACTCATAACAAGACTACATTTATATTTAATGTGACAACCGCCTCCTTAATTAAGCAAATTAATTAAATTAATTATGCGCTTATTGTTAATTATGTGATTGTGTAGTATTAAGTGCTATTGTTATGCCATGTGATTATTTGATTTGTGTTATTGTGGATAGAAAGGTTAGAGTGCATAATAAACCCGTCTGATTCGCTAATTTTAATAAGTTAAAATTAAGAAAATTTGATAGGAATTAGAGCTTAATTTACATTAGTATACTTTAAGTAGTGTAATTAAGAAATGAATTATTATTATTATTTATTATTATTATCATAAAGTATTCTACTCATCTAACCAAAGAAGAGAACTAGTGGGCTTGATAGATATACCACACGTAGAGAAAGAGAGTGAAGGTGCTCTAAGTATAGAACTCAACAAGAAGAGAAGTAAGGGAGAAAGTTAGGAACTTGGCTTGAATTCTCTTCAATCATCAAAAATAGGTAAACTTTTCTTTCCAATTTCTTGAAACTAAAGCTCATTTACTTACCATCTGCTAAGATACAAATGTAATTGAGGAAAATTTACAAGAAATTAGAGGCTTTAGTACATGCAAGCCAAGATAGAAAAGAATTGTGGGAAGTTGGCCTTAAATTCAACATGCATGGCATATTTTATGGACATTTGATTTCATTCATTTAATTTCTTGCATAATCTCCATAAATCTAACAGTTTGGAAAGGATTTTCTCATCAATTTTACAACTTGAAGCTTTGAGATACTTAGTTATGTGTTTATGTTTTTAGTTGAAGTCTTGAGCTTTCAACTTGGCCATTTGAACCTTGTTTACAAGTTTGGGTTTGTGTTTCATAATCAAGACTCAAAGTTAAACATGTTTATACGAGTTTTTTGGAATGAATTGCATGAAAATAGGGTTGTTTTTGCAAAGGAACACGCTGCTCAAATAGAGCAGAATTCGGACTCATTTCAAACCCAGGCCGCACATGCGGCTAGAGGCACCGCACGTGCGGAAGAACCTCCCTTGTTTTTCTTTGCACACTGAAATAAAAGCACCTGCGGGGGCAGGTGTGGTGAAGGTCCCGTACGTACGACTAGGACCCCTACACGTGCAGCCCTGTTTGGTAAGACTCGACTTGTTTTTCGCTTCTATTTTTCACCTCCTGGGCCTCCGATTGCATGGTTTTAAAGTGTTTTCATGATCATTTGCATCTCACAAGTGCATTAGAATGAATAAACGAAATATTAGAATCGAACGAATAAAGACGAATGGTAATTAAGTAAATAAACAATCGAATCAATGGTATTGGCGAAGGATTGAATGTAATTGTATCGTTGTGCTTGAATTTGTTTGGTTAGGTCGGACGCCACATCCTTAGTGCCTTATAGCACGTGTTCCACGGAGCCCACTGTGAGTAACAATGTTGTAAAGATATGTTTAAATTGTATTTATTTTCTGAACAATAAATTATATTGTTTCTAAATAATTACTTTCTATTGATTGAATGATGATCCTCTTTTGAATTATATTCGTGGCATCCATAGCGTATTATTATTGTTATTGTTATTGATATCACTATTGTTACAGAGATCTCTGTCAGTTCCAAATCTTAGAACTATTGTTATTGTTTGATGGCCATCAATTGATTGTTCGGTCTTTAAGACCTACTGCATTGTATTGTTGCTATCGGATATACCACGTATGACTTATATGAATATGAATATGATTAAAAATTATTGATCGAATTGAACGATTGATTAACAAAAAGATATTG
Source organism: Camellia granthamiana (assembly GCA_036172215.1). Taxonomy (NCBI): domain Eukaryota; kingdom Viridiplantae; phylum Streptophyta; class Magnoliopsida; order Ericales; family Theaceae; genus Camellia; species Camellia granthamiana. The sequence continues at coordinate 434,987 of JAXFYN010000033.1, read as the reverse complement.
ATTGAAAATGTTCCATGATAATCGATTGTTTCAAAGACTGTAAGGACATCATTCTTAACCTCTTTACACATATGTTATTCACTGGCCTTTAGCTCACAATTTATTATATAAATATAGGTGAACGAGCACCAGACCAAAGCTAGTGGTGCCGACCTGAATCTTTGTTTTGTCAAGCCAGCTATTGTGCTGCATAGCGAGGTTCCAAGCCTTAATGTGTCAAGGCTTTTTGGGTGGTTCAAGTCCACTCTTTTGTTTTTGCTAAGTGTAAAGAATGTTTAAGACTTTTGTTTATACTGTCCATGATGATGGGATTAATATCCTAACTTGCATATTCTCTTATATACATGTGTTTTGGTATAAGTGGTTAAGAATATGGCTATGTATATAAAAGTTTATTTTCATACAGGTCCTCACAGCTCGTTGGACATTATCTCATTATTGATTGGATTCTCCCAGCCCCGTATCATGTATTATTGTCATTAGTGTTAATCAGGCCTTTGGTAATCACGGATTACTGGCCGGTTACGATGCTAAACCTATAGGGGCGAGTTTGGGTCGTGACAGAGTGGTATCAAAGTATGAGTTATACCGCACACATGTGTCCAAATGAGCTATAGGATGTCCTAGAAAAGCAATTGGGGCATTGCATGAACATAAATAAGTGTGTGTGGACATGTTATGTGTATATGTGCTAACATGAATAAGTAAACCATTTTTTCTATGTTTATTATTACCATGTTTTATATAGTGCAATGGAGAATGCAAGGAATACAGATGAACCTGAATCATCCGAAACAAGAATTACAAGATTGGAAAGGATGGTTGAATTATTGACTGAGGCTCTAAGACAACAACAAAACCAATAGCCCCCACCTCCTCCTCCGTTGCCAGTGTAGCCTGAACCAAATGTCAATGATGATATAATTACTTTAACGCAGAAGTTTAATAAAATGAAGCCACCGACATTCCAGGGAAGATTGGAACCACTAAAAGCTGAGGCATGGATCCTCGAAATGGAAAAAATATTTGAAGTATTCTCGTGTTCCGAGACACAAAAAGTGTTATTAGCTACTTTTAACTTACAAGAGGAGGCAAAACGATGGTGGATGCTTGTGCGTGAAGATAATAATGCAATGATTTGGGCTCAATTCAAGGAAACATTCTATGATAAATACTTCCCTCAATGTGTTCGTGACCGAAAAGTGACCGAATTTGAACAATTGAAGCATGGTGCCATGTCAGTAGCAGAATATGAAACTAAATTCACCGAGCTCGCTCGCTATGCACCGCACATGGTAGACACTAATTATAAAAAGGCTAGAAAGTTTGAGGGTGGACTTAATGTGGAGATACTTGATCGGATCAATATTCTAAAATTACTCAAGTATGTGGACATCCTAGACCGGGCTATCATAGCTGAGACAAATGTTACAGCATTGAAACAAGCTAAGGCGCCAATGACTGAATGGCGGGGTAAGAGACAAAGTTTCCATTTCAAAAAGGGTCAAAACAGCTCATTGAATAAGGAGCAAAATATAAGGTCAACAAGCAGTTCTAGCCAAGGCAACAATTCTATACCTCCTTGTCTAGAATGCAGCAAAAGACACAAAAGAGTTTGTTATAGAATTTTCGGGCCATGTTATAAGTGTGGCAAGATGGGCCACATAGTTAAAGACTATCCTTCCGCATCTCAAAATTTTACTAGACCTGTAGCAAGTGCTGCAGCATCAATCGCTACACCAAAATCCAATCCTAAAGCTACCAGAAAGGAAACTCTAAGGCAAGGCCGGGTGTTTGCACTTGTACCTGGAGATGTGTAGAACACTTAGATAGTGGTGTCAGGTATACTCCCTATTTGTGCTCAAAATGCTTATATTCTGATTAATTCGGGGTCTACACACTCGTTTGTCTCGCGTGCTTTTTCACGAAAATTAAATAGACCACTGGAACTCATGAACTATTTATTAGTTGTATCTTCACCTGCTGGGGGGTTTATGACTTGTGCTTATATGTATCATGCATGTGAGATTGTTATTGGAGATGTGCTTTTATATGTTGATTTTCTACCTCTGAATCTTGATCATTTTGATGTAATTTTGGAAATGGATTGGTTAACCAAATATATCATGCCTCCATTGATTGTGTAACAAAACAAATTGTTTTTCGTCCACCTGGATTGCCTGAATTTGTATTTAACAGAGTTGGTGTTGTACCTCCCCCATACTTGATTTCATCTATGAAAGCACTCAAATTGATTAAAAATGGGTGTAAAGGATATTTATGTTGTATCTTGACTGTGCCTACTGATACTAAAACGAATGTGGACAGTATTCCTATAGTCAGAGAATTCCCAGATGTTTTTCCAGATACTTTGCCAGGGGATTTGATTGATAGGGAGATTAAGTTCATTATTGAGGTGATACCGGGTACACAGCCAATTTCCAAAGCTCTATACAGAATGGCACCTACTGAATTGAAAGAGTTGAAAATCCAGTTGCAAGAATTGTTGGACAAAAAGTTTATCCGTCCTAGTACATCACCGTGGGGTGCTCCAGTATTATTTGTGAAAAAGAAGGATGGTTCATTGAGGTTTTGTAGTGATTACCATGAGTTAAATAAGGTGACAGTGAAAAACAAGTACCCGTTGCTTCGCATCGATGATTTGTTTGACCAACTACAAGGTGCTCAAGTCTTTTCCAAAATTGACCTTAGATTCGGATAACATTAATTGAAAGTCAAAGCTGAGGACATTGAAAAGACTGCTTTCCGAACAAGCTACGGACATTATGAATTTCTTGTTATATCTTTCGGAGTTACTAACGCGCCTGCTGTATTTATGGATCTTATGAACAGAATTTTCAAACCATTCATCGATGAATTTGTGGTTGTGTTTATAGATGACATTTTGGTTTATTCCAAGAGTAAAGAGGAACATAAATATCATTTAAGAATTGCCTTGCAAACTTTGGGAGAGAAGAAATTGTATGCAAAACTGACAAAGTGTGAATTTTGGCTTGATAGTGTTATGTTTTTTGGGGCATGTGATTAATAAAGATGGCATTTCAGTTGACCCACAGAAAATTAAAGCAGTGGTGAATTGGCCTAGACCGACAAATGTTACCGAAATCTGAAGTTTCTTGGGTTTGGCCGGATATTATCGGAGATTCGTGAAAGATTTTTCCAAAATTTATTTACCTTTGACTCAGTTGACTCAAAAAAGAGTACCATTTGATTGGACTGATCAGAGAGAATCAGCCTTTCAGGAATTGAAGACTCGATTAGTGAATGCACTGATTCTCACCTTACCCTTAGGTATGGATGGATTTACTATTTTTAGTGATACTTCTTATAAGGGTTTGAGGTGTGTATTGATGCAGAATGGTAAAGTGATAGCATATGCTTCCCGACAACTGAGACCACATGAAAAGAATTATCCAACACATGATTTAGAGCTTGCTACAGTAGTATTTGCATTGAAGATTTGGCGCCACTACTCGTATGGGGCAACATGTGAAGTCTATACAGATCACAAGAGCTTAAAGTACTTCTTTACCCAGAAATAGTTGAACATGAGACAGCGCAGATGGCTAGAATTGATAAAAGATTATGACTTGCAAATTTTGTATCATCCGGGGAAAGTTAACACTGTTGCCGATGCACTTATTCGGAAATCAATTGGGAATTTGGCTTGTTTACTTACTGGGCAGAAAGAATTGCTATACGACCTTGAGAAATTTGGAGTTGACATTGTTTTACGTGAGCAAGGTAGGACCTTAGCTGCTATCACCGCCCAACCGGCACTTATTGAAGAAATTAAAGAGAAACAACAACAAGATGAATTTTTTAAGAAGATCATTGACGAACAAGAATCCAAACCAAGGCCAGACATTGTTTTCGAAAATGGTGTATTGAAATTTCAAGGTAGATTATGTGTACCTGTAACAATCCCGACCTCTGATTTACGTAAATTCATGATTAATAATGCTTAATAAGTAATTAAGGTGAAATTTTGCATTCATTACGTGTGTTACGTGTTATATGAGTTTCTATCTATTCTATGTAGGAATATCTATCTCTGATTTTGTTTTATTTTGTAAATTGAAGGCCTTATCAGCATCCGATTCAGAAATTGACTTGGTATACGTGTTATTTGAAATTTTTAGAACATTATGGTAGGTTCAATTGAAATTCGATTCGGAACGAATTAAATTAGAATAATTGAAGTCAATTGCTTAGCTTAATTACAAATAACTAGCCTAAACTAATCAAGCATATAAATAGGCCACTTATAGATGGGTAGGCACATTTTCTACCATTATCTTGAACAACAAACGTGTAGAGAGAGAGAGAGACTAGGGAGAAGGCTGCAAACAAAGGAATTTGCTAGAGAATTAAGGGGAATTGAAGAATTTGAACAAAAACTCACTAGAATTCAAGGAATTGAGAACCTAAGGTAAGAAATCAAGCCTTTAGTTCTGTACTTAGGGTACTTAGCACATGAATTCAAAGAATTAAGTTGTGTAATGCTAGAATTGAGCTAAAGTGAAAGCATATAGGCCATACCATGCATGCATATCTATATCATGGTATCTTGAGGAAGTTTTCAAAGAATTCTCACATGTATGTTATCATTCTACCTTCGTTTTGAGAATTCATCTCATTTCCATCAATTTATCTCATTTGATCATGTTTTGAAGGCTTTAAACTTACACTTTTACATGCATGATGTATAATGTTATGTTTTCAAATATTTGGGTTTCATTTTGGATAATTGGCATACTTTTGGACCTTGATTTCATGAAATGATCTTCAATTCTTTATGTTTTCCAAGTTTAGACTTATTTTCTCAAGTTTTGGGGCCCAAAGGTTGAGTTTAATGGCTTTGAATTCAAGTTTGGAGCTTGGGAGTGCAATCTAGAAATTCCAGATTCTGCACTTCCGCTCGAGCGTTAGAATCTGCGCTCGAGCGAACACTTTGTGATCTTGCATTTCCACTCAAGCGACCTGAAGTCTACTCGAGCGTGAAATGCATGCTCCCAAAAGTTGCATGTTTTGCAGACCACTCGAGCGGTAAGAGTTGTGCTCGAGCAAGGGCATGAGTCTCCTGCTTGAGCGAGAGTCGAGCGGCCATCGAGTGGAGATTCCACCTAACCAGTACTTTTGCAAAGTTTACAGAGTGCTAGAGCGAAGGAAGTGGCGCTCGAGCGGCCCCTCACATGTTTGCATGTTCGCTCGAGCGAGAGAAATTGTGCTCGAGCGTGACCCCTGTTTTCAGCAAGTTTTATTAAATGTGTTAAAGTGCATTTTAGCATCCACAACGCATCCTAGGCATTCCTAGGCCATACTCAATAAGAGGTTAAGACCTAAAAACACACTAAGAATGAAACGAAAGAGATTAAGTACCGACCGAGTGTGTGTTTCATTATGTGTTTCTGCTGTGTGTATGTAAGTCACGTGCCCCAAGTTATTTGATTTGTCTGTTCTGCAAGTGGAGCCATCTATGAGTAATAACTTAGTAAAGTTATGTTTAACTTTAATTATTTTCTGAATGATATGAATTAAGATCTGTTTTATGCAATGTTATATTCCGTACAATAAATGATGGTCTAAGTTTCTGAAATGTAATCGTGGCATCCTTAGCACAAGGCCCTAGCCCTAGCCCGGGAGTAATAATACTGTGGTATACAAGTACAAGGCCCTTGCCCGGGGGTAACAATACCGTGGTTTCAAGGCCCTTGCCCGGGGGTAATAATACCGTGATTCAAGCAAGTTACAAGTTTTCCAGTACCGGAGGTTCCTTTTAAGGAACTAATAATCATGATAACGCTAATGGATGTACCATGTATGATTAAACATGAACTCTGATTTCTGTATGAAGTGTGAACAAGAACATGATTATAAATCTATATCTGATATGAACTCTGATTTATGAACCTGATGTGGACATCGTTCATTTAAACCCTTTACTCTGTTATTATTCACTAGGCTTCCGCTCACTATTTATTTTATGTATGTAGGTGAGCAAGTGTGTGACCAGGCTTAAGCCAACTGTTGTGCCTCCCAGGGAGGTTTCTTTTTTAAGAAGCCAAGTTTTGTAAGCCTAATAAGAATGTTTTCGCTGTTTGTTTTGCTTATCTATGTATAGGAACAAGTTTCCCTTTTTGGTTACATCTGTATATGTGGGTGACGTAAGACTATTGTGTTATGACATATATATATATTTGAAAATTCTGTCTCATATACGTTATCGCAGCTCTATGGACAATGTATGTTTCTATAATTGCTTCCGCAGCCCCTCATTATATATCATTTTGTTAAGAGGCCTTTGGTAATTCAAGGATTACTGGCCGGTTACGATGCTAAACCTATAAGGACGGGTTTGGGTCATGACAGTACCAAATGATCCGAATTGAAGAAGCGAGTTTTGTAAGAAGCTCACAGTTCAAGACTTTCTATCCACCCAGGGAATACAAAAATGTACCAAGACTTGAAGCTTAATTTCTGGTGGCCGAGAATGAAGAAAGAAATTGCTGACTTTGTGTCAAAATGCTTACATTGCCAACAAGTCAAAGCCGAGCATCAACGACTCGCAGGATTGCTTCAACCACTGCCAATACCGGAGTGGAAATATGAGCATATTACCATGGATTTTATTGTTGGACTACCTCGCTCCAATAGAGGTATGGATTCAATTTGGGTTATTGTTGACCGTTTGACTAAGTCTGCTCATTTCTTACCTGTCAAAACAATTTATAATACGGATAACTTGGCTACAATTTACATTAATGAGATTGTTAGATTGCATGGAGTGCCTGTATCCATTGTTTCTAATAGGGACTCGAAGTTCACATCAAGATTTTGGCGAAGTCTACAAACAGCATTGGGTACTAAATTGAGATTGAGCAGTTGTGGACTCGCCTTTTTCTCGCGCCCCCCGCCTTTCAGAAAAGGGGTTTGAAATGAAAATGTCTCACAGTTGGGACTCTTGTCGTGGTTCTGAATCTAATCTCACAAGTGCAATGTGAAACTAATAAACACCAAAGAGTCCAATCAGCAAATCTTTTTAGAAAATCGATTTTAAATCAAATAATGCTAAAATTGGACTATTTTGCCAGATTACAGAGTCGCTGCCTAAATATTTTTATTTTTGGAGAAATTTAGGAAACCCTGACTCGTGCCAAAGGCCACGTGTCCGTCATTACCAAAGTTGTCTCAGCTCAAGAACTTAGGTACGGAAGGGGAAGGTCATGAAATGAGTATCCCTGCTCGCCCAATTAAAGATCGGCCTCTACTAATCATGATATGAGATTTTTAAAACCTTATGTGTTTTTATTCCGGTTATTAGCTAATCTTACTATGTGATGCGTACGCATACAAGTATAGACTACATCGCAAGAATTGGAACATTTCAAGTCATGTTTGTTTGCGAAAATTGTTTGAATTTGCCACTCTCAAGTGGGCTTAAAAGATGTGGATTTGCCACCTCAAGTGGGCTTAAAACATGATTTGCCACTCTTAAGTGGGCTTAAAACATACATTCATCGATTTGTTCCAATTCAAACAACAGGCCTTCCCACAAGCATTCATGTAGTTTAGCAAGTAAGCACATAGCTTCATGACAAGCATGCTAATCATGGAAATATGGCAATCACACTTATGTAAGCATGCTAAATCATAAAACTCACCGAGTACTCCAAGCCAAAACAAAAACTAAGCTAGAAAAATGCATGATTCTTAACTATGTTAGATGACTAATGCAACACATGCAATATGAAATTAATAGGCTCGGCTACTAAATCATGGTATTTGCAACACTTTGATAACATGCTTTGAAACACGTATTCGAATAAGTATTGAATTAACAATGCAGTTTGAATGATGCGCTGAGCCTCGGTGCATGCAAAACAAATGAATGGATACAAACATGCAAGCATAAGGTATGCTAATTGAAATATGATGCTCCTAAACTAACCATTGAAAGTGGTTAAGTAAAAGGGACAAAGACGTGGGGTTGGAAGACATACACACACGCACACACACTTATTACAAATTTACAACATCATGCCTTCACGAAGGAGGGTCCGAATGAATATCTAGCTAGCTACGCTAATTAAGCTAAGCTGTTATGAACCAAAACTAATTAACTATTCTAAGCTAATTATTACAACAATTGAAACAAATTAACTAACTATTCTAAGCTAGTTAAATATTACAAACCGGAATTGAAGAATTAGTTACACTAACTAATTAAGTACAACATTTGAATTAACTAGCTATTCTAAACTAACTAAAGCAATTAAATGGCTTCGAGGGTGAGGGACGCATGCATGTGTAGACGTCCCCGAACGCATCCCGGGGGAAGGAGTGCGAGTCCCCCCCGTTCTGGTTCGATATTGGGTCTACTACAGTTCAAGGACTCAAATGTCGCGGTTCTAAATCTTGAACCAAAGAGTCCAACTCTGGCAAATCGTTTTGAAGAAAAACAGATTTTGAAAAGAAGTGCCAAACATGGACTGCTTTGCCAGATTACAGAGTCGCCACCTAAATATTTTTAAAATGGGAAATTTAGGAAACCCTGACTCGGTGCCGAAGGCCACATGTCCGTCATTACCAAAGTGGTCTTGGCTCGGGAGCTTGGGTACGATCGGGGAAGGTCAGCTATGAGCACCCCCTTTCGCCCGGTCCGAAGACCGGCCTCTACTAACCGTGATATCCCTTTTTGAAAACCTTACGTGTTCTTATTCCAATTATTAGCCTAGAATTACTATGTGATGCGCACAACACAAAAATATAGACTAGATTGCCTAACTTGGAAATAAATCATTGCATATCCGTTTTGTCTCGAAAAGCGTGTTGTTTTCTTTTGCTACTCGTAAGTAGGCTAAAATTCGGATTTCAATGAGTTGTTCCAACTCAAGCAATCCAACCTTCACCCACAGGCATACAAACAGTTTATCATGTAAGCATTTAGCCGCATGGCAGGCATACTATCATGTTATCATTCACACGCATGCGACATGCTAAAGCATAAAACTTACATCGTACTCCGTGCCAAAACGAGAAACTAGTTAGCAACATGCGTGTCCTAGTTCATGTTAAGTGACTAATGCATCGCATACGGAATGTAATCTAGACAGGCTCGACTATCCTAAGCATGGCACATGAAATGCAGCAACTACCACGTATTCAATTTGGAATTGAAAGTACGATGCAGTTTGCATGATGTGCCGAGCCCGATGTATGTAAACCAATGCATGAATGCACGCATGCTATCATAAGGTATGCTAACATAGAAATGCCCTAATCTACCATCATAGGCAGGTAAATAAAAGGGATAGAAAGAAATGGGGATTGGAAGACATACACCCACTCACGCACACTTATTACAATTTTGCCCTCGCTCGGAGGGACCAAATAATAATACAGACCGGAATAAATAATTAACTATTCTAGCTAATTAATTATTACAAATCAATTAAATTAATTAAACAAATAATTAATCTAATTAAAGCAGTAAGTGCCTCGGGGGGAGGGCTCGAATGCGGCGCGCGCCCGGGATTCGCTCGGAATCGCACTGTCATGCAAGCGTGCCTCTGCTTTCCCTGCTGTCTTCCTCAGAAAATTACCAAAGTCCCAGAAATGCCTCTCAGGACACTGGGGAATACCACCGGCTGGGGTAGAGCACCACCGACCGAAGTGTGTGGCCACCGGCATTGAAAGAAGCTATCGGCTGCCACTCGACTGCCGGTCGGCACTAAATAGTGCCGGTCGGCACAAAATCCCTGCAGAACCTGCAACTCACAGCAGCAGAGGACAACAAAATGCATGGCAATGCAATTCAAAGCATGTGTGCACAAAACATACCCCTTATCATGTTATTGACTCAAAGGGGCATGTGCCTCGATTTCCGGACCACCAATCGCGCATTTCCATGCATGATGGCCCTAAGAATCAAGAATGCAACTTTGATTTCAAATGCATGCAATGCAAACAAGCAAACAAGGGTGCCGAACCTCTATCATACTTCACTTCAAGAGGCCCAACATGCATGCCAATGTGATGCAACCCTAAGCATGGTAACTAGGATGCAACATGAACAATGTGATACACTTATGCAAACATGCAAACAAGCACACAAGTCAAGCATGCAAACCACATGGAGGATGGGCTTAGGCATGAATTAGGCAACTCAAAATGGGCCAAAATCAGTGGCCAAATTGCTAAAATGTGAGGGCCAAACATACATGCACACATGCAAATGTTAAGGCCCAAGACTTAGGCATACAAAAGCAACTCTCGTGCACACTTAAAGAGACCAAACATGGGCAACTAGTACGCATTTAAAGCTCTGAAATTCAAGTTAAACATGATGCCAAATCATGCAATGAAGCATGCCAAACAAAGCATGCAAATGGCCTAGGCTTAAGGCAAGTCAATAGGGCATTGAACTACACCTATGCAAGGCAATCATGGCATGCACTTAACAACTCAAAACAGATTTTTAGCATGTTAAAACAAAGCCAAATGGCTACTTAGATGGCATCTAAGAGGCTTAAGCATAAAGGTATGCAACATGGCCAAAACATGGATCACTTAACACATCCTTAAAGCATTAAAGAGGCATGCAAGGCAATCAAACAAGCACATCATAAGGTCTGAAATGACATGTTAGGTAGTTCCAAACCATCAAAAATGAAGCAAGCATGGCATGCTACATTCACATACTCTCAAGGCCAACAAGCCAAATGCAAAGGAGCTATGTAATGCATGATGAGATTGACCAAAACAAGTATGGACAGAGCTAAATCATGGCAAAATGAGCATACAAGCTTCATGGTTCTAGGCCTAAAACATGCTAGAAATGAAGGCATACTTCCTAGACATATTAAGGCATCAAATAGGCATTACATGATAACTATGCTAAACATGCATAGGTGACCAAAACCAACTTGAAAACATGTTATATCATGGAAGTATAAGCATGGAAAACAACCAAGGCATGCTCAACACACACTCAAGCATGGTGCTCCATAAGGAAGCAAAACTTGCCCTTTTCAAGGACATCAAGGAGAGGGGGTGACCCTCCCCTTCTTGAGACTTCAAGGCATGCTCTTCACCACTGAAATCCCTCAATATTTCAGTGGTGAAGAGATCCTATCACCAAAATCTCGGATCCCTCCGAAATAGCACAAAAAAGGGCACTTTGCAAGGCCTAAAGGGGGTCAAAGTTCCCCAAACCACAAAACACTCTTAATATACAATAAAGAGGGTTAAAAATTAGAACTTTTATGTGCCAAACACTAAGCCCAAAAACTGTTTTAAAGCAAGCAAAAATAGATTGCGAGAATGGGGTAAAAAGAGGGTATAGTGTCTTACCCTTGAAGCCTCTTCACAAAGCTTGATGTTGTGGCTTCTTTGAGTACCAAACCAGCTCTAAAGCTTCAAAACAAACCTCCGGACCCTCAAGAACCAAAGGAAGGTGAAACACTAGGTGCTTGTGTGCAAAGTTGTGAACTAAAGCACCTAGTGTACTAAATGAGCAAGAAAGGAGAGAGATAAGATAGATATATGATCTAACCTAAAACCAGAGCTTGGTCTCTCTCTAAAATGGCTGAAACCTCTCAAGAGAATCCAACCTTGAGCCAAGAGAAGAGCCTTCTCTCTTATAGAACTTGTAAGACTTACAAGCTAAGCAAACAAGGACTCATCCCTCCATACACGTGTATGGAGGGGAAGCCAATTGCACACAGCTGTCTGAAAATATCTCAGAAAGCAAGTGCACAGTGGTCGGCAGGGCAAAATGGTCATTTTGCCAAAACAAGTGCCGACCGGCACAAAATAGTGCCGACCGGCACAATATAGTGCCGGTGGCAACTACAACCAGCCGGTGACCTCTAGCCACAGCCGGTGGTGTGTGGGAATGCCTCACAAAGTATTCTCTGCCCCTCCAAGGCAAAACACAGGTGTCTGGTGCAAAACCGGACACAAAACGGTCAAGTTCGGAGGTCCTGAGGCAAGGCGCGCGAGCCGAGAACTCCGGGAACTCCAAACGAACACACACATGGATGATCACCGCGCGTTCAAACGGTGACGTCCGAGTCTTGAGGACGGTCAAAAATGGGGTGTCTACAGTTGCCCCTCTTTGACAGAACTCGAAAGTCATAACAATGACGGGAGTGAATGTCAAAGCCCAGAGACGACCCATTTTTGATAAGGCCGAAGACTTGGACAAACAAAATATAGATAAATGGTTGTGCCCGCAGGCTGCCTACGTATCCCTTTGCAAGGAATCAAACCAGCGTAGTTCAGGGGCAGGATGCAAAGTGATGCACAATGCAAGTGCACAACTTATGATCATGCAAAGGATGCTGTAATGAAGCAATTATGCAAAATAAATGCAACATTTTAAGCTAGTGAATACAGATCTAACTACATTTCATGCAGAAAGGATGTAAGAGAATGATGTAATAGATAATAGATACGATGCAACAGAGAGTAGAATAGATGCAAAGGGTGACATACTCCAACCATGCTGGACTCGTGAGTGGAGGAAGAACAGAGAAAAACAAATAGGAGCGCGTGCCACGCAACCTAAGATAAATTCCAAACACGCTGAAATCGTGTGAGGAAAAGGACACTCAAACCATGCTGGAATCATGAGAGGAGGTCCAACAAACCGCCCAGCGCGTCTACAACGCACCCTGGGATAAATTCCAAACACGCTGAAATCGCGTAAGGAACGGGACACTCAAACCACGCTGAAATCGTGAGAGGAGGTCCGACAAACCGCCCAGCGCGTCTACAACGCAACCTGGGATAAATTCCAACACGCTGAAATCGCGTAAGGAACGGGACACTCAAACCACGCTGAAATCGTGAGAGGAGGTCCGACAAACCGCCCAGCGCGTCTACAACGCAACCTGGGATAAATTCCAACACGCTGAAATCGCGTAAGGAACGGGACACTCAAACCACGCTGAAATCGTGAGAGGAGGTCCGACAAACCGCCCAGCGCGTCTACAACGCAACCTGGGATAAATTCCAAACACGCTGAAATCGCGTAAGGAACGGGACACTCAAACCACGCTGAAATCGTGAGAGGAGGTCCGACAAACCGCCCAGCGCGTCTACAACGCAACCTGGGATAAATTCCAAACACGCTGAAATCGCGTAAGGAACGGGACACTCAAACCACGCTGAAATCGTGAGAGGAGGTCCGACAAACCGCCCAGCGCGTCTACAACGCAACCTGGGATAAATTCCAACACGCTGAAATCGCGTAAGGAACGGGACACTCAAACCACGCTGAAAATCGTGAGAGGAGGTCCGACAAACCGCCCAGCGCGTCTACAACGCAACCTGGGATAAATTCCAACACGCTGAAATCGCGTAAGGAACGGGACACTCAAACCACGCTGAAATCGTGAGAGGAGGTCCGACAAACCGCCCAGCGCGTCTACAACGCAACCTGGGATAAATTCCAAACACGCTGAAATCGCGTAAGGAACGGGACACTCAAACCACGCTGAAATCGTGAGAGGAGGTCCGACAAACCGCCCAGCGCGTCTACAACGCAACCTGGGATAAATTCCAAACACGCTGAAATCGCGTAAGGAACGGGACACTCAAACCACGCTGAAATCGTGAGAGGAGGTCCGACAAACCGCCCAGCGCGTCTACAACGCAACCTGGGATAAATTCCAAACACGCTGAAATCGCGTAAGGAACGGGACACTCAAACCACGCTGAAATCGTGAGAGGAGGTCCGACAAACCGCCCAGCGCGTCTACAACGCAACCTGGGATAAATTCCAAACACGCTGAAATCGCGTAAGGAACGGGACACTCAAACCACGCTGAAATCGTGAGAGGAGGTCCGACAAACCGCCCAGCGCGTCTACAACGCAACCTGGGATAAATTCCAAACACGCTGAAATCGCGTAAGGAACGGGACACTCAAACCACGCTGAAATCGTGAGAGGAGGTCCAACAAACCGCCCAGCGCGTCTACAACGCAACCTGGGATAAATTCCAAACACGCTGAAATCGCGTAAGGAACGGGACACTCAAACCACGCTGAAATCGTGAGAGGAGGTCCAACAAACCGCCCAGCGCGTCTACAACGCAACCTGGGATAAATTCCAAACACGCTGAAATCGCGTAAGGAACGGGACACTCAAACCACGCTGAAATCGTGAGAGGAGGTCCAAAGAAGAGAGAAACATAGGGACATATCCCAGTGTTTCGAAAAGAGGGTGTGCAAAACAATGTGATTGAAACGTGTGTGACAACGCAAGTGAAAAGGCGTATGACAATGCCAATATAATGTGCATAACAATGCAGGTGTAACGGTGCATAACAATGCAATATAGGTACACAAGACAGTGCTATGAGGTGCACGAAAGGGGTGTGATAAAAATGCATTTTCTATGCAAGTATGGGGACATTTAACATGTACTTTGGTGCCTCTGATTTACCTCTTACAGGGCTTTGCAACACACTCTGCTCGAAAAGGGGGCATCCTATTTATGTTGACAAGAGATAACATCTGCTGCTGTTTTAATTGCCGTTCTGACTTGAAGCAGGCTTATACTTGAGATAGAGGCGCACTCATACTTCGGAGTAGTGACAAGGCCTGAAGCGGTACATCCGGAGTACAATCACGGAATTTTCTGAAGTTGAAGCATACTCGGATGCCTCGGTTTTCGCTCTTTTTCTTTTGCTTTGCAGTCCGGAACCAATATAGCTTCAGATAGATCCTGATTTTATTGTTCTCCCATGACCTGGGTTGAACCATGCGGTTTTACGAAAGAACAAATCTATTTTGCACAAATGTGGCGAGTGGCACAGCACCCTAAGCACAAAACGATTTTTTTTGAAATTGAAGTTGAAAATGAGTTCTCAACTGGGTATTGAGTCTATGACTGGACACAGCGCACCACGACTCAATCAACGGAAAACGGAAAGGTAAACAACCTAAACACATCTATTGACACTCGAAATGACTCAAAACAAGAATCAAGACAGACAAAACAAAACACACGACTCAAACGTGCACAGGGAGCCTATTTCTCCAGGTATTACTCCCACCCTTTCTTATTTGTGATTCTCACATCACTCGGCCCTCAAGCTCGGTTTTTCTCACAAAACCCTTTTCTCACTTTTTCTCTCATCGCACATCTCTCTATTCTTCAACCTCTCATTTTTTATCCCTCCCCTGGGTGGTTGGCGGATAAACAAGAAGTTCTGGGCCCTTGCCCCTAGCATTCAACTAGATTCTTTTCTTTTTGTTCACAACAGTGAGTTTCTTCCATAGAGGGGTTGTGCCACAACTGGGTGTGTAGCAAATCTGCAGCTAACATCGGTCGATGATGCCCTGCTGGGGAGTTTGGACGTGGTTAGATCTGTCCGGATGAGGAAGTGGAACATCTTGATCCATTCCAATTCATGCTTCGCACTTGACTCAATACCTCGTTGCTTGGAGGATGAGAGAGCTTTCAGCCCTTTGCTGTTGACTTTAGGTGTGCCCTCTTCTGGCAGGTAGAGTGCCCTTCTGGCAAGTATGTTGAGAATGGGGGAATGACAGGAAGCCTGACTCAACTGTGCCCCTAGTTCATCATTTCGACCATTTTTTGTTTTTGGCTTTCTACTAAAACAATTTTGACCAAAATGAGAGTTAGATTAACATGCTTGTTCAACTTTTTGATTTAAAATCATGCAAGTCAGGCTATGAGCACTGAAAATTTTCCTTTTTTGGGTCCAAGAAAATGGTCCAGTTTTGGAAAAGATGGAATAATTTCGAGAGAATTAATCAACCTCAGTAAAAATTCTCAAAAACTATTTTTGCAAACGGCCAATGCTCAACAAGCACGGAACCAACTCTTGAGATGTGCAACCTCGGATCCATAAGCAATGGAAAATTGCCCCTTGTCTGAAGGACACTGCATGGCAACGGAAAGTTGCCCCTTGTTTGAAGTGACACCGCGACGTTTTGAATGGCAACGGAAAGTTGCCCCTTGTTTGAATGGCGCCGCAGCACACTGAATGGCAACGGAAAGTTGCCCCTTGTTTGAATGGTACTTCAGTGCATTGTAGTCAGTCCTCAGAGCGATGGTCACAATCGAACTCTTGGATACAGAGGAGGCAAAAATGGTCAAAACCATTTCATGGACACAATCGAATTTGAAGTGTTTATGGCTGGACTTCAGAATGAAGTTGCCTACGTATCCCAAACATGGGAATCAAGCCTTACGTAGTTCGGGGTTAAGGTACACTCGGGTATTTAACCTCTCCTTTTTATGCTCTAACTTTTGCCAAGGCGCCTATTGCAGGTTTTCGACCTTGCGAGCTTTGTTCTTCTTTTCTTTTCATTCTTTTCCTTTTTTGATATTCTTTTCTTTTTTTTTTTTTTTTTTTTTTTTTTTTTTAGGCTCTAACTTTTGCCAAGGCGCCCGATGCGGGTTTTCGACCTTGCGAGCTTCTTTTTCCCCCCTTTTTTTTTCCTTTTTCTTCTTTTTTTGTATATTTTTTTCTTTTCCTTTTGTATGTATTTTTTGCTTGCTCTAACTTTTGCCTGGGTCGCTCTTCCGGGTTTTCGGCCCAGCGAGCCTCTCAAAGGGTAAAAGTGTAACAAGTCCATGCCAAATGGTTTTGAGATTGAAGCCCTCTGTATCCAGGAGAGTGGCTGTTGTATTGATTTGCAGAAGGATCCACCTTTGGCTCTTCGAGCACATCAGGCATTTTTGCCCCTAGTTCAAAGGGTACTTCTGTTCTAGCTTTGCGAGCTTCTTCTGATTTTCTGATCTTCTTGATCTGACTTTGGTGCCTCTTGTTCGAGGGCTGCTTCAAATCTGGCCACACAGGCCTCATATTGTGATTGACCTTGGAACATTCTGAATGCGAGTTCAAGGTTTGAAGGCAAGGACTCAAGTCTCGTGGCTGAGAGCGATCCTAAGCTGCACAATCTCAAGAGCGATTCCACACATGTCTTTGCAGGACCGCGCAAAACATTTTTTGAAAGTTTTTAAGAAAGCGACGAATCGCTCGTGCTGAAGACAGTGTGGGACCAATCTGGATCAAGCCAGGATCCTTCTCAGTACTCACATTAACAAGCATGATTTCATTCATTAAGGGCTTAGCATGCCTCTCTTTCTCTCAGTTGATCAAATTTTTGCAAATCCCGAGGAATTCCTCCCTCTTTGTTTTCACCGCAGTGTTCAAAAAGTTTTGAAAAATTTAGGTCATTACAATGACTTCAAGGCACAGAGTTCTTAGTCAAATACTGTCATCTCATTTAGAATTTCCGGCACAACTGGCACACGGCAGAAGCAAACACAAGAGTGTGAAAATCATCGCTGTTCATTCAGATCTGTTGGCATAACTGGCTCCAAGGCAGAAACAAACTCGAAAGGGAGCAAAAAGATAAACACAAAACAAGCAAGTGATGTCTGAGGTAACACCCCCGAAATCACCTGACTCTAACAAAACAGGACTGACTCGATACAACAAGACAGACCCGACTGACTTAGTATGAAAAGACTGACTCAATATAAAATGACAAGACTGACCCAATACCCAAGTCAGAAAGTACAAAACTAGCATTCGCAAATGCTCAAAATAGTGCATGCCAAACGCCACATCTGGAGTAAACTGAGTGCCGTCCGCAGGTGGTTCATCCCCTGATCACATCACATTATCCCCAAGTTCACTGATCTAGTGTCGATAGACTTTGCAGGACTGGCACGGCAATGATCCTATTGTCAATCAGATCTTGTATTTCGTGGTGAA
Source organism: Camellia granthamiana (assembly GCA_036172215.1). NCBI lineage: Eukaryota > Viridiplantae > Streptophyta > Magnoliopsida > Ericales > Theaceae > Camellia > Camellia granthamiana. Next base: position 417,201 of record JAXFYN010000033.1, on the reverse strand, counting down.
GACGGAAACAACTATCAGTGACATGGCCGACTTGTTGGTGGAAGGCGCAGTACTTGGCTGGATTATGAGAGGGAGGAAGTTTATCTGGCAGTGGCCGCAGCTCTAGGGGTTTCAGATCCCCCTTCCTAATCAGGACCCTCAAGGCCGCTGATAGAGACATGTTCAGCGGGGTGAATACCCTCTGGCCCCGAGGTAGATAGTCCGAAGTTCGGGGGTTTGAAGAAGATGCGCCAACAGAGAGGTCGGCAGGCGCTGGCCGGGTTTGCTGATCTCTTCCGAGCACGGGATTAGAGTTGAAAGGAACATTCCTGGTACAACGGCCCTTCTCCCGGCTTGCCCCTTGATTCAGACTGCCCCTAACTTGCGTGGCGAAAGTGTCATCCACAGTTTTTGCCATAACTGCGAGGACTTGCTCTTCGTTCAATCCCTCGGCTTTCAAAGCCTCAACAGCCAGCTGAAGATGCTCATGGGGGCTAATGCTTGCCCCTGCCTTGTTCTTATCACTGGCCTCCACTTTGCTAAGAGATTGGCTTTCTCCCAATGCAGCCCGTCCCAAGGTTAAGGGGCCTTTTGACATGAACTCCCTAGTATGTGATGCGGTTGATGATGGAGCCAAAACTCCAAAGGCCAGATCTGCCACAGTTCTCTGAAGATCTTCGATCATCCTCATCAGCTCAGAAGTAGTGGGTTCATGGGTTTGAGATGATTGGGGTTCAGATGCACCCATCATGCATAAGTCCAGGCTCTCTGGGATAAACACCTTCGGTTTGGGCAAATGGGCTGGGGTGATGTATATGCTGGGGTTATAGGCGGACGGCAGTATATGGATGAGGTTGAGATGTAGAGGTGACGAGTCAGTACTAACCTGAGGTCCTTTTGGTGGAGCTAGGGTTTTTTCGTCAATAAGATCTTGAATCTTATGACGGAGGCGGATGCAACGGTTCGTATCATGACCGTGCTGCTGATGATAGGCACAGTATTTAGCCGGGTCATATCTTGGTGGAAGAGGGTTTGGAAGGGGTTGGGGTTCTAGGAGTTCTAGGTGCCCTTCTTCTCGCAGCTTTTTCAAAGCTTGAGAGAGACTCATGTAAAGAGGATGGAATTTTCGGGCTTGGGGCCGAGTTGAAGTGGTTGGTTCTTGGCCATTGAGGGAAGTGGTGATAGTGTCTACTTCTGAGCATTTCGGAGCTGTGCTACCATCAGTAATAGCATTGGAACCGCGAGCGACATTCCTCTTCAAAGGCTCATTATCTTCTGCAAAGATCCCTTGTCTGATGGCATCCTCGATTTGAACCCCCATCTCATGCAGATCTGAAAAGGTAGGGAAGGGAAGAACAATCATCTTCTGCATAAGCTTGGGCTGGAGATTGCGCACAATCATCCGAATCTGATCTTTGTCGGATGGTTTTGTAGTCATCATTGAGGCCTTTGCTCTCCATCTCTTCACGAACTCTGAGAAACCCTCCTTTGGCCCTTGGCGGGTGACTTCAAGATCACGAGTGGTGACCTCAATCTGTGTGTTGTAGGAGTATTGATCACTGAAGGCCTCAGCCATCTCTTCCCAATTCTGTTTCACAGAGTTCTCCAATCTCGCATACCAGATTGCGGCTATCCCAGACAGGGTTCGGCCGAATAGTGACAATTTCTGGGCTGTGGTCAAACCCATTGGTCTCAAAATATCGGAAAACAGGTGAAGGTGCACCGTTGGGTCTCCAGAGCCATCGAATCGATCAATATGTGGCATCTTGAACCGGTCTGGCAGCGTCACAGCTGCGTCGGTATACCCATTTTCGATGTCCGGGATGGACTTGACTCCTTGGGATTTCTTAAACATTTGTTCCAACTTACTCAGCTTCAGCGCTGTGGGGTCCGCTTCGAACTCAAAGGGAGAGTCCGGTACATTGATAGGCGTGGGCGCCTTGGATAGTTGCGGTAGAATCGGGGGCGGAGCTGACCCCGTTGGAAGGCCTGTATCCTCTTGGACATTTTGGACATTTGGCGTCTCCTCGGGTATTGGAACCCTTGGTAGGGGAGGAGCCTGATGCGAAGCAGATGCCCCGGCTTGCTGCTCTAACCTGGCAATTGTCTCTGCCTGTCGGGTTATGACCACGGCTTGTTGCTTGGCAGATTCTGCTTGACAGGCAGCGTCTTGCTGCATGGCTTTCATACTGGAGTTGGCGCACCATCTCTTCCAGACTCGACATATTGTCCTGGTCTAACTAAGCAACTGGTATATCTGGGCCTGGTGTAAGTTCGGAAATCTCTACCCAACTGCTCAAAGATCACTGATCTGGTAGCTGTGGTACTGGTGGTCTATGTCTGATTAGCCTTCTCTGGCCCTGATTACCCTTGAGCTGAGCCTCTGACCTGACAAAGTCTATCAGCGCAAATCCAATGTACCCCGGGGATAGTGGAGCCCTTCTGAAGCCATAGTTCCAGGACTACCTAGCAAAAGAGAAAACAGACAGCATCTCAGCTCAACTTCACTGGAACGGATACAAGCAAAGCTGAACAACTGTATTCTATTACTGATCACTGTTCCCCGAAATCACTGCCCCAAATCTGAATCTGATACCCGCAGATATAACTGATTCTCAAAATACTGATACTGGTGCCCCGCAGGCCGGATACCCAGACTCGCAAACTGGTATATGCATTCCCTGTAGAGATACACTCTAAAAGCACATAGCAAGTAAATGAGAGCCAATACACCCCTATGTTGGGGTAGGGTTTCCCTGTCCTATTTTTGTCAGGAGCTAGGGCTTCACTACGCACACAGCGGTTTCAAACAACCTATAAACGGGTAAGCAACCTGTCCTAGTTTGGAATGGTCACTATGGATTCCGAATATGCACTAGGTCGAATGGTCAAAAAGGGTGCCCCAGTAAAACCGGGGTTTGTGTTCCCATACTGGCAGAGCCCACAACCAGTCAGCCTTATGGTCATGCCTTGACAAGACAAGCCTCCAGCAAACCGCTCAGGAATAGCAGATGGCCAACACGGTGTCCTAGGCGCACCAATGCACATGCAATGCAAAGAAACACATAAGTGAAATCAAAACAGGATATCACGAGTTCGAGTCAAGCTCTCTAAAATCCCCCAGCAGAGTCGCCAGAAACTGTAGACGTCCCCGAACGCATCCCGGGGGAAGGAGTGCGAGTCCCCCCCGTTCTGGTTCGATATTGGGTCTACTACAGTTCAAGGACTCAAATGTCGCGGTTCTAAATCTTGAACCAAAGAGTCCAACTCTGGCAAATCGTTTTGAAGAAAAACAGATTTTGAAAAGAAGTGCCAAACATGGACTGCTTTGCCAGATTACAGAGTCGCCACCTAAATATTTTTAAAAATGGGAAATTTAGGAAACCCTGACTCGGTGCCGAAGGCCACATGTCCGTCATTACCAAAGTGGTCTTGGCTCGGGAGCTTGGGTACGATCGGGGAAGGTCAGCTATGAGCACCCCCTTTCGCCCGGTCCGAAGACCGGCCTCTACTAACCGTGATATCCCTTTTTGAAAACCTTACGTGTTCTTATTCCAATTATTAGCCTAGAATTACTATGTGATGCGCACAACACAAAAATATAGACTAGATTGCCTAACTTGGAAATAAATCATTGCATATCCGTTTTGTCTCGAAAAGCGTGTTGTTTTCTTTTGCTACTCGTAAGTAGGCTAAAATTCGGATTTCAATGAGTTGTTCCAACTCAAGCAATCCAACCTTCACCCACAGGCATACAAACAGTTTATCATGTAAGCATTTAGCCGCATGGCAGGCATACTATCATGTTATCATTCACACGCATGCGACATGCTAAAGCATAAAACTTACATCGTACTCCGTGCCAAAACGAGAAACTAGTTAGCAACATGCGTGTCCTAGTTCATGTTAAGTGACTAATGCATCGCATACGGAATGTAATCTAGACAGGCTCGACTATCCTAAGCATGGCACATGAAATGCAGCAACTACCACGTATTCAATTTGGAATTGAAAGTACGATACAGTTTGCATGATGTGCCGAGCCCGATGTATGTAAACCAATGCATGAATGCACGCATGCTATCATAAGGTATGCTAACATAGAAATGCCCTAATCTACCATCATAGGCAGGTAAATAAACGGGATAGAAAGAAATGGGGATTGGAAGACATACACCCACTCACGCACACTTATTACAATTTTGCCCTCGCTCGGAGGGACCAAATAATAATACAGACCGGAATAAATAATTAACTATTCTAGCTAATTAATTATTACAAATCAATTAAATTAATTAAACAAATAATTAATCTAATTAAAGCAGTAAGTGCCTCGGGGGGAGGGCTCGAATGCGGCGCGCGCCCGGGATTCGCTCGGAATCGCACTGTCATGCAAGCGTGCCTCTGCTTTCCCTGCTGTCTTCCTTAGAAAATTACCAAAGTCCCAGAAATGCCTCTCAGGACACTGGGGAATACCACCGGCTGGGGTAGAGCACCACCGACCGAAGTGTGTGGCCACCGGCATTGAAAGAAGCTATCGGCTGCCACTCGACTGCCGGTCGGCACTAAATAGTGCCGGTCGGCACAAAATCCCTGCAGAACCTGCAACTCACAGCAGCAGAGGACAACAAAATGCATGGCAATGCAATTCAAAGCATGTGTGCACAAAACATACCCCTTATCATGTTATTGACTCAAAGGGGCATGTGCCTCGATTCCCGGACCACCAATCGCGCATTTCCATGCATGATGGCCCTAAGAATCAAGAATGCAACTTTGATTTCAAATGCATGCAATGCAAACAAGCAAACAAGGGTGCCGAACCTCTATCATACTTCACTTCAAGAGGCCCAACATGCATGCCAATGTGATGCAACCCTAAGCATGGTAACTAGGATGCAACATGAACAATGTGATACACTTATGCAAACATGCAAACAAGTACACAAGTCAAGCATGCAAACCACATGGAGGATGGGCTTAGGCATGAATTAGGCAACTCAAAATGGGCCAAAATCAGTGGCCAAATTGCTAAAATGTGAGGGCCAAACATACATGCACACATGCAAGTGTTAAGGCCCAAGACTTAGGCATACAAAAGCAACTCTCGTGCACACTTAAAGAGACCAAACATGGGCAACTAGTACGCATTTAAAGCTCTGAAATTCAAGTTAAACATGATGCCAAATCATGCAATGAAGCATGCCAAACAAAGCATGCAAATGGCCTAGGCTTAAGGCAAGTCAATAGGGCATTGAACTACACCTATGCAAGGCAATCATGGCATGCACTTAACAACTCAAAACAGATTTTTAGCATGTTAAAACAAAGCCAAATGGCTACTTAGATGGCATCTAAGAGGCTTAAGCATAAAGGTATGCAACATGGCCAAAACATGGATCACTTAACACATATCCTTAAAGCATTAAAGAGGCATGCAAGGCAATCAAACAAGCACATCATAAGGTCTGAAATGACATGTTAGGTAGTTCCAAACCATCAAAAATGAAGCAAGCATGGCATGCTACATTCACATACTCTCAAGGCCAACAAGCCAAATGCAAAGGAGCTATGTAATGCATGATGAGATTGACCAAAACAAGTATGGACAGAGCTAAATCATGGCAAAATGAGCATACAAGCTTCATGGTTCTAGGCCTAAAACATGCTAGAAATGAAGGCATACTTCCTAGACATATTAAGGCATCAAATAGGCATTACATGATAACTATGCTAAACATGCATAGGTGACCAAAACCAACTTGAAAACATGTTATATCATGGAAGTATAAGCATGGAAAACAACCAAGGCATGCTCAACACACACTCAAGCATGGTGCTCCATAAGGAAGCAAAACTTGCCCTTTTCAAGGACATCAAGGAGAGGGGGTGACCCTCCCCTTCTTGAGACTTCAAGGCATGCTCTTCACCACTGAAATCCCTCAAGATTTCAGTGGTGAAGAGATCCTATCACCAAAATCTCGGATCCCTCCGAAATAGCACAAAAAAGGGCACTTTTCAAGGCCTAAAGGGGGTCAAAGTTCCCCAAACCACAAAACACTCTTAATATACAATAAAGAGGGTTAAAAATCAGAACTTTTATGTGCCAAACACTAAGCCCAAAAACTGTTTTAAAGCAAGCAAAAATAGATTGTGAGAATGGGGTAAAAAGAGGGTATAGTGTCTTACCCTTGAAGCCTCTTCACAAAGCTTGATGTTGTGGCTTCTTTGAGTACCAAACCAGCTCTAAAGCTTCAAAACAAACCTCTGGACCCTCAAGAACCAAAGGAAGGTGAAACACTAGGTGCTTGTGTGCAAAGTTGTGAACTAAAGCACCTAGTGTACTAAATGAGCAAGAAAGGAGAGAGATAAGATAGATATATGATCTAACCTAAAACCAGAGCTTGGTCTCTCTCTAAAATGGCTGAAACCTCTCAAGAGAATCCAACCTTGAGCCAAGAGAAGAGCCTTCTCTCTTATAGAACTTGTAAGACTTACAAGCTAAGCAAACAAGGACTCATCCCTCCATACACGTGTATGGAGGGGAAGCCAATTGCACACAGCTGTCTGAAAATATCTCAGAAAGCAAGTGCACAGTGGTCGGCAGGGCAAAATGGTCATTTTGCCAAAACAAGTGCCGACCGGCACAATATAGTGCCGGTGGCAACTACAACCAGCCGGTGGCTTCTAGCTACAGCCGGTGGTGTGTGGGAATGCCTCACAAAGTATTACCTGCCCCTCTAAGGCAAAACACAGGTGTCTGGTGCAAAACCGGACACAAAACGGTCAAGTTCGGAGGTCCTGAGGCAAGGCGCGCGAGCCGAGAACTCCGGGAACTCCAAACGAACACACACATGGATGATCACCGCGCGTTCAAACGGTGACGTCCGAGTCTTGAGGACGGTCAAAAATGGGGTGTCTACAGCATGCTTGGTTGCTCCACCCGAAAATGCCACCGCCTTGCCATCAGATGCCTCTGTTTGCACTCGTTTGATCACTGAAAATTGTGCCAACTCCCAGAATGCCTCTGCTCCAACTCAGGAGCACATTTGTGCAATTTTTCATTGGTGGCCGTCGGCTACTGCAAGTGGTCGTCAGCAATTACTTCAGGCCGGTTGGCCACCCCTACCCCGAACTTCTTCTTTTGCTGCAACAGAGAGCAAACAGAGCCAAAGCAATGTATTTTCAAGGTTTGTGTGCATTGCTACTCTCCTTGTCATTACGCAAGTTCAAAGGATTATAACTCTCAGCCCTCAAACCATCAACCAGGCATTTTCAATGCATGATGGCTAAGGAACCGAGCTTGCACAAGTTAATGAATGCAAAACAAGACTCGACAAAACCACAACCCTATCATGCATGATCAAGGGTGATACTGACCAAGAAAAGTGGCACGTTTCATCACTTTAAGTATGAAACGTCCCATTTTTCTCGTGTTCAAATTAAAGTCCGATCCGAACACATGCAATGCAACACGAAGATACTGAATCTTGCCTCTTTTACTTTGTTCATTTTGTTTACACATTTTAACTTACCAATCCATTCTTTAATTGATTAAGTCCAAGATGAGGGTCCTCTAATGGAAAGAGGGCTTAAACCACAAGTACCTTGAGCATAAAAGAAACCTCAGGACGTTGGTAATGAACTCCCAAAGGAATTAAACCAGTAGGCATGAGGGTCTCAATTTCACACTCAAGCCAACAAAGGGGTTCAAAGCCACTTTCAAAATAAATGAAAGAGTAAAGAAGAGAGGGAGATTATAGAGATTTTAGTGCTAAAATGAAGTGCAAAATGACTCTAAAACATACAAGCAACTCATGCAATTCATGCTAAAAGGCCTAAAACATTAAGCTAGTGAAGCCTCTTTACATTACAACCACACAATACAAGGCTCAAAAGGTACAAACACTTCAAAATAGTCCTAAAACAACCTAAAAGGAGTCCTAAAACATGTTTGAAGTAAGCTAAAAATAGCTAGAATAAGAAGCCAAAACATAGCACAAGTTAAACTATTAAGCACAATTGCACTACAAGAATACAAAGCGAGCCTCAAGTACTCCAAACAGCCCAAAACAGAGCTGAAACATGCCAAAATAAAGCCTACAGCATGCTTGAATTAAGCTAGGTTAAGCTAGAAAATCATGCTAACATGTGAAGCAACCTAGGCATGGAAGCAAGACACAAAGAGGGGAGGCTAACCTCTCCCATTTTGGACTTCAAAAGTTGATTTTTACCACTAAAATAACTCTGATTTTCAGTGGTTAAAAGGGCCAAGAAGTTTGATTTAAAGATGGTAAGAAATGGCACAAAAGGCTTCACAAACCACAGAACAAAAGGAGGGGGGGAACAACCCCCTAACCCATAAAGACTTAAACCACCATTTTCAAGCCTCAAAAACATAGTTTTATATACCTCAAAATCAGCATTAAAACAGTTCAAAAGGAAGGTAAAACAAGCTATGCAAGACAAGTTCTAAAGATGAGTCTTATACCTCTTGAAGCACAATACAATTTTAGGCAATAAAACCAAGCAAAATCCCTTTCAAGAGCTCCAAGAAGACCTCCTAGAACCTCAGCTCCAAGGTAGTCAAGTTTGATCAAGGGTCTATGTACAAAAGTGTATAGAAAGCTAATTACAAGGCACAAAATAAGAAGAGAGGGAGAGAATTCTAGAGAGAGAGAGAGAGAAATTTGATTCAAATTTTCTAACCCCCCAAAATAGGGGAGAACACCCCCTATATATAAAAAATCAAGATTCAAGCTTGTATTCATCCCTCCATACACGTGTATAGTGATGCACTTCAGTGAACAACAGCTGGCACAGTTGGCAAACAAATATCTAAAAAATGAGACAAATGGCTGTCGGCCACTTCAAGTGGCCGTCGGCCACTTCAAGTGGCCGTCGGCCACCAAAAGTAGCCGACAAGAACAAAAAGTGGCCGACAAGGCCAAAAACTGGCCGACAAAGTCCCTTCCCCTTCCAAGCAAGAGGCAACAAGGTTTGGCCCAAAAACAAGCACAAAACAAATAGGTTTAGAGGCTTAAAGACAAGGCGTTCTGCCGAAGACTTTGGGCGCTCAAAACAAGCACAATCATCAAGTGCACAAACAATGACATCCGAATCTTGAGGTCGGTCAAAAATGGGGTGTCTACAGCAATGCATACCATCCACAGACTGATGGCCAGTCAGAAAGAACAATTCAAACTCTGAAGGACATGTTGCGTATGTGTGTGCTTAATTTTCAAGGGAATTGGGAAGCTCACTTGTCTCTAGCTGAATGCCTATAATAACAATTTCCATTCGAGCATTGGTATGACATCTTTTGAAGCATTATATGGCAGAAAATGTCGATCTCTTATTTGTTGGGCTGAAGTTGGAGATGGGCCTTTACTTGGGCCTGAAATTGTACATGAAACAACGGAAAATGTGAAGTTAATTTAACAAAGATTGAAAACCGCGCAAAGTTGACAGAAAAGTTACATGGCTGTTCGAAAACGAGACAGGGAATACGAAGTGGGTGATCATGTTTTATTAAGGTGACACCAGTGAAAGGACAAACTCACTTTGGAACCAAGGGCAAGTTAGTACCGAGATATGTTGGGCCGTATGAAATCATTGAAAAGATTAATCCGGTGGCATATCAGGTAGCACTTCCTCCCGAAATGGAACATATGCATAATGTCTTTCATGTTTCGATGTTGCGGGATTATCTTCGGGATCCTTTTCATGTTATTGAGCCTACTCATGTGGTATTGAGTGATGACTACACTTATGAAGAACGACCTATTCAAATTGTAAACTGACGAATTAAGAAGTTGAGAAATAAAGAAATCCCGTTGGTGAAAGTAGATTGGCAAAATCATGGTGGTGTCTATGCAACTTGGGAAAGAGAGGATGATATGAAGAAAAGATATATGGACCTATTTCCACTTGATCCTATATTCTTTCCGAAGGAAGGTAATTGAGTTTGGAGGACCAAACGCCCTAAGGGGGAGAGGATATGACAATCGCTGCCTTAATTAAGCAAATTAATTAAATTAATTATGCACTTATTGTTAATTATGTGATTGTGTAGTGTTAAGTGCTATTGTTATGCCATGTTATTATTTGATTTGTGTTATTGTGGATAGAAGGGTTAGAGTGCATAATAAACCTGTCTGATTTGCTAATTTTAATAAGTTAAAATTAAGAAAATTGGAAAGGAATTAGAGCCTAATTCACATTAGTATACTTTAAGTAGTGTAATTAAGAAATGAATTATTATTATTATTTATTTTTATTATCATAAAGTATTCTACTCATCTGACCAAAGAAGAGAACTAGTGGGCTTGATAGATATACCACAGAGAGAGAGAGAGTGAAGGTGCTCTAAGTATAGAACTCAACAAGAAGAGAAGTAAGGGAGTAAGAACTAGGAGAAAGTTAGGAACTTGGCTTGAATTCTCTTCAATCATCAAAAATAGGTAAACTTTTCTTTCCAATTTCTTGAAACTAAAGCTCCTTTACTTACCATCTACTAAGATACAAATGTAATTGAGGAAAATTTACAAGGAATTAGAGGCTTTAGTACATGCAAGCCAAGACAGAAAAGAATTGTGGGAAGTTGGCCTTAAATTCAACATACATGGCATATTTCATGGACATTTGATTTCATTCGTTTAATTTCTTGCATAATCTCCATAAGTCTAACAGTTTGGAAAGGATTTTCTCATCAATTTTACAACTTGAAGCTTTGAGATACTTAGTTATGTGTTTATGTTTTTAGTTGAAGTCTTGAGCTTTCAACTTGGCCATTTGAACCTTGTTTACAAGTTTGGGTTTGTATTTCATAATCAAGACTTAAAGTTAAGCATGTTTATATGAGTTTTTGGGAATGAATTGCATGAAGATAGGGTTATTTTTGCAAAGGAACACGCTGCTCAAACAAAGCAGAATTTGGACTCATTTCAAACCCAGGTCGCACGTGCAGCTAGAGGCATCGCACGTGCGGGAGAACCTCCCCTGTTTTTCTTTGCACACTGAAATAAAAAACACCTGCGGGGGCAGGTGCAGTGAAGGTCCCGCACGTGCGGCTGGGACCTCTGCACGTGTGGCTTTATTTGGTAAGACTCGGCTTGTTTTTTGCTCCTCTTTTTCACCTCTCGAGCCTCCAATTGCATGGTTTTAAAGTGTTTTCATGATCATTTGCATCTCACAAGTGCATTAAAATGAATAAACGAAAGATTAGAATTGAACGAATAAAGACGAATGGTAATTGAGTAAATAATCAATCGAATCAATGGTATTGGCCAAGGATTGAATGTAATTGTATCGTTGTGCTTGAATTTGTTTGGTTAGGTCGGACGCCACATCCTTAGTGCCTTATAGCACGTGTTCCACGGAGCCCACTGTGAGTAACAATGTTGTAAAGATATGTTTAAATTGTATTTATTTTCTGAACGATAAACTATATTGTTTCTAAATAATTACTTTCTATCAATTGAATGATGATCCTCTTTTGAATTATATTCATGGCATCCATAGCGTATTGTTATTGTTATTGTTATTGTTATCGCTATTGTTACAGAAATCTCTGTCAGTTCCAAATCTTGGAACTATTGTTATTGTTTGATGGCCATCAATTGATTGTTCGGTCTTTAAGACATATTGCATTGTATTGTTGCTATCGAATGTACCACGTATGACTTATATGAATGAATATGAATATGATTAAAATGATTGATCGAATTGAACGATTGATTGACAAAAAGATATTGATTGAAAATGTTCCATGATAATCGATTGTTTCAAAGACTGTAAGGACATCATTCTTAACCTCTTTACACATGTTATTCACTGGTCTTTAGCTCACAGTTTATTATATATATGTAGGTGAACGAGCACCGGACCAAAGCTAGTGGCGCCGACCCGAATCTTTGTTTTGTCAAGCCAGCTATTGTGCCTCATAGCGAGGTTCCGAGCCTTAATGTGTCGAGGCTTTTCGAGTGGTTCAAGTCCACTCTTTTGTTTTTGCTAAGTGTAAAAAATGTTTAAGACTTTTGTTTATACTATCCATGAAGATGGGATTAATTCCCTAACTTGCATATTCTCTTATATACATGTGTTTTGGCATAAGTGGTTAAGAATATGGCTATGTATATAAAAGTTTATTTTCATACAGGTTCTCACAACTCATTGGACATTATCTTATTATTGATTGGCTTCCGCTAGCCCCGTATCATGTATTATTGTCATTAGTGTTAATTAGGCCTTTGGTAATCACGGATTACTAACCGATTACGATGCTAAACCTGTAAGGGCGAGTTTGGGTCGTGACATTTAAAAAAACAAACTATTAACATAATTTTGATAAATTTTTAAAAACTAATTATGGTCCGATCATAAGTTTATGCATATCCGATTAACCTCATTTTTTAAATGAATAATGGGGTGTTTTGGAAATATGGTAAAAAGCTAGCTTTTGACTTTTTACCAAGTTTTTTGGCTTTTTTGGAAAGTGATTTGAGAAGTTGGTAAATAGTTACTTTTTTGCTTTTTTGTGTAATATTTATTTATGGTGTCACATCACATTAAAATGACCAAAATACCCCACCAAACTTAGGAAATTTACTTCTTAACCCATGTGGTTGTTTGAACAATGATGTAATTTCATAGAGGACAATTACGTAAATTCACCACTTGCGTTTTTGGCCCTTCCCAAATCAACCTGCTTGCTTTTTTATGCTGTCACTTACGTTTTTGGAATGCTGCAAAACGCAGCTTGTTGCTCACTTCCCAAATGGACACAATATATTCGATGAATCCTATAATATGAACAATTTAAATTATCAAAATAAAATCGAAATAAATCCCAATCGAGGCATCACAGCGGTTGCTGTGAAAGCAGCCTCCTTTGTCCCACTGTTTAGTACAATTTTGTTTACAACTTGATGCTAAAAATAGTTTAAATAAATTTTAAGAAGTTGATTATTTAGAAACTGGAAGGGGATGTTTTTAATATTAATGTTTTGATTCATATAACACTTAAAATATTAAAAAAAAATTATTGAAAACATTAAAATATGAAAAATAAAAAAGTAAAATTTTTGAAAGTTGTTTTCTAAAAACTAGAACCAAACAAGTTAATTAATTTTTTTATACTAAAATATATATTTTAACTTATTTATCATTGTATATTCATACCATTTGCATTAATTTTTGTCATTTTAATCAACCTAAAAAGGATTGTTGGTATAATTATTAAATTTCAAGATAAGTCAATTAATTTACCTATATTACCGTGAAAAGTTAATCAAAATTTTATCTTGAAATTAATGTATAAGATGTAAATTTAAAACTAATTATAGATCATACATAGAATAAATTTTATCTACATATTAAATAACAATAAATTATAAATTATAAATGAAATTTAACATATAATTTATGAATACTAGATAATGACAACCATGTAGTCATTGTAGAAGATAAGTAAGAAAATAATATAGATAATTATTTTTACTCTTATAAGCGCCCACTTTTCAAAGACATAATAAAAATTTAAGGGTTTTTTTAAATAAAATTTTGACTAGATAGGTTTTTTTTACTAATTTCCAATATTTATAGACTTATATTTTATTTTTGTAATATTTTCAAGGACGAAATAGGTTTGAATAGATATTTTAAGAATTTAATAGATTCAATCGATAGTTTAGAAATTAAATATACTTTGAGTTGATTCATAGTAGTTAAGGTGGATATTTTGACAAAAATGAATTTGTCAATTCTATTAAAGAATTAACTTTTAAACTACAATCAAATGAGAATTTGGATCGTCTGTAGTGTATTCTGTAATATTTCAAAATGACATCATTTTGGGATAAATTGTACTTTTTTAAAAATTATTGACCAAAACCTGCCCCTGTATCATTTTTGGGGAGAAATAAAAAAAAATTAAATAAATAAATAATATGGGGGTTTACTCACTCTAAAGTCTCAAGTTTGAAACCTCCTAAGTGTAAACAATTTATTGGAACCAATCTAGATGGGATTTTGCCTTAGCTTTAATTGGAAACTCCGCTAGTACTAGACCAATTAATCACCAATTAATAAAGTCCAATGGACTGGATATCGAATTATAAAAAATATATATAATGCAATGAATCCCTTCATACATAGCTCCCTTTTAGGGCTACAAATAAGTCGAACCGAGTTAAATCTAGTTTTTGAGTGTTCAAGCTTGTTTATTAAAATAAGCTCAAATAATCGAGCTCAAGCTCGGTTTGAGCTGACTCGATTACATAAACGAGCCAAGTTTGAGCTCAAAAAAAAAAAAAAAAACTTAAATTAATTTACTTACTAAAGATAAAAATATAAAATTATGAGTAAAATATACACTAATACTTATATTAATAACAAATTTCATCAATCAAATATGTAAATTTATACAAATACCAAACATAAGAGAAAAATAAAATAGATTATTGACAATTTATTTGATATGTTATTAAAAATAAATATTAATTTATTCATTTTTATGTTCACTAGTCTTATCGAGTCGAGTTTAGAGTTGCTCGAGCTCGGGTCGATTAATAAATGAGCTTAAAAATCAAAATCAAGCTCATTTATTTAGAGCTTGTTTGGCTAGAACTTTTTGGTTAAAAAAACACAAAAGACAAAGTAAGCTAAATAAGTTAATAAAATAAAATGTCACATCTAAACAATAATCATCTCACTTTTTCTCTCACCAAAAAAAAAAAAAAAAAGCCAAACCAAATAAACTTTTAGTCCCAAGCTAAAGGATTGTTTTGGAAAGATAGTTAAAAGTTGACTTTTTGATTTTTTTTTTTTTTTTTTAAAACGTATAAAAAATATGAGGGATAATGTGACCTAAAATTGGTTAAAAGTTAAAAGATGACCTTTGATCATCTTCTTAAAATAACCCAAAATAGTTTTTAAAAAAAACCAAAAAACTAACTAAAAAACCAATTTCCAAACGACTTAGGCCTCGTTTGGGAACAAGCTTTTTTAGTAATATTTTGATTTTTTAGCTAAAATATGAGGTAAAAAAACTAGTATATCTAGAATGATTTTTTAATTTTTTACAAAAAGATGTGCAAAAAATAAAGAGAAAATTGAAACTTTAACCTTTTGGTATAGATTATAAAATTTTTAATTTTTTTAATAATTTTTTAACTTTTAGACTAAAACTATTATATGCCAAACAAGACCTTTGTAAACTAGACGAGCAAAAACCTATTTATTAAGAGCATTCGCATCAGTCTCAACAAATTTTGAGTCAAATTATAACCAAAAATTCACTTTTGTTATTTTAGCTAGTCACCTTTTTAGTACTTACTGTATCAAACTCTCTATTTTAACTCAATCTTATTAAAATATTAATTTCTTATTGTATTTGTTATTCTTTATTTTTTTATTAAATTGATGAGATGCTATCCAAACAATTCTTAAAAATGCGAAAAATAAAAATAAAAAATAAATTTCCGTTGACCGGTCGACCGGTTAGGTTAATTTTGGACATTTTTTTTCTTCTGCTACAGGCACTCACGGGACATCTGATAGGATATCCGGGAGGACATCTGGGTGGATAACTGGTTTAAAGATTTTGGCGCAGTTTTGCTCCAAAAAATATAATAAAAAATCATGTAGCTAATGAACAGTGGCTCAACAAAGTTGTTGAGGTACTGTAGCAAATTTAACAAAAAGTTAATTTAGAAAAAAATTGTCGAGACTGATAGAAAACAAATTTGTTATTTTAGCTAGTCACCTTTTTAATACTCACTATGCATCAAACTCTCTATTCTAACTCAATCTTATTAAAATATTAATTTCTTATTGTATTTGTTATTCTTTATTTTTTTATTAAATTGATGAGATGCTACCCAAACAATTCTTAAAAATACGAAAAAAAAATTAAAAATTAAAAAAATTTGCCGTTGACCGATTGACCGGCTGGTCGGCCGGTTAGGTTAATTTTGAGAATTTTTTTTTCTTCTACTACAGGCACTCACAGGACATCCGATAGGATATCCAGGAGGACATCTGGGTGGACGACCGGTTTAAAGATTTTAGTCCAGTTTTGTTCCATAAAATATAATAAAAAATCATATAACTAATGAACAGTAGCTCAATAAAGTTGCTGAAGTATTGTAGCAAATTTAACAAAAAATTAATTTAAAAAAAATTTGTTGAGACTGATTAAAAATAAATTTGATACTGATACTCTCTACAATAACTTTAAAACTATTGTAGAGAATTTGATGCAAATGCTCTACCAACTCTATTCATTCCCAGCTCTACTCCCTCTCATGAAGATAAGGCAAGGACTAAAAGAAATGAGCACCCCCTATTTATTTTTTTTTAGGTCTAAACCACCGGTATCCGGAAGTTCATTCAGGACCCCGACTAATCCAGTTTGAACTAGGTAGGACCACAAGGGCGGCAAAACTCTCCCAACCAAATTTTAACACAGCTGGGTTCCCAAGCCTGGAACCCGAGATCTTGGGTATTACTCCCTTACAAAGAGTCCCCCACTGTATTGATAATGACAGTCAACTTTTGGTGTAGCAATGTGGAACCAACTCTGTTAGACTATCACTGTTGTTGCATTTTACCCAAATATTTTTGGGAATATTATTTCTATAAAAATAATTATAAATTAATAAAAAAAATTATCAACATTAAAAATTAAAGTTATACATTTTTCAATAATTATGTAATTATTTTTCTGATACAACACTGTAATGTAATTCTCTCAATATTTTTCATGTTAAGTTGATAGTAATCATAACCATGTACAAATAAAATTTATATACAAAATATTTATTTAAAATAATGTAATTTTAGATCTTATCAGTTTAAATAAAATGTTATCAATGTTTAGTCTCATGACTTTTTAGGTAACTCAAACGATCGTGTTGACTATGTTCTTAGGTGAAGATTCAGATTAATTTGTCTCTTAATGGTGGATATGAGCTGTTAAGTTAGTTTTCTTTTTTCAAACATGAAATTGTCATAAATTTAATTTACATATCCATTGTCCATAAAAACATATTTTTAGAATATACTCATCAGAATCTATAAAATGAAATTAATATTCAATATGAAATTGTGTAAGAAGAAATTGAGAAATTTCACAGTTATTAAAGGAGATTTCTCAATTTTTTAGAACCCTAAAATTTCATAACTTGTGCGGTTTAAGTAACTGCAAAATTTCACACTTGTTATGTAGAAAAAATGAAATTTTACTTTTGTGTAAAAATTGAAATTTTATAAAAAAAAAATGATTCTTTAGATATTTAAAAAATTACGAAATTTCTTGATTTCTATGTCTGAGAAACTCCAAAATTTCCCCGTCACAATTTTGTATAAAAATTGTAAATTTTAGTTGCATGATAAAGTTCACTGTTTTTAAAAGTTGCAATTTTTCTCAATTTTTTAAAAAGCAATGTTAGGGACTTCAAACAAATTATCAAAATTTCTACATAATACTCACATAAGTGTGCCACATCCATGTGAATATTGTGTAGAATATTTGATAATTCTTTTGGAGTTTAGCATTTTTATTTTTAAAAATGCAAAAATTTGCAATTTTATAAAACTAAATTTTTTTAGTTTTTTTTTTAATTCTATATTAAATATTTTTTTATATAAAACTCCTCAAATATGTGTCAACATAATTTTTTTTTTTTTTTAAAAAGACACAGAATTTGTGAAAGAAATGAATATAATTTTTAAATTATTTATTAAAAAATATCTCACACATCATTTAACTTGTTTATGCATACCTTACTTTATTAACAAGGATGTTTGAATCAAAATGTGATGCAATGAGTTTAAAAAATGGGATGATTTCATTTCGAAAAATGTTAGGAACCCACCCTTATGAACTCCTAATTTATCCTGAATGTGTTTGTATAGTAGAGATTAAATTGATAAAGTATGGAGTCCATGAGTAAAATAAATTTGAACCATTGATTTCTTTTTCCGAGTAAATTCTATGTTGACAAGGATGAGTTTGTAATGTTGTTGTTTCATTTCATTGTATATTTATAAAAATATTTTAAATTAGCAGTAAATTTTATAAATATTAAAAAATAAAATCCTAATTTTTTTCATGCATTTGTAATTGACTTTTGAGAAAACCTCTAACATGTAATTTTCCCTTAAAAATATTGAATTACGGGACCTGTAGAAAATTTTAGCAACTACAAATTAAGGTATTTGATCAAAATTAATTACAAATACATGAAGATACAAGTTTTTTCTATGTAGAAAAATTCAACAAAAGTTGTACCCCACTAAAAAAAATCACATTTTTGTAATTATTTACCTCATTTTTCACTATTTTGTAATTTCCCTAGAGATCATTATCCATAATCTTAGTAGAGATTGGATCTTCTCAAAATGGACATCCAACTGGATGGTCCAAACCGACCCACTGCGAGCCCATTTTGGATCTGTCTCAATAATCTAAATTATTCATTTTGTAAGACCTCATAAGAAGATTATACAAATCAAAAATTAGGTTGATTTATATTATCCGTTAATTATATTTTAGATGAATGTGATCTGATTGAGTGGCTCTCAATATACAATCTCAATTAATAATTTAGATTATCGAAATGAGTTTATAATAAAGTCAGAATAAACCGAACTGTCCAATTAAATCCCAAACCAAAAGGAATCCAATCTCACCATAATAATAGATTGAGCATGGGTGGGATGATATAGCGCAATGCTTCACGGTCACGCTTGTCTGTCATGTCTCTATAAATTTCCTCATCAATCAACCCAAGTTGGAGAATGTTTTTGGTTAGCTATTTTTCTAAACAAGGGAGGATCAACCTTTTTTTTCCCCCTTTTTTCCTAAAATGAAATAGAAGTTTGTAATATGTTAAAAATATTTGTTAAAACGTGTTATATCACAAAAATTGATAAAACAATACTTTTGTATATTATTTGTTAATCTTATAAGATAGTGACATCATAAAAATATTAAAATGTGTGTTAAATAAGTAATTAATTAAATATGTATATATATAATAAAATAATTAAAAATTAGCCATCTTTTCCTCCCTCTCTCTTTTCATAACAGGTTACCACAGTTGAGTCTCTCATCAAATTATGGACACTTTAAGCATATTTATTAAAAGTATCTCAACTGACTTTTTATTGAAACTAGTTTTATTTTATTTTACTCTTTTTAATAAGTTGGCTTTTACATTCTCTATTTTAACATTGTTAGTTCAAGTTAGTTGTATTTAAAGGGTTTTGAAAAAGTCTGTTTTGTGTGAATAAATCGACAAAATAGTAAGTAATATTAGAATACAGTGATAAATGACATACTAACACCAATGCACAAAAAAAAGTACTTAGGCTTGTTTTAGGAAATATGTTAAAAGTTGATTTTTTATTTATTTTTTAAAAAAATGTATAAAAAAGCAGAGGACGTGATTCTAAAAAAACTAAAAAATCAAAAAATTGACTTTTAGCCGAGTTCTCAAAAATGAAAGAGGGGTCATTGTTGTGAGCCTCTCACTGCCTGTTCCTACTGTGCAGATGAAACGGTAGCATTTATGCTTTATTTGTTCTTTTTTTTTTTTTTTTTTTGATTGTTTGGATAAAGCACGGCTCTTTTACTTTTTTTCCAGTTATTTGTTTTAGGGTTTAGATAAACAATGCTCTTTCATTTTTTTATTTTTTCTTTTAAGGTTCAGTTTTTAGGATAAAAATGGTAGAAAGTAAAAGAAATGGAAAAATAAATAAATAAATAAAAATTTGTAAGTTTGTTTAGCATGAAAGTGGTGAAAATTATAAGAAAATTAATTTTTTTATACAAATCATAATAGTATAGTAACTAAGCTTTTCAATTTTTTGCAAAAAAACAAAAGAAAATACGAGAAGTTCAAATTTGTTATAAAAATAGTTACTTATAATTTGTTATAATTAGAATTCTTGTAATTCTAATTATAAGTAAGAAAATAAAAATTCTAATTATAAGTAATTACTTTTATAATAAATTTAAGTTTCTTATATTTTCTTATGTGTTTTACAAGAAAGTGAAAGCTTAATTACCACGCTATTATAAGTTATACAAAAAAATTAATTTTCTTGTAACTTCCATCACTTTCATGCTAAAAAAAAAATAATAAAAAAAAAAAATTCAAAAAAATTCTATTTCTTTTACTTTTTACTATTTTTATCCTGACCAAACTGAGCTTTTGATAACAAAAAAAAAAAAAAAATCATGAAAGTGGGCTGTTTATCTAAACCCTAAAAAAATAAATAAAAAAGAACCCCGCTTTATCTAAAAAGGGCAAATTACATATACCCCTTGAGGTTTAGCTAAATTACAGATATCTCTTAAGGTTTCAAAAATTACATCCCGCCCCCGGAAATTTATATTTTCATAACAAATTGTCCCTTGAGATTTTTATTTTCATAACAAATTGTCCTTAATTTGTTATGCAAATATAACCTTCAGGGGGTATCTGTAATATCTCAAATCTCAGGAGATATCTGTAATTTAGTTAAATCTCGAGGAGGTATATGTAATTTGCCCATCTAAAAATTTAAAAAAAAAAAGAAGAAAGAAAGCATAAAACGCTGTGTTTCATCCACACAGCAGGACAGCAGTGAGGGGCTCACGGCAGTGACCCCTGACCCTCTCAAAATAGACTTAGGTGAACAAAACTTCATGTTTCCATTACCTTCAATAATTCGACGAGGTGGACGTAACGTATCCTTGAAGAGAAAGGATAGAACAATGATACATATATTAAAATATTGCATTCAAATATCATTAGATATTTAAATATTAATTCTTATTAATTTTTTTTATTAAAAGCATATGCATTCAAATGTCATTAAATGTTCAAATATCATCATCTTTTTTGACAACTAATTATATTTCACTTCTTATATTTTCAATAAAATTATATTTTAAAATGGTTGTCACAAAATTTTTGTCACTATTTATGTGCATAATCATAATTGATTTTTTCAAAACAATTATAAAGGAAATAATAAAGACAAATGATATAGTATCACGTATTCGATAATATGAAGGAAAAAAAAGGAGGAGAGGTTAATCATACTGACTTCCCTTGAAATTTAGAAAAAAAATGTAATAAGCTCCATAATTTTAATATAATTACAGTAACTTCCTTTTTGGTAAAGCTAAATAGACCAAAAAATCAATATAGATGCTACAAAAACATAGATTAATAAGGGAAAATATACATTTTAATGTAAAAGAGATGACGATGTCATTTTTCTATCCATTTGACCAACAAATTATTGATAAAAATTAAACTTTGTCGTATAAATTAAAACCTCAAAAGCAAGTTTAAACTGTTTTCCTTGCAGATGTTAGGCTGTATAGACAAATCTTTTCCCTTGAATCAAGAATTTAAGGAATTTGTGTTGAAAAAGAAAAAAAACAAAAACAAAAACAAAAACAAAAACAAAAAATAAAACAAGAGAAAAGTGGATGAAAGATGTTTTTTTATACCTTTTTTCCTTATCCTCAATAAACTTCCCCCTCACATTGTTAATCCAAACACCACTTACAAGCGTACACCTTCATCATCAATCTAAATTCAAAGTTAATCCAACAAGATAATCAAAACTTTCCCCATTTGCAATTGACTAAAATAACCCACCTCAACAAGCTTTTGACTGAAATCAAGTTAAATCTTTGAATTGGCAAGTACAAAACCTAGGACAATCCCAGTGCACCAGGCAATGGCCACTATGGGGTCTAGGGAATACCAAATGTATGCAGTCTTAACCCTGTATACAGAAAGGGTTTTTGTGACAAGTACAAAACCCAAACAACAGAAAAACTAGAGGGCAGGAGAGGAGGTGGTAAAGCTTAGGTTCTGGAAAGACATCCAAGGTGTAAAGGCCTTATTGACCCGACCCAACCAAGGCCTAGAGGGGACCTCCCTAGGATCGGTTCTTAGTTACCCAGAAATAAATAAATCACTTTGTTTGGATGCAGTCACTGAGAACGTCTCTCACAGCCTGGCGTACTTAAGAATGCTCAAAATGGTCACAACAGGCCATGCCAATGAAACCCATCAAGAAATTCTTTTAATAAAAAATTTAACAAACTCATTGTTACTTGGAATCAGTAAGCTTTAAAATTTTCAGTAAATTCAAAGATCACTAAGAATACAGTGTAGCATGATAAAGCAACAGGCATGAAGTCCCTAGACCCACTTTGGGGCATCATTTTCCAAAACGCAAGAAATGCTTTCAAAGATCAATCACACAAGAAAGCTTCTGAATTCGGTTTAGTAGGAAGTCCCCTTGCTTGATAGTTGCTTGATAAAGAGCATTCTTTGCATCTGGACGGTTAGTTTCCAAAACACCGGCAACTTTATCAATCTTGCAGTGAAGCTTCCCTGCTGCAATAAAACGTGACAGTTCCCTGGTGCAAACGAGGAACTCAATTAAACACCAATGGTTCACAATAAAAATCAATAACAATCTTACAGAAAAGATCAAAAGCATGAGTGTATCTAGGAAAATGAGATCACTTACAAATCAATGAACTCCACTGTTACTCCAAATGCTTTTGCCATTGCCTCAATTGTGACACTCTTATAGGATTCCAAGAATTGGGAATAAACCACGGTCCTAACCTCCCTCATGTATACCGGAAGTGGGGATGCAAAGAACGGTCCAATTTTATTTGCTCCATCAGGCCAGCTGAAAATCAATTGGATAAAATTTCAGATTGGAATAAACTATAAGATAACATATTCAGATTGGAACAATAGTTTCAGCTATTGATCAGCTTCACAGTAGTGGGGCATTTATACATGCATTGTATGTACTTGTGTCAACATGAGAAAGGGCTTGTGATCCTCCTTTATATGTAGATCCCACATACTCAAATCTATCATGATTAGACTACTTCAGCCATTCAATTTCCAGTTCATTCTATGGGCAGTGTAAACAGATTTGAATATTTTCAAAGATTCCATGTGAAATTAACAACTTAATTTTCAAGAACTTAGGCTTTTTTTAATTTCTATTCCATGCTTACCTGATGTGGCTCATTTTAGAGAAGCCATATATATATATATGCTAGACAATCGTGAAATATGTTGGGAAGGGAACAAATCAAAAAATTAAAATATTTAAGATGACTCGCAATTACAATCCACACAGTTTTTATCCAAGAAGGATAACATAGCACCCCCACCAAAAAATAAAAATAAAAATAAAAATAAAACTACAAGAGAAATTTGCATTATATTATGGCAACCAAGACAAAAGCACAAGCTGAAAAAGAAGGTAAAAAACAAGAAGCTCTATAATCAAAGGCAGAATATGAATATGTCCAACATTTTGTTTACCTACCTATGTAATATATAATACTGCAAGGGTAAAATATGAGATATACAAGATAAATACTTACCAAATGCTGAGAAAAAATGACTTGTACTGACAATCATATAAAGAGTTCAAAAACCCCAACAGATGCGGGATTTTCTCAATAACTGTCAAGATCTCAGAAGCATCAACTACCTGCAACATGTAGCAACACAGGCATAGTAACACGCCACATAAACAATCCCTCCCCCTCCCTTTTTTTCTTTCTTTATCACCAGGAAAAACAAAAAAGGGAAAGGAAAGGAAAGGAAAGGAAAGGAAAGGAAACACAATCAAAAGAAAGAAAAGAAAACCAAAATACTGCCAGCCAAGCATCTCTCTAAAAAATTATCAAGGGGAAAACAATTCCATGCCAAAACCCTAATGTGCAACTGTGCGTACCTTCTGTTTCAAGGAAACTCTATCCAACAATATGATGCTGGTAAGGACCGTGTAAAATATGAAGTTGTCATATGGGAAAAGTTCATAAGTTGTGAAAGTTGAGATCGAATCAAGAAACAAACTGGTGGTTTTCTTAAAGTTTCGAGTAGACATGTAGTCTAAGCCTTCATACACCTTTAGACGATTCCTCCTTTCCCAGTCACCTCCCTCCTCAGGCGACCACCCCTTACTTCTTTGCTTTATCAATGCTCTTGGAAATAAGATCGAAATCCATATAGAAAAAGCCAATCTGTAGCGTATGGAAAACCAGGTCCATTTTCTGCCCAACAGCTACTGTCTTGCTTTCTGTTAACTTGAGCTGTTCCAAAGCCTTCTCCTGGGTTTACATCACGACAAGTTAGGAATAAAAGAAGTCTACAGAAATGCGTAAAAAACAAGCAGATGATTAAAGAATTGAAAGATATAACAGTTACATACCTTGTCGCCAATTCGTATGAAAAACAATGACTTGGCTAAATGGGCTTCTCTAATTTCGCTTTCACCTAAGTTTTCTTCAGCATCAGCAATCCTAATAAAAAATGCAACCCGATAAAAGTACAAAAGAGATCAATCAACTGTACATTATATACACTTGCATTACATTTAGATACACAGAAAGGGGAGTCAAGGGAAGTATAAATTAGTGATGGAAAGAGAAGGGAGGGGAGATACCCCTCTTCTTGTTTGGTTAGATAATAATTAACCAAGGGGTAGGTAGGGTGACCTTTCCGTCCTTTTGTTTGGTTAGACAATAATTATAAAGGGAAGGTAGGTACAAAAGTCAAATAGGTAATGTTTAAAAAGTAGGGGCAGTTTGGATAGACATGGACTTCAAAAATCAAGGGATTTGACCTTGATCATTCAAGGACAATAACTCAAATTTAGAAATGCTAGTTTATTTATGTATTTCAAGATTGAGTTAAATAGTTTTATCATAATAGATTTGAAATAATTATATAAAACTAGTTATTTGAAATCATGCCAAGAATTATCTTTCTAAATATAAGGATCCTTCTAAAATATACATCTTTTTTATCTATTCATTTAACCTCAAATCCCTTGATTTGAAATCCATATCTATCCAAACGGACCCTTATATACTTATGTTTTCGTAAAATGAGGGGTATAATTGGTATTAAAATTATATTTAAAAACCAGCACTTCGCTTCCCCTCCATTTCCTCCCAATTTTAGAGGAGACGGGAAGCGCTCAATTTGTGGACCCTCTCTCCCCTCACAAACCCTCCATATACTTTCCATTGTTTTCTCAAAAACAATCCAAACAAGATGCTATATTAACCCATCCCATCCCTATGCTTCGCTTCCCCCTCAAACCCCCAAATCCAAACATAGTGTCACTGAAGATAACTTCCAAATGTTGTGAAGTGGTAGAAATGATACTTGAAGTCGGATCAGAGCAACAACTGATCCACTAGAGCACCCCCCCATTACAAAGTATATTATTTTTTTCCCCTTTCCTTGGGTTTAATAAAATAGTTCAGAACTAATCCTCGTCAATAACCTATGGCTACCAACACCAACCTTTTTCATAAGATATCCAGCATCCATCATAAATGTTAGATTAGGAGGTGAGCATAAGAAAACTCCCTAAAGAAAATGGTCACCTACGACATCACCAACTGAATTTATAAGACGGAAAAAGGAGACAATATAAAAGGCATCCACAACCTTTTCCATAAACTAAGTAAAACACAAATAATATATATAGTTATATACACACATAGATAACAATTGTGTTTGTTACAATGTTATACCTTTCACGGCATTTTAGCTGAGATCTAAATATTTAGATTGTTGGCAATTTCGTAAGACAAAACATTGGATTTGGTTGTATTGTATTTAAACTTGGTTGTAAGGGTAACTAGGTTTTGCTCTTTTACTTATCAATAAATAAATAAATAAAGAAGGTAAAGGTAGCTAGCTAGATAAGAATTGTTGTCCAAAATGTTGTCGTTTGAAGACCGTCACAATAAATGCGGGCATAGCTCTGTTACTCATGCAAGTAAATCTAATAGGATTTAAGACACTTGGTTTTTGAGGTGCACAATTTTTACCTACTTAACCCTAATATAGTCTTGTTAATATGTTTCGTAGAAAACCAGTTAGAAATGGGCTAGAGCAGAGGCATTCCTGCAGAACTCCTAAGAGCTTCCCAATATGCAGTTGTAGCTGCTCGAACGAGCTGCAATCTAAAGATCTCCTATGAACTATGCTTGAAGTCCGCTCGAGCATGGTTATGGATTTCAGTTCAAATTGGTTTATGATTCTGGAAGTTCTATATTAACTTGGCTTAGGGATTCTTTTTGGAGTAACAAGAATTACAACAGCTTTTGAGTGTGAAAAAAACTAATTTATGCATCAAAATCTCTTGAAACCCATTTTCACCCCAATTTTTGAACTTGCTTTTCATGATTTATTCATCACTTTAGGGAGCTCTAAAGTGTTTTCATAAAATACATGCACATTCATTTGTCACATTTAACCTTCAACTGTTGGGTAACGCAGCTGTGAGGCCCTAGGATTGAAGATCGAAGCCAAGAATTCACTTGATCTGTAGGATCAACAGCAATTGAGGTGTTTAGGGCCATAAGGAATGGAGAGCAAACAAAGGGCATTACAAAAGACTGCAAGATTAAGGTTAATTATGTTTGGGTAGTAAGTCCTTTATCTTGAGCTTGGTAAAGCCTTGATCGATAGTAGATTTGTTTGGTTGGGAATATTCATGCTTTTCCCCTTTGCTCACAAGGGTTTTTAACGTAAATCATTATGTTCATAATTTTGATGTGATTAACCTACGGTTGCCATTAGTATTTTTATAATCAAAATTGGCTTAACAATTGATTTGACAATACACATGTACACCTCTTAAACAAGCACATTATAAATCAACAAAGTTCAATTTGTTATTCAACCTTCTAAGCAACACAATAATGTTACCTAAAATCTTGACTATAAATATTGCCTCAAAGCTCCAACACTTGCAAAATCTCATCAAAATGTGGATTAAACCCACAACTGAAGTTCAAATCTCAACCATTATGATGACCCTCAGAGTTATTTGAATACACAAAAAACCGGTCCAAGTCACCTAGAAGAGAACCCATCCTCCTCACATTCTACACTTTCAAATTATATATTATCTTGTATACTGATTTCCCACAACAATATAAGAACTAATACATTAACAAAAAAACACATTTCTACTTACTATAGCAATGTATGTGTATAAATATACTAGAGGAGTTAGCACACACTACGTTTTTTGACAACTCAGTATCCAGCCCACTGAACCGATTAATCCGAGGGACCAATCCCACCTTCCACTAGAAGGAGGCCCATTTAAAGAGCTGGGGCAAAGCCCTATGTGGACTAGCCCCAAGAAATTATTTGTACCTATGAGGTTTCAAATGAGACCTTGGAGAGTACACCGCTAGGCTCCAAGTCTTGACCACTATAAAGAAGTTAGATCAATCATGACAGCTGCTAAATTTGAAGCAGAGTATAGCGAAAATTGTGACAAAGCTTCAAAGAGTTATGTGCTTTATATAATAGTATAGATGTAAAAAATCACATTCCCATCTTAGACACCACCAAAATTTCCTCTTGAACTCACCCTATGTAAGAAATTACATTCCCAGATTATGTAATGTCAGAACTAATTCAAGCCAGTGAAGGCATCTCCAGCCTTTACTCAAGTTTTTTGAGTAAAATCTCAATTTGAAATGAAGCACACCAATGGACAAACTCAGATTTAAGCATATATTTGAGTAAAAAGCTTCAGAGTTAAAAATTTAAAACCTTTTGGAGAATGTAAACTCACTTTTCATCGAGTTTTTTGAGCTGTTCATCGATCTTGGCACGCATCGAGGCCAAGACAGACTGATCCAAATCCAGCACCGAATTGGCGGCTAGGGTTTCGTAAAGCGGGGCCATATCTACAACAATGCAATAAAAAACCCTAAATCAATTCACAAAAGCGAACAAAACTACCAAGAACAAATCGATTAGAATGTCGTGGTGATTGTGGTGGTTACCATCGGCTACGACGAAGTCCAGGACCTCTTGGCGGAGACGAACTTTCTCGATGTCAAGGACGTCTGGTTGGGTGAGGAGGAATAGCTTGTGAGCTAGCACTAGCTGAGGTGGCTGCGAACCCTCTTGACCTTCCATGGTGTCTCTCTCTCTCTCTCTCTCTCTCTCTACTCTTTGATACAGATTTCTGCCATGGGTCTGGTTTGGTTTCGCACTTTGCTTGTAGATAGAGAGGCTGATGAGTTTTGTGATTGTGTATTTATTTGTAGGGAGGAAAGCGAGTGCGATCGCATGCGACTCGGGTGTAGCATTCTCTGATTGACATTGTATTTCAGATTTTTTAATCGACCGACTCACGGCCGTCTGATTTTCGCAAAAATGAAGGTTACCTAAAATTAATTTAATTTGTAGAATTTAAATTTTAAATAATTTTAAAAAATATTAGATTTGGTTTTCATAAATTTATTTTTTAAAATTAAAATTAAATTTTAGTTTGATTAAAAAAATTAAAAAATACTTATAATTTTAGCATAATTTTATCTTTTTATCAAATTTTTTTCTCAAAAACAAAACATGGTCATAACATTATTTCATTAAATTATTTTTAAAATGAGTACTGTTATTGCCATTCCATTTATTATTTTGAATCCCCTATTTCATTGATTTCACTTATAAACTTTAAAATACTTAGCTTCGTTTGGAAAGTGGGTTGGCTGTTTAGTTTTTTGGCTTTTTTAGCTATTTTAGCCTGGGCTAAAAAACTTGGTTTGGGAATGACTTTTTGACTTTTTTTACTTTTTTTGTGAGAGAAGAGTGTAATGTAATGATTATGTGTATGTTTTGTTTGTTATGGCTAAAATAGCCCCAAATCTATCCAAACCCACTTGCCAAACCATGCCAAAATTTATTTCCTTCCACCAAATAATACTCCCTCGCTCCTAAAGTGGATGTTTGGAAAGTTACTATTTTAATAAGCTATTTTAATTTTTGGCTATTTTAATATGTTAAATTTTTTGTGTTTGGAAAGATGATTAGATTTTATTGTTGTTAGATGTGATATTTGTCAAGAAAAAAAATTAAATGATTATGAATTTGATTTGATATTTTGTTTTGTTAGCCATTTTAACTTATTTTGCCTTTTTATGGATTTTAGCCTTAAAAGGGCTAAAAAATTTATTGCCAAACAATATTGATCATTTTTTAAAAAGAGCTCTGTTACAGAGCCCGAAAGGGTTTCGAGCCAAATTTGGATCGAATTTGAGAAGGAAGAAGGAGAAAGAAGAAGAAGAAGAGAAGGAGAAGCAGAACTGGAGGGGGCCCTAAAAATGGGGCTGGAGGCGGAGGCGGAGGCAGAGGCAGAGGCAAAGTCTTCTGACGAGCGACGAGCTGCGACGATTGGCCGACGAGCGACAAGCTGTGACGACGAGCTCCCGCCTCTCCCCTCTGGTTCTCTCTCTCGCCTCTGCTTCTCCTGTGTTCAAAACGAAGAAGAAGAAGAAGAAAGGAAAGAAGAGGAAGAAAAAGAAAAAAAAAAAAATTTTTGAAGCCCAAAACGATTCGAGCTGGATTTGAGCCCCATATTTCGGGCCCTCAAACATTTTTCTTTTTAAAAATACAACTTTTTTTGGTTGTATAATTGTTACATTTCAAAAATATTAAGTTGCCGTTTGGCATTGACTTGTTTTAGTTGGGACTTTTTTAGTTTAGGACTAAAAAATTGTTTGGTTTGGTTTTTTAAATTTTTGTGAGAGAAAAAGTGAAATGATTATGGTTTAAATGTGACATTTTGTTTTATTGGCTTATTTAGCCTATTTTGTCTTTTGTGGTTTTTTGGCCCAACTAAGTTGGCCAAATGAAGCTGGTTTCCAAAACTACAATTTGATTTAAAATTAAAACAGTACATTTTATTTTTTTTTAACATTAATTGTTATAATTATACTTTTTGTGTATGTTAAGGTTAATGAATTTAAAAGAATGGCAAAATATAAAACTCATTCCCTCTCAAATGCACACCCCACACCTCTAAAAATCATTATCTTTCAAAATCCAAAAAAAAAATAATAATAATAATTCCCAAAAGCCATTCTTTCTCTCACGACGGTAGAAGAAAAATATTTCTGAAGTGAATTGATTGATGTAAGGAACGTGTTTTTTACGATCTTCACTTTTTTCTTCGTATTAGGTACACATGTCTTCCTCTAATTCCATCAATTTCTTTAATCAACTATAAACCCTAAACCCTAAAATTAACAAATATAAATATATATCTATATATATAGTTCGAAGGGAGCAAATTTGCATTTTGCTAAGTCTCAATCTCGCTTCTCTTCTATCATCTAAAGTCTCTCTCATTTCTCTTTCATTGAGAATGTTTGGACCTATGTTCTCAAACAAATAAGCTATGTTTGAGCATATATTCCTGAATAAATAACCAATGTCTAGGTCTATGTTTCTGAACTTGATAAAACGAGAACTCTTGCAAATGTAAACAATTTTCATATTCAGACATGTGTTCCCCAACAAACAATCAATATTCGAGCCTGCATTTCCGAACAAATAAACAATTCCCAAATTTTTGTTATATGTTAAGAAGTTCAGTACCAAAAAAAATAGGGCAAATTACATATACCTCCCTTGAGGTTTAGCTAAATTACAGATATCCCTTGAGATTTCGAAAATTACATCCCGCCCCTTGAGGTTTATATTTTCATAACAAATTGCCCAATGAGGTTTATATTTTCATAACAAATTGTCCCATAATTTGTTATGCAAATATAACCTTCAGGGGAGAATTTGTAATTTCTCAAATCTCAGGGAGTATCTGTAATTTAGCTAAACCTCGAGGGGGTATATGTAATTTGTCCCAAAAAATATAAACATTTTTCACCATTTTTGATGTATTTTTCAATAAACTTACCCTTACAAAACCAACATCCTTTAAGGTGAAAACACCATCAAAGTTATGAACATCTTATAAACTTACATTGTTATACTTCTCTCGTCTTGTGAAATTGTGGCTGCCGAAAAAGCTTTCCCTCATTGTCATTACTGCAGAAATGTGTGTAATCGAATAGTTGTCATCGTTGCCACCGGAATATCACCGTTGGAGGGTTGTTAAGGTTTTGAAGGTGGGATTTGGGAAAGATGGGTGGGTCGTTATGGAGGTGGGTACTCTTATAAAATCTATCTTATGATTTAGTGAGTGTGTCAGCTCAATTGTAAGATAGAATGTCACAAAATAATTGATATTCTCTTTAGTAATTTCATTTAAGATTATTACTGTAATAAAAAAAAATCAAAAAATAATAGATCCAAAATAATAAATAAATACACAAAATAAAGAGTTTAAATTAAAATTGAGATAAATCGTAAATTAAAAATTACATATATTTTTAATATATCTAAAAATAAATATATCAGTGGGTTGGGCTAAGCTAGATCGGGTTACAAACACACATTTTATTCCCAGCCCATTAATTCAATGGGCTTAAAATGTTAGCTCAACTCGACCATATAGGTTAAAATAATATTCTCAAATCATCAAAAAAAATATTATCGGGCTAGGCGGGCCAATGCCCACCCCCAATTGGAGGGGCATTCTATTTAAACCCAAAAAATATCTTAGTACGCCCAATTTAAATTTATAAATTTTAATTCTTATTATATTTTAATGTGAATTTACTAATAAGGACAATTCATATTAAACCCTAATTATTTTTTTTCTCATTGTACACCCTAATCCATTATTCCTATTCAAATCTCTACATCTTCTTCCTCAAGAGATCAAAGTTTTGTCTTCTTCTTCTTTCCCACTCCAAAACTCCAATCCACCTTATCAAAACTCACCATTATCATTAACATTATTGTTTTTTATTATTTTGAAACCCTAAACCCTAGAAGAAAGTTTGAACAATCAAACAATGGTAGATTAGGGTTTCAAAACTTGGGGTTTTGAAACCCTAATCTACCATTGTTTGATTGTTCAAACTTTCTTCTAGGGTTTAGAGTTTCAAAATAATAAAAAAAAACAATGATATTAATGTTAATGGTGAGTTTTGGTAAAGTGGATTGGAGTTTTGGAGTGAGAAAGAAAAAGAAGAAGACAAACTAACTTTGATCTCTTGGGAAAGAAGATATAAAGATTTGAATACGAATAATTGATTAGGGTGTACCATGAGAAGAAAAAAAAATGATTTTAGGGTTTAATATGGATTGTCTTTATTAGTAAATTTATATTAAGATATAATAGGAATTAAAATTTATAAATTTAAATTAGGCGTACTAAAATATTTTTTGGGTTCAAATAGAATGCCCCCCAATTGGAAGGGTCACGTTTGCCTTTAGTCCACAAGAATTGTTGGACCTTGTGGGATCTACCATCGAGCCTGTTTGTAGATTATATTTTTTAAAAAAAGAAGATTAAATTCATTCATTACAATTATATAATTCTATTTTATTTATTTTAAAAAAATGGATGACATATTTTGAATTGCAATATATTCAGTTTGTTTAGTTTTAGTTTTCTGAATTTAATTTTTTATAAATTGAGTTTTTATTTTTTGTATTTTTTTTATTTTTAGTGAATATTTTTAAAATTTTATTATTATTTTTTTTTTACTTTTTTAGATGCACCTTAAATGTATTTAAATACTAAAATGTAACTCCCTTAATTTTAAAATAAATAAATAAATAAAATCAACTGTAACTCCCTTAATTTTAAAATGTACATTTAAATCTCTCAATTATGAAAATTGTTTCACTTCCACCCACCCCTCTAGAAAAGGGGTTTTTGTATAATTTTTAATAGTTTAGTCTAAATGTATGGTTTAAAGTTAAAAAAAAGTAAAGTGATATGCAGTGATAATTGAAAGAGGTAAACTACAATTGTTCATTAACAAAAGATCACATAATTCCCACCATCTATCCCATAAAAAAGATCCACCATTGACAAATGAGCTATTCCCAATTCATGACAGCATGAGTAAAACTTGGTCAAAATTCCTATAATCTAGTAGAGATATACAAATAGGAAATCTATATAGCAAAATAATCCGTCACTACAAGGATTTACACATTTGGCGACCACTTTTGCCGACCAAAAAAATTTTGGTCGCAAAAAAATGACATTTGGCGACCAAATATTAATTAGTCGCGAATGATCATTATTTTTGGAGACCAAATATTATTGGTTACAGAAGGTTATATTTTGGCGACCAAAAAATGAGTTGGTCGCAGAAAGTGGTATACTTTTGCCGACCAACTACAAATTTGGTCGCGGAAGGTCACATATTTTTTGGTGACCAAAAATTTGGTCGCCAAAAACTTATTTTCAGCAACCAAAAAAAATTAGTCGCCAAATTAATACTTTTAGCGACTAATATTTTAGTCGCTGTTGATTGAAATTTGGCGACTAAAAACGTTTGTCGGCGAAAGTACCTTTTTCTGCGACTAATTTAGTCTGTTGGTTGCCAAAAATTTGGGGGGGAAATTTGAAACGTGGGGGGGAAATTAGAAAACAAGCTCGATTATGTGCATACCTTTTTCTGCAACAGTCCATCTCTTCTCCACTTTCCTTATAGTTACTTCTAATTTTCTTATAGTTACTTATAGTTAATGGGTTATTGTGATAAATGCGTTTCTCTTCTCGAATTCCCACCAATTACATCGTCCCGTCTACTCGCAACGACTTGTTCAGTTCCAGATTCCAACAAAATCAGGGTTTTGTTTGTAGATTCCAACAAAGTGAGGTTCATGGCGCTGAAGACTCGATTACGAGTTTGAAATTAGGGTTTCTTGTAAATCGGAGAACCCTTGTGTTGGCTGCTACTGTTGTTGGGGTTTTAGTGTTTGGTTGCCGAAGAGTTTTTGCTGTGGAAGGGGTTGTGGATTCGGGTTATGGGATTATAGGACAGAACATATTGTTATTGAAGAGTTATTGGCCGAAACTTTCGCAGGTTCTTCGGGTTTTCAAAGAGCAAGGTTTGGTTTTGGCTGCTCTTCTGGGTATCTCTGCATTTTTCTCTATGGCTGAAACTTCAATTACCACTCTTTGGCCTTGGAAGGTACACATTTTATACTCTTAATGGGGATTAGTTTTATTTTTATTCTTTTCATATTAGATTTTTGTCTTGTGATAGGAATGAACTCTTAAGAATTCAAGTTGTTGGGTTTATGCCTATTTAATGTTGTTTGTACTTAAGAGTGTGATTTGTGAATGAAAGCACTTCTCAATTTTCTTTATCCGCAGCAGCTTCTTATGCCTGAATTTTGTTGTTAGTTTTTCTTGATAAATGATGAAGTGTAATTTGTACACATTTCTCTATTGCTTAATTGCATTTGTTGGAGACGAGTGTTGGCTAGTTGATGTAGTGCTACCCTACGGGGTGCATTTATTGGAGTCCAAGAGTTGGCTGGTCTCATCTCTGTATGATGCAGTTTTCCATTCTCCTGTTCCCCCACTTACTTATTTTTAAAAATAAAAATAAAAATAATTGCATTTACTGGTCAGAATGCCTTGTTTGACTAATAGTAAGATGTTATGTATGGCCCCAAACCAATTAAGAATGCCTTCTTTACTTTAGGGTCAATGAAGATATTGAGTTCTATTTTATTTTATTTTTTAAAAATTCTGGTTATTGATTATCCTATCCAATCCAATTCAATAGAAATAAACTAGGGGCTTTGACTACAGAGCACTTGGATTTTTTATTTTGAAGTTTTTCATGTGGACTTTAGGTTTCTGTTAGGTTTCTGTTATTGGTATGTTGTTCTAATGTGTCTGAAACTGAGGTTTTTTGTTTACATCATAACCATATAGTAGGAGTAATTACATAACCTTCATTTGTGTTCAATTCTGTTAGGTTTCATTTGTGTTGAAATAAACTGAGGCTTCTGTACTCTACCTAGACAGTGTACCCTGCTTCTATACTCTAACTGAGGCTTCTCATTTTTAAAGACGGTATAGATTGACCAACTTTCACATGTTAGTAGTTGTTTGACTTGTAGGGATTTGGATTCCTAAATTTATGTCTTTGTGCAGTTCTCTCTCTCTCTCTCTCTCTCTCTCTCTCTCTCTCTCTCTGGTTAAGATACTACAGTGTGCATTGGGAGCTAGTGGATGTTATCAATATATAAAACTGATGTTAATGTTATAATTATGGAGATGGACATCTTCACATCATTTGTCTCCTTCACATTATTTTTATGTTATTTTATTTTATTGTCTTTGTAGTGGGATATGAGGCTTTGACTACACTATATTCCCATACTTCCGACAGCTTGAAGTTTCCAGCGTGTTAGAGTGCTTATCATGTTGGAGGCTTGCAGCAATCAAATTTATGCACATAAACACAGTTAATCACGTAGTTCAAAAACAAAAATGTACGCTAATTTGTAGTGTAGTAAGAAATGACTAGTAATCAAACAGAAGCATTTTTTCTTGGCCAAATTACTATGTTGGGTGGAGAACTATGAACAGATGAGACCAAAGTAACATAAACCTACAACGCTTGAGCTCTTGAAGCCCTTGTTCCAGATTGGTCAACACCATCTTGCACTCTTCTTGGCCTGCAATTAATGGTGGTATGGATTAATAACTTAATTCCTGTCATGTACAGTTAAATAATGTACTTTTGGATGCGGACTTTATTGCTTTTCTTCTGCATGTATCAACCGACCATTTTTTGGTGCATACCAAAATTTTCGTGAACTTGAATGTTTGCAATGTAAGCTTGTTGCAGGGTTAAATAATGGTTTTTAATAAATTTAAAAATCCGAAGAGTTTAAATCAGTGGGAAACAACTTGTCAAGCTGCAGGATGATATACATTTTTAATACTACTCTGCTTTAGCCACCAATTAGGCAGGCAACTCATAGTTGATGTAGCAGATGAATATGCATTTGTTGGTCCTTTTGCTGATTAAATTGAGCAATAGAAATATATAGGAAAAGACTCCATTTTTTATCAAACAGTTTACTTGGGTTTGTCTTGAGATTGGGTGGGTCTCTTAGTGCTTTCGTCTTCCAAATCTGGAAACCAGTTCTCTTGAGCTGAATAAACCAAGTTAGGCAAACCATAATTTGTGCTCTTCTCACTGCTTTGTGTCTCAATTGCAGAAGTCAATAGATTACTTTGTCCTTGATTCATTTTATACATTGACACCTTTGTGCTCAATTCTCACTTTCCCGCTGAAGGGTGAAGACTTTAACCCAAAAAGAAGTTGAAAGCACCATTTACATTTTGAATAGAACAAAAATTCCTCAAATTATCTCCCACTATATATATTGCAATTTTAACTTTCCTCTTTATTGCCACTAAATTGTGGTCAACAGACCATATTTATTGAGGCTTTGGTCATTACAATAGTTTGATTGATAGTTATTTTTTTTGGTCGGTGCTTGATTGATAGTTATGTGACATTTTCTATCTCAGGATGGCTCCTGTTTTGTTAAAAGGGATGGGCTAAAGAGGGGCTTACAGAGCATGGATGCATCAAGGTCCAGAAGGTTTGTTCTCATTCCAATGGTTGTATCAAGTAGACAGGACATAACCATGAAGCTGTTATTTATTATATGACTTTAGGATCCGTCATACTAATTTTCCCTTTCATTTGTAGGTTCAATTGCAGCATAAGATAAAACATGAGGTAGAGCAATTTCGACAATGGAAGGCCTCTCATGAGAAGGAATTGCTTCAGGTACTTGACGTTTCCCAGTTATCCATGTAACCTGGGATTCTTCATTTTTAAAAAGCAAACATGTTTCACTTATAAAAGTTTTAACTTATGCATGCTTTGGATTTAATTAATCAAAAAGGAAAAAAAAAGAAAAAGAAAGAGGCAAGCAAGTTGAACATGTTATTTATGGTATGCACGTATATCATTGAATGTATTGTTGATGACGTTTTTTCTCAAGCAGCTAAGGAAGGAAGGCAGAAGAAATCAATATGAGCAACATAAACTGCAAGCTTTAAATCAGCACCAGAAAATGGTAAAGATTTCTTTCGTACAAGTGCTTCAGTAAAATGATCTAGAGCCTTTCTATTTTTATTTTTATTTTTATTTTTGTTATCTGTGTCTGTACACATCACTAACTTCATTAATTCAGTAAAATTATCTAGGGCCTTAATTAATTCAGATGGCATCAACCAAGTACCTAGCATGGCTTCTACAGAGGCACATTATATTAGGGTGCATCAGAAACTTTGATTTTCAACTTTATTTTGTCTGCGATATGGTTGAATGTCAAAATAAGGTCCTTAATCTTTTGGACCCACTCCCTATTAGTGTATAAGTTTTATATTTTGGCCTCAAAGTTTGATGTAAACTCAAGGTCATCTTTCTCTTAGTAGTTATTTGGACAATAGACAAAAGCAAAAAGACGTGCAGTTGATAATCAGAAGCTTCTTCATGCAGGTTCTTCAAAGAAAGACAGAAGAGGTTGCAATATCTACCAAAAGGCTAAAAGGGTTGTTAGAAGTTCGTAAAGCTTCAGCATGTAACAACCTTGGTAAATATATATATATATATTTTAAATTTACCCTTTTTAGCATAATATTGCTTCTCAGTAATCTCTCCTCTCTTTCAGTATACTTCAATGGACATATACCAAATAGGCAGGTAAGTTATCTGTACTTATCATTCCTTCATATTGGATTATGTTTATCTAGAGCCAAAGCCATCACAGACCTGCCAACCAATTACAAATCAAACATTGTTCAGATTGGTTTACTAATTTATTTTTAAATCGTGCTTATCAATATTTTATGTAGTTGTGTTGGTTGACTGGTTTTTGATCAATATAAAGGAACACCCAAGCAGAAGATTTTCATACCTAGTTATAACCTGCTTGGTCAGTTTCCCATTTAACCGGGACCAAAATCCATTATAAAGTTTAATTTAATATTCTAACAATATGTAGCAGCCCTTCATCCAAACCAATCCCCAAGATTGTTAAAACCAACACAGCAGCATAACATATCAAAAGTGTATACTGTCAGATGTTTTGAAATGCCTTGCTGACAATAAAAAACATATGAGAGAAAGCACTCTGACTACTTTAGATGCTTGGCCTGCTGCTGTTCATCTCGACAAAATGGTTGGGTTCCAATTTCTCTATTTCGTTTATGCATTAATTAATTTTATATATTTATCATGCTTCTCTGATAAATTTTCCAATTCTGTTTCTTTATTAGGTGCCTTACATCACTACTGCATTGATGAATGCGAAGCTTGGCACGGAAGGGCGCAAGGATCTTTTTGATTGGCTATCAAGGCAACTTAGTGGATTAAGCAATTTTCCTGATGCTGTAAATCTGAATTATGTATTGTTTCAAATTGTTATGCTAGATGGATGTGACTTGTGAATGAAAACTTAGAATAGTTGTATTGTGTCGAATGTTAATGATTCAGTTAATTTGAATGATACTTTAAAATTATAGGTTTGTTATGGATTGAATGAATTATTAGGAATTACAGGTGTATTGTTTTCCTGCTTTGGCGACCAATTTATTAGTCGTGACAAATAAATTTTTTTTTTTCTCAAAAAATGACAATTGCCGACCAAGAGTTTTGGTCGCAAAAAATATATCTATTGCCAACCAAAAGTGTATGGTCGCGAAAAGACACACTTTTGCCGACCAAAAGTTTTGGTCGCGAAAAGACACAAATGGCGACCAATTTTTTTGGTCGCAAAACGTGATAATTGGCGACCAAAAAGTTTGGTCGCGAAATGTAATAATTGGCGACCAAACGTTTTGGTCGCGAAATGTGACAATTGGCGACTATGAAATTTGGTCGGGAAAATATCACTTTTCGCGACCAAAGTGTTTTGGCGACAAAATAAATTAGTCGCGGTAATTAAATATTTAGCGACCAAAAATTTAGTCGGCAAAATCCAACTTTTGCCGACCAACGAAAATTTTGGTCGCGAATTACTTTCCGCGACCCTCAATTGGCGACCAAACTAGCGACCAAAAAAATCGGTCGCGAATAACTTTTACCGACCAAAATTTGACTTTTAGCGACCAATTTTTTTGTTGCTAAAAGTGTTAATTCTTGTAGTGCGTAAAGATATAGCAAGTTCTATTTTTTGACATTTTAAAGCAAAATATTCATCAGGATAACTTGTATTGTCAACAAGTCATAAGTTATGTACAAAAATAATATAAGTGTAACACTTTCCTAACTCAAAATATATGTTTCATAGGTTCTAGTCTTTACATGTTCATCATATTTGGCAAAGTACTGATATGTACTGTTGAAACTAGAAGAGTTTGAAGCTCCATCTTACTTCCTATCAACATTAACCTTATAAATGCACTCAGACACATCCTCAATTTCAAAAGCACATTCATCTCCAACTTGAATGCGATTTGCCTTGCAAAATGCTTCCCAACCACTTGCCAAAACTTTGATACCCTGTTTCTCATGGTAGATGACTGGCCACAGTCTAGATACTGGGTCTCGAAGGCGAACTAATACCTTCCTTTCCATTATTGGCCTTCCCCTGGATGAAACTGATGGCAAGCAACTCGGCAACTCCTGCACCAACATTAAAGGATTATGAAGAAAAGTTCAGAAATGCAAAAGAAAAGGGTACATTATTTCACTATCTAAAAAAGAAAAGGAAAAATCTCCGAAAAAACATTCATTTACGCACAAGAGGTGCAAAAAGAGTCCATTCAATTGGTTAAATGATTACAAGTAGCCAACATCAAGTTTTCCATGATAGGTAATACATGAATGGTCTTCTAATTATCAGCAATGAGTGGAATGACGGTCAACCCGCTACCATAAACTCAAATATTGTGTTTGGATCTACAGAGGAAAAAAAGAAGAGAGGATTTGTGAAAAAATATATCTCATCAACTAATCCAAACATAGTCTATGGGTTTCACTCATAGTTTTGCAGTACTTGATATCCATGATTTCAAATTCATGCTCAACTGATACAAGTTTTGAGAGAGATAGAGAGAGGAGGGGGGTTGATTACTTTTTCAAACTAAGACCAAGACAAAAGACAAAAAAAGAAGTTACAAGTGGGAGTAGGAAATCATAAAATGTGCCTATAAAGAAAAAAGAAAAAAGAAAAAAAGGGCAGAGAGAGAGAGAGAGAGTAGGGAACTGTTCATTGAACATTCAGGTACCTTGCTCAGATTCAAAATTCTGTCGAATCCTTGTGAATTACCATTTCTCCACATATTTCAATTCATACTAACACATAAAAGGTGTTTAACAGGGAAAGTCGAATGTTTTTGGTCTACTTTCATCCATTCCATCTTCTCTTAAAATGGTAGGACTAAGCGTTTCATCACGGCCTTGGTTGTTTCCAAGCTATTCGTGCGGCACTTAGACAATCTCAATTCTCACTTGATGATGTTAAGTCAGCCTAACTCACAAACTTATAGGAAAGAGAAGTTAGAAGAAC
Source organism: Camellia granthamiana (assembly GCA_036172215.1). Classification (NCBI taxonomy): domain Eukaryota; kingdom Viridiplantae; phylum Streptophyta; class Magnoliopsida; order Ericales; family Theaceae; genus Camellia; species Camellia granthamiana. The sequence goes on along the minus strand of JAXFYN010000033.1, from coordinate 376,915 downwards.
ACAAGAGAGTTTGAGAGAATGCCTTGTATTCACTTGGGAGAAAGCTTTACAATTTTTGGATGCACTTGGGTGGTTTGGACAAATGAGACCCTCCCCCTTTTATAAGCTACAAGGAATGTTCTAGATCTACAATGATGGAGAGGATTCTAGATCCTTCCTCCTACTACATCTTATAGACTATTCTAGAATCACTCTAGAATGTACATGTCTAGAAGGGTCTACAAATATCTACATGTACAATTCTTTATAAAACTCTAAAGAGTTCTAGAAGCTTCCAGCATCCTGCATGGTCTTCATATTTTTTCAAGTCTTCCAGGAGCTTCCAGAATATTCCATTTAACCTTCCTTCCTTGAGACTTTCTTTTGGTAGGTAATTTTGTCTTGGTAATTTAACGGGACGTGACACTACGCTAGGGGCCTTTGGAGTTGGTTCAAGAAGTTTAGGGTTTGGTCCCAACACCAATACACCCCCATTCCCAAAATGTATGGTAACTGCATACTTCATAATCTAAAAAAATAGTACCATGTTTCCAAGGGTCTGATTAGGATGGGTGGTCTTTTGGGGTTTGGAAGTGTTGAGAATTGATGCTGTAATTTTATTTGTAAAATGTTTGAAGGTTATGTTTTGAGATTCGGTGTCTCTCAGAAATCTTCCCCTATGAGGAAGAAAATCCATATGATAGGAAGTGCCATATGACACTCCAAACAGTAGCAGTATACAGTGGTCACTCTTCCCCATTGGCCAATTGTGCACGGTCTGATTCCCCCACAATCTTGAGGGTCGTTGGTCAGGATCATGTGTTTTGTTGTTCCACTATGTTTCTGATTTGAAACGGATCTATGAGGGTAAAGAAAGTTTCTAAAAAAAAGAAGATAGAAATACTGTTTTTGGTTTCATTGCTCTGTTTGCATTTACGTCTCATAGCATAAATTATTTGATTTAGTTATTGTTTAATCTTATTTTCGTTCTGTTGATTTTAAGATTGATTCCTAGTGCCGAGTGAAGTAGAGGGTTGTGGTTTGCTATATTGTGGATGGTATAATGATGGATCTTCCTATTCTGGTTGGCATTTTTTTTGTTGTCCTTTCATTATGATTATCTACTTATCCTTGTTAATAGTGGACAACATGACATTGTAGAAATATTTGCACCTGAAACATTAAAATTTGGGGATTCAATTAATCTATAATGAAAGGAAAAAAAATAGAAAAAAAGGAAAAAGGGAAAAAAAAAAAGAGCAAAAATTGCAATATGCCAAAATTTTATTACAGGAAGTGTTAGCTGAGTTAATTTGGAGTTTCTCTAAATTAATCATTAAATTTTCTTGGTCTCATGGTATATTTTTCTTGGTAGCAGTATCATATCACGTATGCACGTGTGTTTGTTTTATTGCTCAGTTAATGTAGTTGACCTGAAAAGGGTTGTGTCAAAATCTCAAAACATTTGTAGTCATTGTTTGCATGTGTATGAATTGTATCATTCCATGGTTGTATAAGAGCAACTCTAATGCCATGCCAAATCCTTTTAGCTACACCCTCATAAACAAAGGGAATTATGAACAGTAGATGCTTTTTGGGAAGTAGATCTAATGGTCACAAATTGATATGAGAGCTGGTTGTGCCAAAATAACATGGGACCATTGGATTTGTATTGCTAAAAATGACCTTTTTTGTATTGTATGTTTTAGTTTTCACCATTGGAGTTGCTCTAACAAACTTTTTGTTGTAGTTAAGTTCATAATTATAGTATCTGTATCAAACTTCTGCAGATTTTCTGCTTAAACCATCCATATTATGTTCTCTAAGCTGTTATTTCTTTGCAGTTCTTGCCTCCTAAATTTGCCCGAACGGTGTCAGACTTGATTGATCAAAAAACTCAGCAGGAGGATGCAAGTGGGCAGAGGTGGACGGTAACATTATCCAAATATGATGGGTCCTCGGCTTTCCAACAGGGATGGCCTGCTTTTTCACTCGAACATGGTCTAGAAATTGGAGATTTTGTGTTATTCCATTACATAGAGCAATCTCACTTTGTTGTTCAAATTTATGGAAAAAGTGGGTGTGAAAAACTCTGATAATGTTTGGTAGAGTTTTATAATTATGATTTGAAAATAGAGTTGTATTTTAAGTTTGTAAGTTTTGAAATTATGATTTGAAAAGAGAAAATTTGTTTGTTTATGAGTTTTGAATTTTTGATGTAATATATGAAATGAAAAAAGTTGTTTCGTTATGAATTTTTAAAAGAGTTTTTAAAATTTAATTCAAAAACTTATAACTCATAACTAAATACACAAGTCAAAACTCTTTTGAAAATTATATTCAAAACTCATAACCAACATCTTTTTAAAATTCAATTCAAAAAAATAATTTATCATTTTGGTCCAAAAAAATAATTTGTATATTTGAAAAATATCAAAAACAAATATATATATTTTTTCTTTCAAATAACAGGTGGCGATTGGCAAAAAAAAAAAAAAAAGATACTGTTTCTGTCAACCGGCCAGACATCCGAGAGGATGTAAGGGTGAACAACCGGGCAGACCAAAAATTTAATAATTGTCTGGTTTACTAAACATGTTTTCAAAATGTGTTTTGAAATTGATTTGGAATTATAATTTGAAAACTCAAACCAAACATAACATTCAAATAGAAGGGTAAAAATCCCCTCTAAAAAAATAAAAAATAGAAGGGTAAAAATTTGATTTGAAACTCACACCAAGCACAACAATTTTTTGGTACATAATGATGACAGTTTTATGCATTTAAAGAAAGTTTGAAATATATTTTTGTTTTTGATATTTAAAAAAAATAAAACAAATAACATTTATATATATATATGATTTGTAAACACAAAAAATAAACATAAGATAACATATTTCGTGAATTATTAGACAAAGAAAATGATATAAGAAATTCGTTTAGCAAACTATTTTTGAAAATTATTTTTGAGATTGTTTTTTTCAAAATACTAAAAAAAATTATTGAATTTTTTAAAAAAAAAACATTAATCACATTTGGGAATAAATTATTTTAATAATTTTTCAAATTTTTATAAAAAAATAAAGAGAATAACATAATAATTTATAATACTTTTTAAACTAAAATATAATAATTTATAATACTTTTTTAACTAAAATATTTAATCCTAAACGAGACTAAGGCCTCATTTGACATGCGAGTATTTTAGTTTAAAAATAAAAAGTTACTTTTTAGCTTTTTTGTTTTTTTAGCTATTTTAGCCTGGGCTAAAAAGCTTGGCTTGGAAAAGGTTTTTTTTGGCTTTTTTGACTTTTTTTGTGAGAGAATAGTGTAATGATTATGGATTGGATGTAATGTTTTATTTGTTGTGGCTAAAATAGCCTATTTTACCTTTTGTGGCTAAAATAGCGACAAACCGACTTGCCAAACGGAGCTTAAAAACATCAAAAAGTTTATAATTTATACTAAAAAATCAAAGGTTTTATTTTCTCTTCACTTTTTACATATTTTTTTATAAAAAATTAAAAAAATATTTTAAATATATTAATTTTTTTATCTTATATTTTAATTAAAAAATCAAAAAAATTATTAAAATAGCATATTTGCATAAAAAACCAAAAAAGCCAATCCCATGTTTAACAAGTTTCGAATTGCAGCACTGCGACACAGACTCTCTCTCTCTCTCTCATCTTCCATATCCATAACAAAAATGTTTTGTAGCTCGAAAAACTACCCCCTGAATCCCCCGAATCACCGAAACGACGTCGTTTCAGTGATTTTGAATTTTTTTTTTTCTTCCTCCAGTCTGAAACGGGGTGAGGGAGAGGGAGAGAAAGAGAAGGAGAGGGAGAGGGAGAGGGAGAGGGAGAGAAAGAGAGAGAGGGGAAGCAGATCGCGTTGCCTCCGCCGTCGATCGCGTCGCCTCCGTCGATCGCCGCGCAGGGAAGAGCTCGTCGCCCGCCGTCGCAGCTCGTCGTCGCAGCCCCACCGTCGCAGCCCAGCCCCGCCGTCGCAGCCCAGCCCTGCCTCTGCCTAGCCCCGCCGTCGTAGCCCAGCCCCGCCTCTGCCTAGCCTCACCGTCGCATCCCAGCCCTAAGCCCCCCTCTGGTTGATTTGGCCCCTCCTTTCCTTCTTCTTCTTCTTCTTCTTCTTCTTCTTCTTCTTTGCAGATTCGGGACATTCGGGGGAGGGGGCTTTCGAGCTCCCTATCAATGCTCTATCCATAACCCACTATCAACCTCCAACCATGCTTAGATCAACCTTTACTCCACTTCTCCACACTATCCCCTCTAAATCCAAACCTCTAAACCTATTTTCTCACTCTATCTCCATTTCACTCTCACAATCCCCACCAACTGTTCGACAAAATGCCTCGCCCACCGCCACCACCACCGCCACCACCACAAACCCACTTCACAATCTCTCTCCAACTTCCGTCTACATTCACCTCACTTTCTGCCGCAAATGCTGCCACTACTGCGACTTCCCAATCGTCGCTCTCGGCTCATCTTCAACCCAAACCAACGATATCAACAACGATCCACGAATCTCCAACTACATCCACCTCCTCTGCAGAGAAATCAAGGCCACAAACTCACAATTCAACCACAACCCACCTCTCAAAACAGTCTTTTTCAAAGGGAGTACGCCTTCTTTAGTACTGCCGAAGCTCGTTTCGTTAGTCCTTGAGACATTGAATTTGAAATTTGGGTTGTGTTTGGATGCTGAGATTTCCATGGAAATGGATCCAGGGACGTTTGATGTTGTGAAAATGAAGGAGTTGATGGGGTTGGGTGTGAACAGAGTGTCTTTGGGAGTTCAGGCATTTCAAGATGAGTTACTCAAGGCTTGTGGGAGAGCTGATGGGGTTGAGGAGGTTCATGAGGCAATTGGGGTTGTTGGGAATGGGGGGTTGAGAATTGGAGTATGGATCTGATATCTTCTCTACCTCACCAAACTCCACAAATGTGGGAAGAGAGTTTGTTGCTCACCATCAATGCAAGGCCTAAACATGTATCTGTCTACGACTTGCAAGTTGAACGAGGCACCAAATTTGGGATACTGTAAGTGGAGTCAAGGGCCTCCTAACCTTTATGAGACTAAGGCGAAATTTCAATGAGTAGCTTTATTTATTTACATTTAGATAATATTTTTTATATCCTTTTAATGTAAAAAACAATTTTCTCTTCTATTTTTGTAATTAAAATTCGAGATTATTCACAACCTAGTTTTTGACAAGGAGTGTATAGGGTTTTTTGGGGCAAGAGTGAGTTTTATTATTATTATTATTTTGTTGTTTAACAAGTATCTTAAAAATTGGGCCCTTTCAGCCCTGAGTGATTTGGTAGTTTTAACACTCATGTTAAGTATGGAACTGACACTGGATTGTTTACAGGTACTCACCAGGGGAGTTCCTTCTGCCTTCTGAAACCCAATTTGCAGAATTCTACAAAACGGCTTCAAGAATGCTCTCAGATGCCCGTTAACCACTACGAAATCAGCAGTTACTGCAAGGACAATTTCGAGAGCAAGCACAACCTAACCTACTAGGACAACATACCATTCTATGGTTTTGGCCTTGGTTCTGCCAGTTTCTTGGGTGGATTCAGATTTTCGAGGCCAAAAAAGATGAAAGTGTACGCGGGTTACGTTCAAAATTTGGAGGACGAGGTAGTGGGGCCTAGTGAGGATAGTTTTCCCGATCCCAAGGACATGGCCATGGATGCTGTGATGCTCTCTTTTAGAACTGCCAAAGGGTTGGACTTGAAGTCCTTTAGAAAAACATTGGTACTTCTATTGTTCACTCTCTTGGCAAGGCCTATAGACCTTTTGTGGAAAGTGGGCATGTGGTTTGTTTGGATGGGCATAGAAGGGTTATAACAACAGATCGTTTCTGTGCATTGTTATCTGATGAGGAAGAGATAGAAGAGACCGTGGCTTTTATTAGGCTCAGTGATCCGGATGGTTTCCTTCTTTCGAATGAGCTAATATCCCTTGCATTTCAAGTCATAGCTCCATGAATCAATGTTTTTTGTGCTTGATCCTAACTAGACAATAGTGTCATTGGATGTCTTCACCCTTGGAACGTATCATCTATTCTCTCTAGCTCTTGACTTGACTAGAACATGCTAGCTCTTGACTTGACAACCCGTTGTGTAATGGCTCGCCACTCCTTGTTTGTTTTGTAAGGGGTCAGCTGGTGAGGGAAAACTGTATCTATACAGAGGTCAGTGTATGTATATTCTGTTTTCTTTAATTCACAGATAATACTTGTCCCACTCGAGGATTCTGGGTTAATGTTTCTGTTTGAATGTAAAAATAAAGATCTTGAAAGAGAGAGATTGTTGTTGCCCTTGGATTGGACTTACCTTGATATGATTGCGAGTCTGTGACATGAATAAATAATTGTTTGTAGTGCTTGCTCAAGAGCATCCATAAGTGGTTGGTTTAGTGCACAGTTCTTTCTAATTCTATGTTTCATCATTTGTGCTGGCATGGCAATAGGGCGGGTTTGTAGTCTCCCGTCCCTCAACTATATCATATTGGGGCGGAATAAATTAGGTTGGTGACAAGAGCAGGCCGGGTGGATTAATTGTGTAACTTAAAAATTGGGAATATTAATAAAAATTAAAAATAATATAATATATTACAGATAATAATAAAAGTTCAAATATGTTAGATGAGAAATAAATCAATGAAAATAAATGATGAGTGTATTATTTAGGGTGAAGTACCAATAAATCTCAAAATGTGATCTTGTGAATTGTTTAGTTTTTCATTTTTTCTTATGAACCTAAAAGTTTCATTAAAGTGAAAATTACACAAAACGATAGTCACTTACATGTTTAGGTTTAATTTTTTAATAATAAAAGTGGGTTTCTCCAAATGTAAAATTACACATTTGGGCAATCTGCACTATAGAAGTCTTGGGTTGCGTTTGGTAGAGTTTTAGAATTATGATTTGAGATTAGGATTATATTTTGAGTTTGTGAGTTTTGAAATTATGATTTAAGTGTAGAAAATTTATTTGGTTATAAGTTTTGAAAAGAGTTTTGAATTGAGTGATGTGACATACGATATTTGATTCAAAAATTTACAACTCATAACCAAATACAACCCAAAATTCTATTCAAAGCTCATAAAAAATTAAAAAAAAAATTCCCAAAATACTTTTTATTTAAAATATAAAAATAACATGTGCCAAAAAAAACATGAATACTGTTCCGGTCAACCAACCGGACATCCGGAGGGACGTCTGAGAGGATGACCAAGTAGACGTGTTTTGAAAAGTGGGTGTGGAATCAAATTTTGAAAATTGTAAACAAACAGAGCACTCAAATCATGTTGTGGAATCATATTTGGAAAGCTCCACCAAACATAGGATTTTCTCTTCTTCTAGAACAAATTCCACATTACGAATAAAAACGTAATACTTTAATAATGTAACACTCCAATGTAATACACTAAAAAAAAATTGGTATATTTTTCTCTAACGTAACAATATAACATTAAAAAAAATTCTTTAATATACTTTTATCAAATGTAGCACTCCAATATAACACAAACATAACACTTCAATCAATGTAATCCCAAACGTAACATTCCAATGTAACATATTCCAATGTAACACACACAAAAACACTAAAAACTCCTTATTGTATGAGAGGGTAATTTATGTATAAATTGGGCCGAGCTAGAATAGTGGGCCGATCTATGGGCTGCATTAAGGAGGCTTAGAAGATGGGCTGCGGACAAGTGTTAGTCCGGTCCGAAGTAAAAAGGTTGACATCGGAGTAAGCACTTGGGCTTAGTTCGGTCGCTAGTGGGCCACATTCGGATGCTAGTTCGGTCCGAGGTGTGGTAGTTCGGTCCAAGGTACTTTGGAGTTTCAGATCGGTCTCAGAGTTAAGATCGGTGAGGGCATGTTATGGTTAGCTCGGTTTGACTATGCCCTGAGTTGTTGAGGTGAAGCTGAAATAAAGGCAGTGAAAGGAAGAGCCGAAATAAGGGCAGTTCGGCCTATTCTGCGGCTAAGCATAGTCATATTATTTCGGTCCTATGGTAGTCCGGCCAGGGGAAAACCATCTCACTTGGTTTAAGCAGTGAGGGGGGTGTTGGAGGATAAGCATTATCTTCCAGGAGTATGAATCCTAGGAGGACTCTACATGCAGGAGTAGGAGTCCTACTAGGATTGTGCCACACGAAACCTATAAAAGCTCACCCACACCACCTATGAAGAGGTAATGCAATTTTGTTCCTTGAATACATAGAGCTTTTGCCTATTTGTCTTGCTTACTGACTTAGGCATCGGAGAGGTTTCCGGCACACACTCGCCGGCTAGCTCACGTTTGTGTTTTCAGGTAGTAGAACGACATCGTATAGAGGAACGCAGACTTGTTCAACAGGATTATACGAGAAGGTGTATTTCTTTCCCGTACAATTGGCGCCGTCTGTGGGAAGTCAGACAAGAACAACATCTTGATCAAGTGTTTTCTCTCAAAAATCAATGGCGAACAATGAAGAGTTACCACAGTCCGCCCTTGACGGATTAACTCCAGAAGGAGGTACCAGGCGCGAAGGTCTACCCTTGGTTCCTCCCATGGCGAACCTGGAACCACAAAGGCAAAATTCCAGGAGGGATGCGAGGGGTAGAAGGAGGAATAACAGCCCTCATCACTCTTGCTCGCAAAGCCCAGAAAGACAAAGGCGCAGAATTGATCAAACTTTGGAAGATCGCGTCAGAGAACAAGACGAATTGATTCGTCGAATGGCAGCGGACATGGAGACTCTAAAGCATCAGATAAAAGGAAAAGAAGTGGCGACAGGAGAGGGGCGCAACAAAACGCCCCCTCGCCACTCAGAGGGTTGTAGTAGGAATTCTACACCCTCTTAAGTAGAGAACAGAAGCCTCAGGACAGGCGATACGCAATCAAGATCTTCCAGGACTCGTCACTCCAGGTCTGAGAGGGCGAGATCTGAAAGGTCTTACACGGAAGGAAGCACTTACTGGCCTTCACATACGCACCAAACGAGGTCCAGACAGACAGAATTGCCCAGATCGTCCGACCTACGGACCGTGCTTGAAGAGAAGGCACGATGGAGAGAGGACGCCAGGGCGCGCGATCCACATAGAGTTTCTGCTTTACAGCGGTTGGCTCCTCGGACACACGGAAGCGTCGAGGTTGGAATGCCAATACCGCGCCCAGCCTACGAACCAACGGACAAGGCATTGGCGAGGCTACAGACCTCACCATTTGTCCCAGCAATTGAGAACGCGCCCCTACCATCAGGCTTCCTTCAGCCCAAATTCACTACATATGAAGGGAAGACGGATCCCTACTCACACTTGAGCCACTTTCGCCAGGTTATGGCTGTATACCGGCGGAACGAGGCCTTGATGTGCATTCTATTCCCCTCAAGCCTTGGCGACTTAGGCTTGACTTGGTTTGAGAAACTTCCAGAGGGCAGCATAGCCTCCTGGGCGCAATTAGCAGAAGAGTTTGTCACAAGATTCAGGACAAACACCAAAACTCCGGTGGAGATCGACCAGTTACTCTCCATCGACATGGGTGACAAGGAGACCCTAAGATCCTACAACAGTCGCTATTGAGAGACATTCAACCAGATTGGGGACTGCCCCACCAATCTCGCCATTGCGCAGTATAAGAGAGGACTCCCAGTCGAGAACAGACTAAGGGATTCTATCACCATGACGCCACCCCTCACCATGGAGGCCCTGATGGAAAGAGTGCATCAGCACATCAGGGTGGAAGAGGATGGCGCACGTGCTAAGGCAAAAACTAGCACAACCGCAGTACCAGAAAAGAAGGCCTCAGCAAAGGTCAATTCGATAGACCGGCCGAACAGAAATGGACGTGGCAAAAGGGACAACGGGGAGGACCAAGATAAGAGATGGTTGAGAGTTCGCACCGCCATAACCACGGTCTTCAAGAAACCGATCTACAGAATACTCAGCGAGATTCGAGATGAGCCTTTCGTCAAGTGGCCAGCCAAGCTAGGCGAGGCCCAGAAGGATTACGACGACAGGTCACGGCGCACCTTCCACAAAGAAAAGGGGCACCGCACTGAGAACTGCACCCCACTGAGACAGCACTTGGAGGAGTTGGTGGCGGCAGGCCACTTGGACAAATACATTGAAGGTGGGGCGCAGCCAGCCCCCCAGGACCATAATAACCCCAACGGCATGCCGATCGACGCCCCACCTCAAGGCATCATCAACGTAATACATGGAGTCTTTAAACCTGAGCATGTATGCGAGCTCAGAGGTTCAATCAAAAAGGCTGAGCACTTAAGAGAGGTGCTAAGTGCCCAACTAGTCGTAAAAAAGGGGAGGACAGAAGCTACAAACATCATGTCTTTTTCAGACAAGGACTTGGACAGAATATATTGCCCACACAATGATGCCTTGGTCGTCACTCTCCGAGTCAAGGATTTTGACGTCAAGCGGATTCTGATTGACCAAGGTAGTTCGTGCGAAATAATGTACTATGAGACGTTCAAACAGTTGAAATTGCAAGACAAAGACTTGGCGCCTGCAGTGTCACCCCTGATTGGATTCAACTCAATGCCAGAATGGCCAGTCGGCAAAATCATCCTTCCAGTCAGAGCAGGAAGTGTGACAAAACAAGTGGAGTTCTGGGTGTTGAAGGTCCCATCCACTTACAACATTATCTTGGGCAGAACTTGGCTGCATGCTATGCGCTCGGTGGCGTCCTCTTACCACCAAGTGATGCGGTTTCCAAACGACACCGAAGTAATAGAAGAAGTCTATGGAGATCAGATCATGTCAAAGCAGTGTTTCGTCACTACGAATGGCAGCCGCGCTGCCAAAGGATATGTTCATTCGGTGGAAGAACCTGAGAGCAATGAACTATTCGCCGATGTTGGCAAAGCGGCTAGTCAGAAAGCGGTGGAAGACTTGGTGGAGGTAAGAATGGATGAAAAGAACCCGGATAAGTTCTTTTTGCTCGGTTCGTCGTTATCCAGCGCTGAAAGGTTAGAGGTCTTGGAATTTTTGACCTCTAACATCGAAGTATTTGCCTGGACACCATACGACATGCCAGGCATTGATCCAAGTTTCATCTGCCATCAACTCAATGTCCACCCATCCGCCAGGCCAGTCATTCAGCGCACCCGCAGGTCGGCACTCCACTATGCCGAGATAGTGGCAGAAGAGGTGGGAAACCTGTTGGAGGCTGGGCAATCAGAGAGGTGCACTACCCCAGATGGATCTCCAACATGGTCGTAGTGCCAAAGAAGAATGGCAAGTGGTGTGTCTGCGTCGACTATAAAACAGTCAACAAGGCATGCCCAAGAGACAGCTTCCCTCTACCAAGGATAGATCAACTGGTGGACTTAACGGCAGGGCACAACAGACTTAGCTTCCTGGATGCATACAGAGGCTATCACCAAATCGCCATGCATGAACCGGATCAAGAAGTGACATCCTTCACAACTCCAAGAGGACTATACTGCTACAAGGTCATGCCCTTTGGCCTAAAGAACGCAGGGGCGACATTCCAGAGAATGGTCACCAAGATGTTTGAGCCGTTGTTAGGCAGAACAATGGAGGCTTACATCGACGATATGGTGGTCAAGAGCAGGGATGAGAATGACCACCTCAAGGACCTAAGTGAGATGTTCGAGATCCTGAAGAAGCATAAGTTACGCCTCAACGCGTCGAAATGTGCATTCGGAGTAGGATCTGGCAAATTCTTAGGCTTTTTGGTGACCAACCGAGGTATAGAAGCAGACCCTTCTCAGATCAAGGCGATACAGGACCTGGAGAGGCCAAACTCAGTGAAGGAAGTGCAACATCTCACCGGCATGGCAGCCGCACTCAATCGGTTCATAAGCCGGTCGTCAGACAGACTACGACCATTCTTCCATGCGCTGAAGGCTAAGTTTGAGTGGGACGAAGAATGCGACCAAGCTCTGGAAAGCTTGAAGGAGTACATGTCTTCTCCACCACTCCTTGTAACCCCAATTCCTGGAAAAGAACTCTTCTTATACCTGGCAGTCTCTCAGCACGCAATCAGCGCAGTGTTGGTCCGCGCAGAAGGAATCCAACATCTGCCCATTTACTATGTCAGCAAGACACTGCTAGGCGCCGAAACAAGGTACTTGCCACTGGAGAAACTGGCATTGGCCTTGATGATGGCCTCAAGAAAATTGTCGCATTACTTTCACGCCCATACTATAGTTGTTCTCACAGCCTTCCCATTAAAGGCTTTATTTGAAAGGGCGAACTTTTCTGGGCGAATTCTGAAGTGAGCAGTAGAGTTGGGACAATACGACATCAAGTTCCAACCAAGAACCGCAATAAAAGCTCAGGCACTGGCAGATTTTGTCGCAGAATTCACACCAGGAAGTCATCACATCTGCCCAGTCGACCTAACTGAAACAACCGAACTAGGGATGGAAGTTGACGTCGGAATAACGCAACCCCTAATACAGGTTACTCAGTCAGGCCCCAAGGCAGACCAGAGTAAAGAAAGGAAGGAAGAAGTGGACCATGCTATACCAAGTCCAGACTCACCAACAAAGAAAGATTTGGTACAAACAGAAAACAAGGAGCAGACAGCAAGCATGGACCTTGCAGAAGACATTAGCAACCTAGAAGATCCTAAGGCATCATCCGACCCCTCCACCTGCTGGAAGTTGTTCGTTGGGGAGATGTGGAAACTCTTCGTGGATGGAGCATCCAACCGACATGGAGCAGGACTTGGGATAGTCCTCATCTCTCCAGACGGCCTAGTGGTGGAGCAGGCAGTCAACCTTGGCTTCCCAGCATCAAATAATGAAGCGGAGTATGAAGCGCTTCTGGCAGGACTCAAGTCAGCATTCTACATGAAGGCCACCGAACTGATGGTGTACAGCGACTCGCAACTGGTGGTAAACCAAATATCTGGCGACTATGAAGCAAAAGATGACAGAATGGCTAAGTACCAAGAGCTAGTCAGAACCGAAATCAAGAAGTTTGAAGTGGTGAGGATAGAACAGATCGGCAGGGAGGAAAACATCAGAGCAGACGAACTAGCAGGCTTCGCCTCAATGGCAAACACCTCCATCCCTCATCCAGTACTGATCGACTATCTGCCTAGACCAAGTATTGAAGACCCAGAAGCAGAAGAGGTCTGTTGTGCCGAACTAGGCCCTTCCTGGATGGATCCCATCATATTGTTCCTGAAAGACGGCACCTTACCGGAAGAAAAGAAAGAAACTAACAGAATAAGAGCATAAGTCACAGCGATTTTGGCTCTTCCCATCTTTGGCATTGTACAAGAAGTCGTTCTCAGGACCTTACTTAAAGTGTGTTCATCCCAGCAAAGTGGAAGCATTCCTGTTCGAAATACATGAGGGTGTATGCGGCAACCATCAAGGAGGAAGATCATTGGCATACCGAGCTATTTCACAAGGATACTGGTGGCCATACATGCAAGCAGATTCAGAGAAGTATGTCAAAAAATGCGAAAAGTGTCAGAAGTTTGCGCACCAAATACACCAACCTGCCAGAGAACTACTACCATTGACTAGCCCATGGCCTTTCGCAATGTAGGGCTTAGACATAGTAGGGCCGCTTCCAACAGCACCAGGCAACAGGAAGTTCTTTCTTGCGGCAATCGACTACTTCACAAAGTGGGTGGAAGCAGAAGCCTTGGCATCAATCAAAGAAAAAGATGTGAAGAAGTTTGTTTGGCAGAACATCATCACTCGCTTTGGCATACCAAAAGCACTGATTTCAGACAACGGCACTCAGTTCGATGACAGAATTTTCAGAGGCTTTTGTGAAGAGTACAAAATAGAGTTCTACAACTCTACTCCGGCATATCCCCAAGCAAATGGTCAAGCAGAGGCATCAAATAAGGTAGTCTTGAATGGGTTGAAGAAAAGGTTAGAGAGAGCAAAAGGCAAGTGGGCAGAAGAACTCCCTCATGTTTTATGGGCTTACCGCACCACGCCTTGGCGATCAACAGGAGAAACTCCATTCTCCTTAGCTTATGGCATGGAAGCAGTCATCCCATTGGAAGTTGGTCTCCCCACAATTCGGAGCGAAAATTTTGATCCAGACTTAAATGGCGAAGCCATAGCATTGGAACTTGACCTAGCAGAAGAAAGAAGAGACAGAGCACTGATTCACATCGCCTCCTACCAACAAGAGTTGTCCAGAAAATATAACAAAACAGTGCATCCAAGGCAATTCAAGATCGGCGATTGGGTACTTCGCAAAGTAATGGGAAACACCTTGGTTCCAGGAGATGGCAAGTTGGGGCCGAATTGGGAAGGACCTTACAAAGTGGTCAGATTAGCAGGCAAATGGGCATACCACTTGGAAGATGAGGACGGCAAAACAATTCCTAGGCCATGGAACACAGCAAATCTCAAGTTGTTTTATTTCTAGTTTTTTTTTCTTTTTTTTTTAAGTATGTGTAATTTTTTTCTTTTCTCAATAAAACAAGTCAATTCTTTTCAGCATGGTTGTTTTTCTGTAAATGATAGTTTTAGCGAGTTAGGTGCATTGTAAATTGTATTCTAAGTTGGCTGAAAAAACTAACTTAGAGGTTGGCTGGATTAAACCAACTTTGTGTACTCTTCAGCCGAAGTAAGTGTATGGCCGAAGAGTGGTTGGCTGGATTAAAACCAACACCCTTCCTAAGCCCAGGATAAGGATCCAGGCTGCAGGACGTTTGGTCGGAATAACCAAACACTTTATTCTAAGTTGGCTGGAAAAACTAACTTAGAGGTTGGCTGGATTAAACCAACACCCTTCCTAAGCCCAGGATAAGGATCCAGGCTGCAGGACGTTTGGTCGGAATAACCAAACACTTTATTCTAAGTTGGCTGGAAAAACCAACTTAGAGGTTGGCTGGATTAAACCAACTCTTTGTACTCTTTAGCCGAAGTAAGTGTATGGCCGAAGAGTGGTTGGCTGGATTAAAACCAACACCCTTCCTAAGCCCAGGATAAGGATCCAGGCTGCAGGACGTTTGGTCGGAATAACCAAACACTTTATTCTAAGTTGGCTGGAAAAACTAACTTAGAGGTTGGCTGGATTAAACCAACACCCTTCCTAAGCCCAGGATAAGGATCCAGGCTGCAGGATGTTTGGTCGGAATAACCAAACACTTTATTCTAAGTTGGCTGGAAAAACCAACTTAGAGGTTGGCTGGATTAAACCAACTCTTTGTACTCTTCAGCCGAAGTAAGTATATCGGCTGAAGAGTGGTTGGCTGGATTAAACCAACTCTTTGTACTCTTCAGCCGAAGTAAGTATATCGGCTGAAGAGTGGTTGGCTGGATTAACCCAACACTTGTTACTCTTCAGCCGAAGTAAGTATATCGGCTGAAGAGTGGTTGGCAGGTATACACTATTAAGCTAAAACCGAGATGGTTATCTCGGCATTGACAGGAGATCAAAACCGAAACAACAGCTGAGCACGAGTTCATGGAGAATTCATCACAAGTGCAAGTATACATACACAAAACCGGAATAAGAGTTGGAAGATTTTTTCATTGAAGAGAAAAGCCAGTACAACTGAGGGGCCGCAGCCCGGTTACAAGTCCACAACAAAAAGAAAAGAAAGAAAAAATCAACGGAAAAGGTCATCAAGTTCGGCATCAAAATCATCATCAGCATTTGGGAGTCCGGTGTTAGATGGGAGAATGGTTTGAGGTGGGAGCTCGGTTTCAGCCTGAACTTCGGTCTCAGTTGGCTGCGTTTGGTCAATTAGCAGGTCTACAGTTAGGTCTTCAATGACCGGCTCCGACCGAACTGTCTGGTTATTCGGTTGTTCATTGACGGCCGGGGTGAGAGTTGGCTCATCTTCATCAGAATCTTCATCATCAAAGCCTTGGCCTTCAAGAAATTGCTTCTGCAGATCAGCAGCATATTGCGCAAGTGAAGCCGGAATAGAATACGGTGGAGCATCGTAGACCTCGGTTTCAGGCGTCTGACCGAGCTGCTCCACCGCACTCCTCCAGCCGTATTTGAAAAATAAGTCCTTTGCTGTGTCGCACTTGAGGGTGTAGGCGTCTTCAGCCTTCTTAAAGCCTCTTTTTTCGGCTTTCTTCATTCCGGCCTTTAGTTCGTTTATTTCGGTGTCTTTTTTCTTCTCAAGCTTTGCCAAGTGACGCAGGTACTTGTCCTTTGTCTCAGTGGCGATCTTTTGCTTCTCAGCCTCAACCGAATTAACTACTTCGGTCAGTCGACCGTTCTCCGCGCGAAGCTCGGCCAGCTGCTTTTTTGTCTCCTCTAGCTCGGCCGTTTTTGATTCGGCCTCAGCCATGGCCTCTCTGGTATTCCTCCTAAGCTCCATGACCTTCCTATGTGTAACTTGGTTTTTCTGGATGGCCTGCAAGGGAGAAGTAACGTTAGCCGGACTGAAAGTAAAAGAAAATTTTTTTGCATAGAAGGCAGAAGCTCTTTACCAGGATCATGGACTTAGTGGAAGACCGTATTGACTTCAGCTCGGTATTAAGCTGTTTATAGTGGTGCTCCATATCTTTTGGAAGGCACACACTTTTGGCTAGGTTAAAAGCCATCAAATGGTCCTTCTCTGAAACCACCGAATCGGAAATGGTGATATCTCGGTTGTTGAAAGTGAGGGTAGGAACCCATTTGGAGGAGGAGGCAGTTCGGTCGGACTGCTCCGGTCGCAGGCTTTGCTGAGGGCTTGGAGGGAGACTTGGTGGTACAATGGTCTCATCCTCTTCCACGAGTTGTTGCTCGGTTTGTCCAGTCCGGGCACGTTTGCGTGGACGAGATGAGGATGGGTGTTGGGCTTGAAGGGCCACCACGGTCTCAGTAGTCCGGCCGGTGGGATGTACATCAGCTGGAGTTGTTGCGGTCAGCAGGGCCTTCAGCCTGTTTTTCTTCACCATCTCTTGTTCGGCAGTAAGTGGCACCAAGTTGACTTGAGGTAAGTTTGGGTCCGGTTCTGGTGCTTCTTCAAGAAGGAAGTCAGTCACCCTCGCTTTTCGGCGACCGGAGTAGCGGTAAGTCGGTTTGAAGTTTAGAAGCTTTGCCCAACTTCTCTCATTTACTCTTAGTGCGGCGCGCAGAAGATCGAGGTTGGGGTAGCCGTAGTTTGAAAGGAGATGGGCTTTATCTGCAAAAAGAAAATAAAGTGTTAGTTCGGCTCGGAGAAGGAAGCCGAAATAAAAAAAATGTGTGAAGTGCAACCGAAGTATGTATACCGGGCTCTCCTTTTTTCCAGTTTATTCTTCGGCCAGGAATCCGGGCTTGAAGGTCTTCAAAGTTCCCAGAGACCCAAAAAAAGTCATCATCATTCAAGTCTTTGTCTGGTGTGTGTTTTATTATTTTTTCTCGGCCACGGCGTACTCTTAAGTAATAACACCAGCCTTCGTTTTTGGATCCTATGGAGTATTGGTGAAACAGTTTGGCCAAGCCAAGGTTGAGACCGGTTTGGTGGTTCAGTGCGGCTATACCCATTATTATTCGGTATGTATTGGTGGACAGCTGGGTGGGGCATAGTCTGGTTTGTCTTAAGAATTCACATATTAAGGGTTGGACTGGGAATCTAAGTCCGGTTTCTATTATTGATTGGAGGGTAAAGGGGACAAAGCCTTCGTTGTCCCATGGGTCAACATCTTGTTTGGCCAAGGTTAGGTTTACATCGGCTGGAATGTTGTAATCTTCTCGAAAATCGGCTAAGCCTCCTGGGGTTTCTACTAGGAACCTATATTTTCCCATTTATTGTATAAGTTAAGAATAAATTATCTCGGTCGAAAGAAAATGATCAGTAGCTCGGTTGAGCGCAGTGGAGTGCCTGGCAACCTAAGTCTACAAAGTGGAAAAACAAGGTGTTAAGCACAGATCATCGACCGTGCTACAAAAACAAAGCAAGAAAAGAAGACTTATTTCGGCTGCAAGGGGTGCTACAGGATCTACTTCAGTTTAAACAAGGTGCTTGTTATCTCGGCTCAGTAGGATTTCTAGCTATATCGGTTCTAAATAGGGGCTTGTTACTCCGGTTGGCATTAAGGGGCAGCTTTCTGAGTTCGGTTTAGAAACTAAGGATGCTGGCTTAGCCCCTGAAAGCTTAGCTCGGTCAAGTACTAAGGTTTCTAGTTCGGTGGGTTTTTATTTCGGCTACTATGAATACGATGGTTGCCTACTGAAACTACTGTGATATGTGCAAGTGGTAGTTCGGTTCCAGTTTACCTAAGTCTTCGTATATGCCAAAAACAGTGTCCTAGTTCGGTTGCTTCGTGATTTTGGATCAAAATCGGTATTCTACAGGTTTATTGTGTGCATTCATATGTTCTATGGCTAAGTTTTTCAGAAACAACACATATGGAAGCAGGAAGGTGTTTTTCAAAAATCGAAAGAAGAAGCTATGGATTGAAGAGTATACAAATGCAAAAAAACAAAATAGATTTGAGGTACTTACCAGGTGGAGAGGAAGAAAACTGGAGGATGAAAGCAAGAGTGGGAAGCACCAACGCAGCAAGCTTGAGAGCAGTAGGAACTCGAGCAAGAGAGAGGATGAATAGTGAGAATGAGGGTGAATTCAAAATGGAAAAGGGTGTTTTGTTTAGATAGAAAGGTGAAAGGACTTCTGGCGGGAACTGTTCAAAAAGTGTGAAGTACGAGGGCGGCGTTACAGCTGTGGAGAGCCAATCAGAACCTGCCACATGTCATTGGAATACTGAACGGTTCAGTTGTTGCAAATTGAAGAGACGTGTTTGACCGGACGTGCACAGTACGGCCCAAGTTTAGCTCGGCTGGATAAGCTAAATGGTTTTTAGCTCGGCTGGATAAGCTAAATAGGTTTTAGCTCGGCTGGAAAGGGTTTTAGCTAGGCTGGAAAGGCTAATGGGTGTTTTTTTTTTTAGCTCGGCTGGAGAGGTTAAAACTGTAGCTCGGCTGGTAGACAGGTAATCCCTATCATGCTTCGCAGATGGAATTAAGGGGCAATTGAGAGGATAATTTATGTATAAATTGGGCTGAGCTAGAATAGTGGGCCGATCTATGGGCTGTATTAAGGAGGCTTAGAAGATGGGCTACGGACAAGTGTTAGTCCGGTCCGAAGTAAAAAGGTTGACACCGGAGTAAGCACTTGGGCTTAGTTCGGTCGCTAGTGGGCCACATTCGGATGCTAGTTCGGTCCGAGGTGTGGTAGTTCAGTCCAAGGTACTTTGGAGTTTCAGATCGGTCTCAGAGTTAAGATCGGTGAGGGCATGTTATGGTTAGCTCGGTTTGACTATGCCCTGAGTTGTTGGGGTGAAGCCAAAATAAAGGCAGTGAAAGGAAGAGCCGAAATAAGGGTAGTTCGGCCTATTCTGCGGCTAAGCATAGTCATATTATTTCGGTCCTATGGTAGTCCGGCCAGGGGAAAACCATCTCACTTGGTTTAAGCAGTGAGGGGGGTGTTGGAGGATAAGCATTATCTTCCAGGAGTATGAATCCTAGGAGGACTCTACATGCAGAAGTAGGAGTCCTACTAGGATTGTGCCACACGAAACCTATAAAAGCTCACCCACACCATCTATGAAGAGGTAATGCAATTTTGTTCCCTGAATACATAGAGCTTTTGCCTATTTGTCTTGCTTACTGACTTAGGCATCAGAGAGGTTTCCGGCACACACCCGCCGACTAGCTCACGTTTGTGTTTTCAGGTAGTAGAACGACATCGTATAGAGGAACGCAGACTTGTTCAACAGGATTATACGAGAAGGTGTATTTCTTTCCCGTACATTGTACTTTTTTCAAACGTAATACTCACAGTTTGAAATTATGCATTTGTCCAAAACTTATTAATGAATTTTTGTATTTCTTTTGGAATGGTTTGAAGAATTCCACATCCTTTTTTTGGAGTGTTACATTAGAGTATTACGTTTAAGAAAAGTATACTAAGAAGTTTTTTGTGTTACATTAAAGTGTTACAGCAAAGAGTTTTTTTAGAGTGTTATCTTGGAGTATTACGTTTGAAAAAAGTATACTAAAGAGTATTTTTTTTTTGTATTACATTAGAGTGTTACACTAAGGAGTTTTTTGTGTGTATTATGTTAGAATGTTATATTGGAGTGTCACGTTTGGAAAAAGTACATTAATGAGTTTTTTTGTATGTTACATTAAGGAGTTACACTAAGGAATTTTTTTGGAGTGTTATGTTTGGGAAAAGTACACTAAGGGTGTGTTTAATTGGACGGACTGAATAAGAGGGGATTAGAATCCATCGGACTTGAGTCCTGAGGCTGTGAATCCCCTAGACTATTTGGTTGGATTGTATATGTATCTTGTGTTTATTTTTTCATGGGATTAGATGTTTGGAAAACACTATTTTTAGTGATCCAACGTTTGGTTGGACGGACTAAATAGGATAAATGAACAAAATACTATTTTACCATTTTTCAATTATTTACTAAGTAATAGCAATAGTAAACATATCTTTAATATTTTAATTATTTTTAGCTAGATTAAATAAAAATTTATTTTTATTTCTTACACAATTAAATAAATTTATTTTTTTAAATTAAATAAATAAAATATCAATAAAAAAATATTTTATTTTTTAATTAAAATTTTAAATAAATTTGTTTTTAAAAACAATAATAATTAAACAATGAAATTAAATAAACCATCTATTAACATTTAAATAATGAAATTAAATAAAATATAAACTAAATTTTAAAATAAAATATCTATAAAAAATTATTTTTAAAAATTAAATAAATAAAACATCAATAAAAAGTTAAATAAAATTATTTTATTTTTAAATTGAGACATTTAAATTTTATTGAATTTTACTAAATATAATACATAATTAAATAGTAGATGGTCAAAATGGTCATTTTACCACCTAATCCCAACAGTAAATTGTCCCCCCAAAACTCTCCCACACCCCCCTGGGATAGTATAATCCCCCATATGGGGGATAAGGAGTCCGGTCGGACTCCATGTCCGGCGGACTAAAAAAAAAACAAACGATGGACTACTTACTCCTTCGGATAAACAATCCGAATAGTGAATAGTCCCCCCCTTAATCCCTCCAATCAAACACACCCTAAGGTTTTTTTTTTTAGTGTTACATTGGAGTGTTACATTTGGGTGTTACATTAAAGTGTTATAGTTTAAAATTATACATTTGTTCAAAGTTTACTAAGGAGTTTTTGTACTCATTTTGAAATGTTTAAAGAATTCCACATCGTTTTGGAATGTTTGAAAAATCTCATATTTCCAGTCATTTTTGTACTCCTTTTGAAATGTTTTCCAAATAAAAAGATTGTCATATAAAAATTCACCCCGAATTCAATTTTTACATATTGTGTACCTTACCTTTCTAGCACAAAAGAAAAAAAAAATAATAATAAAAATAAGAGTATAACCTTTTTTGCAATCAATCAATAAAATGTTTTTTTTTTTTTTTTTGCAATTAATATGTTAATTTTTATATATTTGAAAAAAATATTTTCTGAATTTTTTAAATTTGTTTATGTGCTTTAAAATAATTTTGAGTTGTATGTTTGGTTATGAGTTGTAAATTTTTGTATCAAATATCAAATGTCACATCAACAATTCCCCACTAAATTCAAAACTCTTTTCAAAACTCTTTACCAAACAAATTTTCCACACTCAAATCATAATTTCAAACCTCACAAACTCAAAATATAACTCATACTCTCAAATCATATTTACAAAACTCTACCAAACGCAACTTAAGATTTTTAAGGGGAATACAAAAGTATTCTCTCAAACTCCTTTTGTCTTTTAATTTTTCTTTCTTACAAACTTGTGAGTTAGGTAAGTAAAACTTGTGATTGTCTAACTGTATTATATATTCACCTCTAAGCCTGAATCTATAGCATGTCATACATTTACAAAACCAATTCATATCTCAAATAAAATGCCTTTAAGGATTTACATATTTTAAGGTGTAAAACTTTGTAAATAACCAAGGCCATGACACTAGGCTCGTTTGGGGCTTTCCTATTCAACACTCCAAAAAAGATAAGAAGTATAATAATCACGCTTAAAAAAAGTTGTTATATGTTGATTGCCCATTACCCTTTTTCAAAGTGTTAGTTACATTTTACCCCTCACAAATATTAATTATAATCAACTGTAACCCCCTTAATTTTAAAATGTACATTTAAATCTCTCAATAATCAAAATCGTTTCACTTCCACCCCTCCAGAAAAGGGGCTTTTGTATAATTTTTAATAGTTTAGTCTAAATGTATGGTTTAAAGTTAAAAAAGAGTAAACTGATATCCAGTGATAATTAAAAGAGGTAAACTACAATTGTTCATTAACAAAAGATCACATAATACCCACCATCTATCTCATAAAAAAGATCCACCATTGACAAATGAGCTATCCCCAATTCATGACAGCATGAGTGAAACTTGGTCAAAATTCCTATAATCTGGTAGAGATATACAAATAGCAAATCTATATAGCAAAATAATCCATAAAGATATAGCCAGTTCTATTTTTTGACATTTTAAAGCAAAATATCCATCAAGATAACCTATATTTTCAGCAAGTCATAAGTCATGTACAAAAATAATATAAGTATAACACTTTCCTAAAAATATATGTTTCATAGATTCTAGTCTTTACATGTTCATCATATTTGGCAAAGTACTGATGTGTACTGTTGAAACTAGAAGAGTTTGAAGCTCCATCTTACTTCCTATCAACACTAACTTCATAAATGCACTCCGACACATCCTCAATTTCAAAAAAACATTCGTCTCCAACCTGAATGCGATTTGCCTTGCAAAATGCTTCCCAACCACTTGCCAAAACTTTGATATCCTGTTTCTCATGGTAGATGACTGGCCACAGTCTAGATACTGGGTCTCGAAGGCGAACTAATACCTTCCTTTCCATTATTGGCCGTCCCCTGAATGAAACCGACGGCAAGCAACTCGGCAACTCCTGCACCAACATTAAAGGATTGTGAAGTTTAGAAATGCTGAAGAAAAGGGTACATTATTTTCACTATCTAAAAAAAAAGGGAAAATCTCCGAAATGAATAAAGTTTAGAAATGCCAAAGAAAAGGGTACATTATTTTCACTATCTAAAAAAAAAGGGAAAATCTCCAAAAAAACATTCATTTACACACAAGAGGTGCAAAAAGAGTCCATTCAATTGGTTAAATGATAACAAGTAGCCAACATCAAGTTTTCCATGATAGGTAATACATGAATGGTCTTCTAATTATCAGCAATGAGTGGAAATTCAATTTATTGACACGGAGAAATGACGGTCAACCTGCTACCATAAACTCAAATATTGTGTTTGGATCTGCGGAGGGAAAAAAAAATGAAGAGAGGATTTGTGAAAAAATATATCTCATCAACTAATCCAAACATAGTCTACGGGTTTCACTCATAGTTTTGCAGTACTTGATATCCATGATTTCAAATTCATGCTCAACTGATACAAGTTTAGAGAGAGATAGAGAGAGGAGGGGGGTTGATTACTTTTTCAAACTAAGCCCAAGACAAAAGACAAAAAAAGAAGTTACAAGTGGGAGTAGGAAATCATAAAATGGGCCTTTAAAGAAAAAAGAAAAAAGAAAAAAGAAAAAAGAAAAAATGGGGAGAGAGAGAGTACAGAACTGTTCATTGAACATTTAGGTACCTTGCTGAAATTCGAAATTTTGTCGAATCCTTGTGAATTAACCATTTCTCCACATATTTCGATTCATACTAACACAAAAGGTGTTTAACAGGGAAAGTCCAATGTTTTTGGTCTGTTTTCATCCATTCCATCTTCTCTTAAAATGGTAGGACTAAGCGTTTCATCAATAACTTTATTGGGAACTGAATTCTGTTACATAGTAATTATTATTAATGACCTCTAGCATGTAAGACCAAGGAAAATTGAGAATACCGAGTTATAATGCAGTGCAATCAGAAGAACAATATACAGAAAAATCATTTTCGGCTGCAAAAATTCAAAAAAAAAAAAAGGGTGACACGTTAGGTAGAGTATCAAACACGTGTCCACCGTGTGTCCGACGCGTGTCCATGTCCGACACCCATATGTTGCCTCCGGAGAGGTGTCCATGCTTCATAGCTTACAATCATCGATCCAATTTTACGATGCGATCCTATAAACTCCTCCAACAATCCAATGTAGCATCCTGATTTTAACAACCTTGGGAAGGAAGAGGGTTCAAATGATGGGGTGCGATGGTGGGTGAATTGACGGAGATGGTGGTCAGTGAATCTCCAATTGAGTTAATTGATGAGCAAGAAAAGAATCTTGATTTTGAATGCAACACATATCAACTTTGAACATTTATTTCTTTTCCATTGTATCATTTTTATGGTAATGATAATACAATGCCCTTTGGACATTTGGGTGGGGAAGAGGGAGATTAATGCGAGTAAAGAGGGGGAAGGAGAGAGACATAGATGGAGTCTCATGTCTCTTAGGGGAAAATTTGGTACTTCGAAAAAAAAAATGTTACTGACATCACTACATTCTGTTAATTGACCTAATGGTAGACTGACGGATGTGAAAAACTGTAATGCAATCTAAAATTTTAGGCTGCAGATGTATTTCAGAACCTTAGGTACTCAAATGTACTTTTGATAAGCCTCGGGGGTGTATTTGTAATTTATCCTAAATTAGGTAAACACACTCAAAAGCAATTACTGAGACCAAAATATTAGAGCAAAAACAAAACAAAACAAGAATCTTTATAATACAACATGCTAATTGATTTATTTAGACTATTTGCTACGAAGGATGAATTTGTTGCTATAAAAACTGTTCAAAATCAACTAACAATGAGTAGATGAGTAACATACAAGAAAAGACAGCCTGCCTGTCACAGCCAAGAAAGGGATTTTGACTGAAAGTGTAGAGGTTGCATCAACAGGTTCAGTTTTCACCACTTTGTAAACATGATCGTTATCTTTCATGGAAGGACTGGAACTCCTGTCACACTCCTTGATCTCTGGATACTTTCCTGCAATCATTCATTGCATTTTATACTGAAGATGGAAATACATGCCATAAATCATGAAAGTTGGGCACACATGATCATGTTCATGTCTAAATAGCTAAGCAAGAGGAAAATAAGTGAAAATACAATCATACCATGCATCATCTTCTTTGCCCTCATCTCCACTCGCTCTTTTTTAACCACTTTCATCCTCTCTCCTGCTCAACATAGCATTAGGTTATACATCTTCTTAAATTATTCTTTTAAATAGCACAGAAAAAGAATAAAACAATAATAAATAAAATAACATAGCCTTAAAGCTTAAGTGAAAACAAAGTGCTGCAACAATAACTGGAGCAATGGAAAATTAATAGGGACTGGAAACACACCAGATTGACAATTCCAAGTTTGAACAGAGGCTGGAAATTCACAGAACTTTGACACACCGGCAAACTTCTGTTGCATACTTTGACACCTTTCCATGAGAGAAGTATCTTTCTGGGATATCAAATCCTTATTGCTGCCTGGTAATGATTAAGACTCTTCATGTGAGGAAAATTAAAGTGAATATAGTAAATTAATAATGAAAAGAAGAAAAAATAAAAAAAGAACAAAGAATTTAGAACTCATAGTTCCACGCAAAATGAAGACAAAGCAACTAACTATATCGTGTCTTGCTCCTCCGCTCTCGCCCAGAAGTGTTGCCATTGCCATAATCTTGATTAGACACGTTATCCATCATTTGAAACTCCCTATTTTTCTCAAGAATTGGCAACTTAGGTACATCTGAAAACGTTGTCTGGCTCACTACCTCTTTAGTCACAGGTAACTTATCCACTATTTTGGCCTCAGCTTGAGATTGCGGCATTGTATTAACATGGGAAACGTCTTTAGTTCCATCAACACTGGATGTCCTCTGCATTTCAAAGTCTGCCAAGTCATATAAAGAGCACAAGCGGTCCACTTGTCCCACCCCAGAATCTCTATCAATCATATAAAATGGTTCTTCGATGCATTTTGTTCTGGGAACATCAGATACAGCAAAAATATTTGACCCCTCTTTGTTCATAGAATTTATAGAAACATTATCAATTGTGTGGCATTGTTCATCTTTGGCACTGGAATCTCTGTCAGCCCTTGTTCGTTTCTTCTGACTGCTATTTTCCTTTGAAAAATAGAGTTTTTCACACCCACTTTTTCCATAGATTTGAACAACAAAGTGAGATTGCTCTATGTAATGGAATAACACAAAATCTCCAATTTCTAGACCATGTTCGAGTGAAAAAGCAGGCCATCCCTGTTGGAAAGCCAAGGACCCATCATATTTGGATAATGTTACCGTCCACCTCTGCCCACTTGCATCCTCCAGTTGAGTTTTTTGATCAATCAAGTCTGACACTGTTCGGGCAAATTTAGGAGGCAAGAACTGCAAAGAAATAACAGCTTAGAGAACATAATATGGATGGTTTAAGCAGAAAATCTGCAAAAGTTTAATACAGATACTATAATTACAAAGTTAACTACAACAAAAAGTTTGTTAGAGCAACTCCAATGGTGAAAACTAAAACGGCTTTGTCAAAGTAACTTTTTTGCTTCATACAATACAAAAAAGGTCATTTTTAGCTATACAAATCCAATGGTCCCATGTTATTTTGGCACAACCAGCTCTCATATCAATTTGTGCCCATTAAATCTACTTCCCAAAAAGTATCTAGTGTTCATAATTCCCTTCGTTTATGAGGGTATAGTTAAAAATGGCTTTGGCTCAAGGATTTGGCATGGCATTAGAGTTGCTCTTATACAACCTTGGAATGATACAATTCATACACATGCAAACAATGACTACAAATGTTTTGAGATTTTGACACTGAGAACCCTTTTCAGGTCAACTACAATAACTGAGCAATAAAACAAACACGTGCATACGTGATATGACACTGCTACCAAGAAAAATATACCATGAGACCAAGAAAATTTAATGATTAATTCAGAGAAACTCCAAATTAACTCAGCAAACACTTCTTGTAATAAAATTTTTGCAGATTGCAATTTCTGCTCTCTTTTTTTTCCTTTTTCCTTTTTTTCTATTTTTTTCCCCTTCATTATAGATTAATTGAATCCCCAAATTTTCTATTGTTTTTAATGTTTCAGGTGCAAATATTTTTGCAATGTCATGTTGCCCACTATTAACAAGGATAAGTAGATAATCATAATGAAAGGACAACAAAAAAAAATGACAACCAGAATAGGAAGATCCATCATTATACCATCCACAATATAGCAAACCACAACCCTCAACTTCACTCGGCACTAGGAATCAATCTTAAAATCAACAGAAGGAAAAATAAGATTAAACAATAACTAAATCAAATAATTCATGCTATGAGACGTAAATGCAAACAGAGCAATGAAACCAAAAACAGTATTTCTATCTTCTTTTTTTTAGAAACTTTTTTTTACCGTCATAGATCCGTTTCAAATCACAAACACAGCGGAACAACGAAACACATGATCTTGACCAATGACCCTCAAGATTGTGGGGGAATCGGTCCACAATTGGCCAATGGGGAATAGTGTTAGAGAAACAGTATTTTAAAATAACTAACAAGGAATTGTAGAAATGTAACTATACCAGGACTTTCGAAAAATTATCACCGATCATGATTTTGAAAAAAGAGGTAGCACATGCTGGTATTGGGCAACCCATCTCTTCTCCTCTGATGAAATTCCCTCTGCTGTAAACTTATATATACAAAGAAACAAAACAAAATCAATAAGAAGTTTTAGAAAAATAAGGGGAGGGAAAAAGGTACAAAGAAGGAAACTGGCCACCTAGAAATTATAAAACTGGGCTAACCATTTAGCCACAAATATAATAAGGCATTCAAAGTCTCCATAAGAGACTTCAAATTTACTCATGAAGTGATTTCATAAAAAACATAAAATAATGTAATTCAAATAAAAAACAACCAGGGTCCTCAAACAAAGATTGATCATAAATAAATATAGAGATTATTACATTTACAACAATAAATAACAAATTTATTACATGTAAGTGCGTTTAATGAAAATATTTCTTCAAACATCTATGTATAGGAATTTAATTATTAATAAGTCAAAAACATAGACAAAAAGTCATTTTTACCCATCATCCATTCTTCCCCACAAACGTGCCCCCTCCTTCGCACTACTTCTAACACCTTGTTTACAAACACACAAAATGTAACCACGTAGATCTATATATATATATTAAGAAGCACAGACACAGATACAACACCGATTTTCAAAAAATGCAAGACACGGCACATGGAGAACACGTACAAAATATATAATTTTATATATTAATTATATGTCATATATATGAATATATCATTTAAAGAAAATTAAAAAAAAAATACAATATAACAATTAATTTTATAAATTTACATTGTTTTTCTTTTATTATTGTATCCTAAGTCATTTAGTTTAACCTTATAATTAGTTTCATACGTTTAATCAATGGACACGTGTTCTCCAAGTGTCTGGGTCTATTTTTTTTCTTAAAATAAGACACTTTTTGACAAGTGTCAGTGTCTGACACGACACGACATGTACACACCACATTTTTAGAAGCTCTCGTGATTTTTTGTATGAGAGGAAATTAATATCAATTAGGGTGAAAGAGAGCATTAGATAGATTTTGGCATGCCGATTCCTTCTCAGCAATGGGCACATATTTTGGAGCAACCATTTGAGTTTGCTTCTTCTAAGAAGCACCGACACAAACACAGACACAAATTTTTAAAAAATGCAAGACAACACACGTTGGAGACGTGTAAAACATATAATTTTGTATATTTATTATATGTCATGTTTTTAAATATTTATTTATTTATGTCAAGTATTTAATTTTATCAAATTTATCAACTTTAGGTATGTTATTTTAGTAAAAAATTTAGCGTGTCCCAGCATGTCCGACACCTGTATGTCACCTACGAAGAGGTGTCCGTGCTTCATAGGTTTGCTTTTATGTTGAATTTGATAACACTAATCCAGCAGTTGTGATAATTGAATTAGAGAAGGCAGCCATGGTGATGGGTGTTTGAATATGGGTGTTTGAATAGGTGGTGATAGGATAGTTTTAGTGGCAATAAGAAGAGACATATATAGGCAAATATGACTTTTTCCTTGTGCTTTTGACTGATCAGTAAGTAAATTTTTTTATATAGGGGGTAGAAGCAAAATTTTCATTTAATAGAATTAACATTTGTTAACTTATGCATAAGAATCCCATATATATATATTTTATGACAACGCATAATTTGCTCTCATAAAAATAAGAAACTACCCTTGTCATGAACAACAAAGAACAAGAAATTGCCACGAAAAACAACCTGAAACATTGCTAACAACTTATATTACCGTAAAACACACACACACATTGGTAACAATTTCATAAAGCCCTACCTAGTTGAGTTTAGAAGTTTTTTGACCAAACGCATGTTATTTTATTTAAATCTCAAATTCAAGTAGTTTTAAACTTAATTCTCAAACTCATTGTTTCATGAAGTCATGTTTACCTTAAAGTTGAAGACTCGTGACTTTAAAATTATGGAAGTCATGACAACTTTATAAAACATTTGGTTACAGTTTTCATAAATTATTTTTAGATAGGTTTTCGTTTGTCTTTACTAAATTTTTTTCACATTTTAGTCAATTTTTTTACTTTTTAGATACATCAAGATTAGATGTATCTAAAAAGTAAATTTTTTTTAACTACAATAATAAAATAAAAAAAATACTAAAAACGAACAAAAAACCAAACAAAAATGCACACAGATATTTGTTCGAATTTTTAGATAGGACAATTCGCTTTTTCCAAGAGACAGACACCCTTCGTTTTCCATAGTGAAAGGGAAAGAGAGGCGTTTCGTTGAAAGGAGGGAACTACACTTTACACTAGAGACTAGTAGAACTTTGGAAAGAAGAGAGGGATAGCGAGAGAGAGTATGAAAAAAACTAGGGTTTAATTCAAACCCCAAACCCTCCATGGTTAAAGCTCTGTACCAAAAACAAAGCGCTTCTCAGTTCCTCGCTCGCATTAATCTCTGTCACCAAGGTCAATTGCTATGCTCTCTCCTCCTTTTTCCCTTTTTCTTCATTTATAATTATTATATTATAGTATGCCATTCTAAAGAGAAATTTTATAATATACATTCATTTTTTATGTTATGACTGATTGTGATGTTGATTATTTCTATTGTGATTGTTATTGTGATTATGTTAAAAAAAAAAAAAAGAAAAAAAAAGGTCTTTTTGTTTGATTATGACCCATTATGTTTTTTTAGTTACGACTAAAAGGATGTAGTTGTGGCATTTGTGATTTTGTGTAGACTGCCTAGTTTCGCAACATCACTTTTTAGGTTAAAAAAAAAAAAAAAAAAAAAAAAAAGCCAACAACTTATACCAAAAAGTCAAAGATTCCTTTATCTTTTTACTTTTTGCACATCTTTTTGTAAAAAAACTAAAAAGTCATCCCAAACATATTAGTTTTTTTATATCATATTATAGACAAAAAGCCAAAAAATTACTAAAAAGCATGTTCCCAACATACTAACATGACCCATTCTAAGGCCTTGTTTGGGAAGTGAGCTATTTTAGCATGGCTAAAAATGTTGTGTTTGGGAAGTTAATTGGCCTTTTTTTTTTTTAATTGTTGTGATGGTTGTGAGAAAAAAAGTAAAATTATTATGGGTTAGACATCCCATTTTGTCTTATTAGTTATTTTAGCTTATTTTGTCTTTCAGTGAGCTATTTTAGCCCAACCAACTTTCCAAACAAGGCCTAAATACTATCCTTTGGGTGATGCTTTCGTGTTTCCTATGCTTTCCTGTTTCCTTTGAATCTCCATTGACATGTCTGTTGATTGGGATTATAGGGTTTTATGTGCATTTATTACCAAAGTCCGATTCTTTTAAAACAAAATTTTCAAAACCAATTAATTTTAAAAGCTCTGGAATTTTTTTTCATGTAAATTGATTTTGCACAAAAGAAAAGAAAAAATTCTTTTTATTTTCCGGTTATTTGGTTGACACTTCAAACAACCACTTTCTGTTGTATGCATTGGGTAGAAGTCAACAAAGAGTCTTCCTTTGAGTTTTGAAAAGATCAATGTATTGAAAGCATAGTTGTTAAATAGGGATTTGAATCATGAATCGAAATGATATTGTACCGAATTGCAAATCGAATCGAATCGAATC
This sequence comes from Camellia granthamiana, assembly GCA_036172215.1. NCBI lineage: Eukaryota > Viridiplantae > Streptophyta > Magnoliopsida > Ericales > Theaceae > Camellia > Camellia granthamiana. The sequence continues at coordinate 345,744 of JAXFYN010000033.1, read as the reverse complement.
GTGAATCGTAAAGATTCGGTCACCTTTTTAAAATTACACAGAATAATATATGTACACACTTAATATTAAATATATCTAATAAATACGAAATATTTAGACTTAAATCAATGAAATTATTGTTTTAAATGATAATCACGTGGTCTAAATAAGAAATGATGATCATATGGTCTAAATAAGAAGTTAGCACAGGTTCCTATATTTACCACTTCACATTTTCCCTTTTAAATACTATTTCTTATTAGCCATTCTTAATAAAAAAAAAAGCAAATAAAGATAAATTTTCAATTTTTAAGTAACAATAACTCAACAACAATGTTTTTTTTAAAACGTTTTACAAGGTTAAAAAACCAAAATCTTCAAATTTTTTTTCTAAAATCTCACTTGATGCCTTCAAAAAATTCATTTTGTAAATGCAAGTACTTAGATAAAATTGAATATATAAGTTTAGAATATTGTAGAGAGCTTTTTTTTAATTTTTTTTTGGCTAAGGTTTGAGTATTTGAGAGTAAATAGCAAGGTTATGTGACCGACTCAGTTGTGTGAACCCTTTTCCAACAAAAAGCAAAAAAAAAAAAAAGAAGCCAAACATCAATTTTAGCAATTCATGATTCACCGATTCAGTTCACCAATTCGGTTCACCGATTCACCTACGATTCATAGCTATTTACGATTCACATAACCAGTTCGTATCAATTACCCACTGAATCGAATTGAATCGTACGATTCGAATCGCAAATTGTACGATTCTAATAAGAGAGATTGAAAGAGCTAAGCTGGAAGTGAACTTTTTAAGAAAATTGACTTTGTGAAATTTTTAATGGTAAGCCATTTTGGGGATTATGATGAAAAATACTTGTCTCAATAAATATGTTACTTTTTATTCAACCAAACAATGAAAAATGTATAAAATATTTTTGAGAAAATATTTTCAGTCGAAACAAACGGAGCCTAGAAAAACTTATTTTTTAGATGTGTTGTGTTGTGTACGGTTAGGTGAATGGTTTATGTTGTGTTTGGTTTGATTTTTCAAAAACCTGTTTTAGATGAGTTCTTGTTTATTTTTAGTGATTTTGTTTATAATATTTTAATAAATTTCTTGTACTTTTTAGATGCACCTAATTGAGATGCATCTAAAAAGTAAAAACAAAAATTGACTAAAATATTAAAAAAAGACTAAAGGAAACAAAAATTTGAACAAATATCTGTGTGCATTTTTGTTTGGTTTTAGTATTCTGTTTTTTTTTTTCCATATTGTAGTTAAAATTTGTTACTTTTTAGATCCATCTAATCTTAATGTATCTAAAAAGTAAAAAAATTGACTAAAATGTGAAAAAAAATTAGTGAAGACAAACGAAAACCTATCTAAAATTAATTTAGGAAAACTGTAACCAAATGTTTTATAAAGTTGTCATGACTTCCATAAACATAATTTTAAAGTAGTGAGTCTTCAACTTTAAAGTAAACATGACTTCATGAAACAATATGAGGAGTTTGAGAATTAAGTTTAAAACTACTTGAATTTGAGATTTAAAAAAAATAAAATAAAATAGCATGCGTTTGGTAGGGCTTTTTGAAATTGTTACCAATGTGTGTGTTTTACGGTAATATAAGTTGTTAGCAATATTTCAGGTTGTTTTTCGTTGCAATTTCTTGTTCTTTGTTGTTCATGACAAGGGTAGTTTCTTATTTTTATGAGAGCAAATTATGCCCTGTCATAAAAAAAAATATATATATATATATATGGGATTATTATGCATGAATTAACAAATGTTAATTCTATTTTGAACATGGAAGAGACCACCCAAAAATCAGAGAGAGAAGGGAAAGAGAGAGAGAGGGAGACAGAGAGACAACGCTGGATGTGTGTATATATATATAACAAACAAAGGCATGAAATCTTACATTTTTGGTGCAGATCAATGGAAAACAGGGAGGAAAGGATTTCGATCGGCTGCGATCTTCCAGATGTGGCGGAGTTCTCGTCGTCGTCGCCAGAGAGGAAACCAGAAGAGGAGAAGAGAGGCGTGGGGGTGTGCGCGGTGCGGGTCGGTGCGGTTTAGAAGAAAAATAGAAACTGTACAGCGGGTGGCAGGGCGGATCGATAAAAGTGTTATTAGAAATTGTCATTTTTTCTATCAAAAATTGGTGGTTCTGTTGGCAAATAATGGTGATTTCAACTTGGCGGTTCGGGCGAATTGATGGTTTATAAGAAAACATAATTTAAATTATAAAACTTGAATCAAAACATAAAAGATCTAATTTATAAATTAATTAAAATAATCAAAATTAAAATATTGTGTTTTCATTATGTGGTCTTAGACAATATTATGAGAACACTTTGATTAAAATAAAATAAAATAAAATAAAGTACTTTCACGTGCTCACCAGACAATATGATGAGAGCATCACTAATTTATGTTTTATACCATTAGAAAAGCTTTGATACGACAAATAAACAACTAATAAAACACTGCCTATTTGTCCACTTCGGTAAGAGATAGATATTGAGGAATGGAGAGAGAGAGCAAAGAGAGAGAGAGAAAGGAAAAAGAGCCACATACCAGGCAACTCGGCGAGCAGAGAGCAGCAACGGAGAGGAGAGAGCAGCGGCGGCGAGCAGATAGCAGTGTCGGCGAGCGGACAGCAGCGAAGGCGAGGCTAACGGCAGTGGCAGAGAGACTAGGACAGTGCCGATCGGCAAGGTAAGGAAGGGGGAGGAACAAGAGCATACAGCAGCGCCGATCAAAGAATGAGATATGTTTAGATGTGAATTAGGTTAAATTGAGAATTTATTGTGTGTGTGTGAGTGTATGTACATTTGGTATGATAGATGTAATCTAGTGGTTGGAAATGTAACTTGGATGTATATACAGTGGCAGGGGAAAATGTTTAACAAAGTGGTGGTGCGGGTCGATTTTTTCAGCGGGCTGGTATTTCCAAGCCGCCACCCGCGCCGACCCGCTAGTCCTAGCATCTCAACCCGCCCACTCGCCTGCCAGAATTGGAAAAAAATCATGATTTAGAGCGGTTTTAGCGGTTTTGACGGTATTGTGCACAACTCTAAGCGTGAGAGAGAAGCGTGCTAGGACAAATGGCAATTCTGTAATTTTTCAAGTTTTGAAGGGGCATTTTAGTCATTTTAGTCCCCTCAACCTAGCTACGCGCATAAGCTTTGAATAAGCATCCCCGAGCTGCTTCCCCCTTCCCTCCAAAGCTGGAAATAGATTACAAATAAGCTATAATTTGATGATTTAAGTTACACAAAACATCTGTTCAAAAAAAAAAAAAAGAAGTTACACTAAACATATATTTATAACTTAAATTAAGTTAAAAGTTAAAATAAGTAGCTTATAAGTTATGCCAAACAGACACCTTGTAAAAAAAACAAAAATAATAGTAGATGAATTACAAATACAATTCTTAGCATTTGTTTAAAATTCGAATAATTCTTTTATTAACAAATTATTAAGTTAATTCATAATTTTTAATGATATTATAAATATATTTTAATTAATAATTTGAATAATTGTATTATTGTATAAGAGAATAATTATAAATTTTATTGCTGTCATAAGTAACAGAACACAAAATTTTATTATTTTTTCTTTACTCACAAATTGCAAAGACTACCGCAAGGTCACATTGGTTCCTCAATTCTCATATTTCTTCCCTTCACCTCTTTCGCATCATATAAACTAACGAAAAATCCGTGCTATGCATGGATAAATAACAAAATGTAATAAATAATATCAAATATGTTAAAAATTAATTAAATACTATGATATTAATTTAGATGAGTATTTAAATAATAAATTTGAGTAATTTCACTATATTTATATAAATATGCAGGAGTAATTAATTTTTTTCAAATACACTCAATCAAATAAATTTAATTGAAAATGAAGAGTAATAGTGAAATTCTACAAATATAAGATAAAAAAAAATTAAGTTTAAATTTCAAAATGAATATAGAAAGAGAAAATTAGATAAATCTTCGAAAAAAAATAAATTCAACTGAAAATCAAAAGCGATAGTAGATTCTGTAAATATAAGATAAAGATAAAAAAATAATAATAATCAAGTTTGAATTTGAGGATGAACTATAAGAATATAGAAAGAGAAAATTAAATAAATTCTAGAAAGATGAGGTAGAGAGAAATTCAGTAAATATCAAATGACACAAGTATGTTACTATTAATTGTCAAAGAAAATAAATAGTATATTACTACTATTTGTCAAACAGTATATTACTACTATTTGTATTTTCCAACCAGAATATTTCTTTGTGAAATCACAGAAAAATAAATACAATAAAGATACCAAAAACAAAACTTTCTTTAGATTGTTGGACAATCTTTACTATATTCCGAATAAATTAAGTTTGTGTACTTAACAACAAACAAAAGAAATAAAAGAAACGAGAGAGATTGTTTGATTACAAAAAATCAAACTAGAAAATAAAATAAACAAATAAAAACAGATTTTTATTTTGTTACAAAAACAAAATCAAAATCTGATTTAAATAAATTATAATAAAATGGAAAATAAATTAACAACTTACTTGATTAATTTCTTGAACAAACTTTTGATCAAGTCCAGTGTTTAACACTGTGTCCTTAAGATAGATTCGTCCTTTCCATGGTACTTTCAGATTTTCGGACGTCTATCTCCCAGGATAAAATGATCAACAACGAATAAATGCAGCACTACAATTTATTCGCACAACGAACACACTTTATGTTTACACTCTTTCTCACAGAAAATTAGATGCAGCAAAATGCAGAGAGCAGTAGCAGATTTAAGGGCAAAAATTGGAGTGAAAATCCAAATGAGGGACTAGTCTATTTATAGGTATAATGGTGACTTTTCAGTTTGAATCCAACAGGTAGCAAATCTGTTTTGAACAGATACAGTACCTGTTCGACTCTGTTTTGAACAGATACAACCTATTCGGTTTGAATTTTGAATAGATAACCGAATTTGGTTTGAATTTCAAACAGATAAAACAGTTTTGGGTTTGAATCTGGATAGATTTGGATTTGTTTGAACCTGTACAAAATTCTGAAGAGGTGCAACAAATTTGAATTCAAAAATTGAAATTTAAACTGGACAGATTTTATTTTACCAAAAAATAAAATTGAGTTCAAATGTTTTTGGCCCAAAAAAATAAGTATTGGGCCGGATAAGCCCAACCTAACCTCACACCAGCGCCCAGGCCCAGCCCAGCTGATCGGACGGCGGCAGCGCGCGGTTATTTTTGGGTCCAATGGGTCTAGCCCAATTTGCCCATAACCTCTCTCTTCTACAAACTTGGAGTGCCCCTTGGGGCCTTCTCCAAGTTATAATTCCAAGCTATATAAACCTACAAAATTCTTCCCATCAAACCAATGTGGGACAAGCCTTAATTCAAATTTTAAGGAATTTCCACCAAAAACTCCATTTCCATGGAGCTCACTTTGGCTTTAATTTTTCATTCACCTGATAATGGTTTTGAGCAACCAAATATACTACGTGATTCACAACGCGGCATAGAACGCGTTACCACTTAGATCTGTGAAATTCGACGCATGTGTCCCATCTAAAAATTAGACCAAATTTTTAAAAAAATTCTATTTCTCTAGATTTTTTCAAAAACCATTTCAACAATTAGATTGGATGATTTAGTGTTGGCAATGGGTGAGTGTGGGGTATGGTTGGGTGTTTCGTCTCCACCACTTTCTTGATTGGGCTGAGGTTGGAAAAATTTTAGTAATTTACAACTTTTAAGAGGGAATGAAACTAATAAATGAGATATATGGTATATGACATATGAGGAATCATATCTATGAGTTATAAGAGTTAAAAAGATTAAAAAAGATAAATAAATATGTGAAAAATGCAATGTATTGAACTAAATGCCTTCTTATAACCACCAGGACTACAATTCTAGTCTATAAAATTTGAACATGGCCATTGAAGTATTTTATATCAAATTAAACTTGTATTCAATTTTTAAATAGCCTTCAAAATATGAAAATATCACGACACACTTTTATAAAGTAAGGGTAAAGTGTTGTCTTTTTACCCATAAACCATAGTGTGATTCTATTTTCACATCAGCAATCATCTTAATACACATTATTACTTAGTTCACATTAATAATATTTTAAAGTTTTGATTTTTCACTCAACACACACCATAATATTATTTTTTTAACCTAACCCAAACAACACAATACACACCCTAACACAAGATGATGTACACACTATCAAAGTTGAAAAGACAATAAGGTTTAAAATACAATTCATGGTAATTTTAGATTCATGTGTGTGTGTGTGTGTCTCTCTCTTATCTGTGTTGAATCTATGAAAGCAACATGAGAGCAAACAACGAGAACTAAACGGCGGGCTGAAATTTTACAACGATGAAGTAATCAGTGTGATAATCTGCAAAAATTTAAACAAAAAAAAAAAAAAAAAAAACAATTTTAGTATTGTTTATAAATACAGTGTTGAAAAAACATGTTCACAAATTATATTTGAACTAAACTAAAATGTTCAATTTTTTATGTATAACGGTTTAATACTTGTTCAATTTTAATAATATAAATAAAATGATTATGTTCAAATATAAATAATTGAACATTTTGTAAATGTTCAACTCTACATGTGCACATAACGAATAAATTTAATGATTAAATGATATATACTAAGAAAATTGATAGTGTGTAAATGGAATTACCCTAAACCATAATGTATTAATGCTAGCTTCCCATAATTGTCAATTAGGACCCATTCTAAACAGTAGCCAAGTTTAGAAATAGAAAATCAAAATGTGAGAGCAACAAATGCAAAAGTAAAGGGTCATTTTCGCTCTTTCCATATCCATGGCAAAGGGTCTTTTTCATTATTTCATAGTTTGCTCAACCGAAGCAACAAAAACAGTCAAAGGCCTTATCACGTACGTATTATTAAAAGTAGTATTTTTTTCTTGTTTAGGTGATACATTCTAAAGGTTTATTTTTTTTTCTAAAAAATTCACATTAGCATGCGTTTTCTATTTACATATAAAGTTATACACAAACTCAATTTCAATTATAATAACTAATTTTATATGAATTCTATTTGAGAAATACTTATTTTTTATATATATAATTATAATTTAATTATTAGGAGATTTAAAAAAATTATCTTGAAATACAAATAAATGAATAAATAACTTACATATAAAATTCTACACAAATTCAATTTCAATTATAATAATCAATTTTATATGGATTCTATTTGAGAAATACTTGTTTTCTATATATATATAAAATTATAATTTAATTATTATGATATTTGAAAAATTTATCTTGATATACAAATTAATAAATAAATAAGATATAATATGCTTGATTATGTACATCACACGGATTAAATTAATTTTTTTATATTTTATATATTTTTTTCTATCTTATTGATGTCTTAATATTAATTTATATTTAATTATATATATATAGAAAAATTAGTGAAACATCCCTTTCTAACTTTGTGTAGTAGGAGAGGTTAAAGATATTTTTTTATTAGCTAAGTGTCACGACCCAAACCCGCCCCTTTAGGTTTAGCAACGTAACCGGCCAGTAATCCAGGGATTACCAAAGGTCTCTTAGCAGAATAACAAAATATAAGAGGCTGTGGAAGCAAATATACAAAATATACATAGTCCATAAAGCTGTGCAGACATACATGGGACATAACTTCGAAGCTTTATAACATATACATTTAAGATGTCATGTTTACATAAGGCTCACAACACTGTGTAAGCATCATCAAAAGGGACTTAGCCCAATGTACAGATAAACGAAACATAAACATTTTCAGCATGGTACACAAAACAACTTTGACATGGTCTACAAAACTTGACTTCTATACATAGGAACCTCACGGTGCGTGGCTCGACAAAACAGAACTTAGGCCTTCAATTTTGGGCTTGATCACGCGCCTGGTCATCTACATATGTAAATAGTACAGTGAGCTGGAGTCCAGTGAATAATAACAGAGTAAAGGGTTTAATGAATGATATCCATAACAGAATAGGAAACCAGAGTTCATATCAGAAACAGATTTATATTCATTTTTTTGTTCAACTCCATACAGAAATTAAAGTTCATACTTCGTTATACATGGTACATCCAATAGCGTTATGATGCTTGTCAGTTCTATAAGGAACCTCCGATACCAGGAACTTGTAATATACTTGAGCCACGGTATTGTTACCCTCGGGCAAGGGCCATGAGACCACGGTATTATTACCCTCGGACAAGGGCCTTGCTTATAAACCACGGTATTGTTACCCCCGGGCAAGGGCCTTGTGCTAAGGATGCCACGAATACTTGTCAAAAAGTAAACAATCATTCATTAGACAGAATATAACATTTCATAAAACAGAGCATTTCTTGTCATATCATATCATATACGACATTACTTAGACGTAAACATAGCTTTACAAAATTATTACTCATAGATGGCTCCACTTGCAGAACAGACAAATCAGATAACTTGTGGCGCGTAACCTACACACACACAGAGCAGAAACACGTAATGAAACACACGCTCGGTTGGCACTTAACTTTTTTTGTTCATTCTTAGTGTGTTTCTAAGTCTTAACCTCTTATTGAGTCTTAATCATGGCCTAGGAATGCCTAGGATACAATATGGATGCCAAAATACACTTTGGAACCTTTAACAAAACTTGCTGTGTAACTCCCTAAAATAATCCGACATAAATCTAATACATCAACCCACGTCTACTAAATGATAATAACAACACTCCGTTCATTACACCATCAATTAACAAGGTTTTACAAAGTTCCACATGCGAATTATACATTCAATGATATATAAATACATGAATCTATAGCATGTAGAGCATCATGTTTCAAAAATAATAAAATGCCTTCATGGGCTTACAATTTCCAAGGCTTCAGCCCGGTTACACAAAAATGGCCTCTCAGACCCATACATAATTAGCCCTTGGCTAGCAAAATAAATTTACCACAAAAATAGAGTCATCTACTCTTCACAAAATATATATCCACGCCCTCAGCTTGGCGGGATCACCATATCTTTTCCTGCACCAAAATCCTATAGGGGTGAGCATAAAACCCAGTAGAGAATTTTTACAAAGTATATATAGTTATGCAAACATCCAATGTTAAGTGCAAATGCCATGCGATGCCATATTAAAGAGAATTTCATTTCATGCTCTTCTTGAAAGTCATCATGTTTCAACAACAGTTTGAAATCTCAATAATTCCGAAACTTCCAATTTTAATCAATAGGGGTGGTAAATACGACTCAGGTAATCCCTAGGTTGGTGTCTGTAAGTAGGCTCAACAAGCACTACCGAAAACCCCACTTTACTGGTTGCTAACCGGAAGGGAAGTGGTACCTCCTTCGCGCGTGTTTTCGGTCTTTCACCCTAGACACTCAGGCCAATTTATCAATTTCATCTACACCTCTTATCCGGACTTACCAACGTATTTACCCCTTAAGCATTTCCGTGACTTCATTCACAATATTACATTCTCAATGAAAGTTCCAATTCTCAGTCCAATGTTCATGACATGCAAGGTTTTAGAAATGCCCATGCTACAATTATCTATATTATGTCACATTTCTCCACTTTCAACATAATTTCAACAACTATTATATGATGATAAAAAAAAAAAACTTTTTTTTTTTCCTTTCAATGCCATTCCACAAATAGCCAAAAACTTACTACCGTTTATCAATAACATAACAACATGTCCCGAATTCATGCACTTCCTTTATTTTCATCATTTCAAGGTTATAGCAAAATTTGGACATGCAATCTCCATTCTCAACAATTCTCATCTGTAGAGAAATTCATCATCAATATACATATATACACATTTGTAATAAAACAAGCAAACTCTTTACTTCCTTTACTTATCATGACACACAACTATGAATTCATGGATATATATACATATATTATCACCCAAAAACCCTCATCTTCCTTTATTCAAGAAAATCCCCAAAATTTCTAAGTTTTCTTCTTTACAAAACACACACACACACACACACACACACACACACACACTCAAAACATTTGAAAGAAATACTAATGATGGCATCATTTCCTTGCCCAAGATGGTTTCAACCCTCAAGACATTATCTTAAAAAGATTTAAGATTTTAAAATCCCCTTTTTGAAATAAACCTACACTCATGAGCCAAAATCAAACTCTCACACTACACCCAAAACAAACCCAAAACTCTCATCAATCCTTGCAAAACACACACACACACACACACATATATATATATATAACTCAAGAAGTCCCTACCTCAAGCTTGGTGAAGAGATTGATGAAACCCTAGGATCAAATTGTGTAGAAATCCGATCTCCTCCGTACAAAGTGAAGCTCTTGCCTTGCCCCTTAACTTTGATAAAGGAACTTGGGATAGAAAAGTAATAGATCCAAAGGGATCAAGAACTCTAAGTGTTTTGGGTGTATGGAATGTAGAGAGAAGGGGGAGGAGATGATTTTTAGTCAGAGAGTGATATAAGAAAAATGATACACACAGCCAAAAAAGTGAAGAAAAACAGAGCCCCTCGGATTTAGACCCAACCGCACGTGCGGCTCTGATCCCTACATGTGTGGGCTCTTTCCGCACCTCCCCTCCCGCACTTGCAATTAAAGTAGTATGCAACCCTCTAAAACTCATCCCTTCCCACACGTGCTGCCACACCCCGTACGTGCGGCCCTGGCCCTAGCCTAGCAGCCCAGAAAGTTTTCAGTTTGACTCCCAACACTCCGGGCCCAACTTCACACCTTCTGAAACAAGTAATACCCAACACCAGAACGAACAAGAATAAGAATTTTGAGGAAAAACTTCCGAACATAACAAACCCAAATGATTAACAGGGCTCTAAGTGAAACTTGACACACTAGTGAGGCAAATTCGAGGTTAAATAAAAGAAACAGGACGGATAACACCCCAGGTTATCACATGCTGAAAACAAGGGTCTTGCTTGAGTGCAACTTCCTTCGCTTGCACTCGAGCGGTCTGCAAACTTTGAAAAAGTACTGGTTGTGTGATTTTCACGCTCGACGGACGCTGGACGATCGCTCGAGCATGAGACTCAAGTCCTCGCTCGAGCGCAACTCTTGTCGCTCGAGCGGTTTACAAAAACATGAAACTTATGGGAGCTCGCATTTTATGCTCGAGCGGACTTCTAGTCGCTCGAGCGAAAATGCAAAAACAAAAGCTGCCACTTGAGCCTAGGATCTATCACTCGAGCGAAGAGGTCGAATTCTGGGATTTCCAGATTCACCTACAAACTGCAAAACCCAAATTCAAAGTCTCAAAATGCAACTTTTGGCCCCCAAACTTTGAGAAAACACTAGTAAACTGATAAAACATGGTGAATTCAAAATCATGCCATAAAATTAAGCTCAAAAGCTTTGTCAAATTTTCAAAACTCAACCTTGAAATTGTGAAAACATATCATTACATATCATGCATGTAAAGGTTCAAGTTCAAAGCTTTCAAAACATGATCTAATGAGGTGACTAACTTAAAAACATTTTGAATTCTTAAAAGATGATCAAAGTAAAGACATGCAAGAGGAAATTATTTGAAAATAACCTCAAATTGTGATGAAATGAGCATGCATGCATGATATGGTTCAATTCTCTTCAATTCTAACTCAATTCTTGTATCAACCAACTTAATTCTTTAGAGTTCACGGCCTACATATCATAATGTACAATCTAAAGGTTGAATTCTTACCTAGGCTTGTTAATGATGCTCTAGATGATCAATTACTTGAGATTTCAAGCCAAAATTTCCAAGTTCTTAAGCAATCTTCTTAATTTTAAGTTCAAACTCCTCTTCTCTTTCTCTCTCTCCCATGTTTTGGTGTCTCAAGATGAAGAGTGTGTAGGTGTGAGTGTCTAGTCATATAAGCCCTATATAGCCTTGATTAAGAGTGAACTAATTAGACTTTAATTAATCTAAGCAATGATGATTAATTAATTCACATTAATTTGTTCCGAATTGAATTTTAATTAAACCTACCATAATGTTCTAAAAATTCCAACTAACACATATACCAAGTCAATTTCGCGATCAGATGCTGATAAGGCCTTCCATTCACAGTACAAAATAGAAACAGAAACAAACATTTCTACGATAGACAGATAAAAACTCATATAGCACATAACACATGCAATTAACTCAAGATTTCTTCTTGATTACTTATTAGGCATAATTAATCATGGTTAATCACAGGTCGGGGTTGTTACACTGAGATCCTTCAATATTTTACAGAGAAAATTTGACTCAGAGAAATTTCATCCGACTCAGAAAAATTTCAAAATTTCTTTGTGAAATCAGAGAAATTTCTCTGTGAATCTCTAAGTCGGGCAAAATTTCTCTGAGTCAAATTTTCTCTGTAAAAATGTTGAGGGACTTTAACTACTCTACAAATATTGTATATCTTTTATTTTATAAAATCTTTAATATCAAGACCTTAAAAAATTCCCCTATATATAAAAGTAGTGTTTACCATTGAAATTTTTCTTTCTCCTAAGTGGCATATCACTCTTCTATTTTTTTTTTTTTAAGTGTCATGTAGCATACTTAGTTATTTCTTAAATCTAATATTTACAAGATTTCTACTTAATCTAAACTACATATAAATAAAATTTAAAATAATTATATGTACTAAAAAATACTTTACGAATTAATTTTCTTCTACTTTTTTCACTTTTATTCAAGTATTCAATTTTTATATTAAAATTAAATATATTTCTTATTTTTTTGTCTATCTTATTTATATTTTATTATTAATTTATATTGAGTTTCCTATTAAACATGAAGTTGTTTATTAGGAAAAACTTATATTTAATTTAAATTTTATAAATTCTATATACATATATATATATAATATGTATAAACAGTTTTAAAATAGATATTAAAAAAAATCAATACTCAACATAATTAATCTATCTATTTTTTTCTTAATCTAACCGCAGTATACTTATATTTAATTTTTTTAAATATTTTTTGTATAACTTCCATTCCTACTTTTTTATTTATTTATAACTGAACAAAAATAAATAAATAATTAGAATCACTTTTAATTGTATGTTACTATTTTCCTTTCCAATTTAACTATTATTATTAACTAGCAGTTGACCCGTGCAATGCGTGTGCTATTCTTTTTTTCCTTTTTCCTTTTTTTTTTTAAAATTTTTTTTTTGATGATATAATGTGTGTTATCAAAGAATAATTTTAATTTTAAATAATTAAAATTAAAGGATGATTTTAATTATTTATTTTGATAATATTGACACTATCATTCTATAAAATTATTACTTGAATACTTATATATATTAATTTTAGTTAAATTATTTGTGCATTTTTATAATTTTACTTCTATTGTATTATGAAAGTGTAATTATCATATAACAATTTGGTATGATATATATTATAAAATAGAAAAATATATACTTATTTTGATATTAAAAATAATAGTTAAATTAGAAGAACAATTAGTAACATAAAATTAAAAAGAATTTTAACTATTTAATTTTCTTTTATATTCATTTGGAAAATAAAAATATGTAGAAATAAAAATTATATAACATTTATTAAAAAAATTAAATATAAATATGTTGTAGTTGGATTATCATATAATGATTTTGTATAATATATATATATATATTAAATTATAAGATTATAAAGTAAACACTTATAGTGACTCCGGCTTTGACCCGACATTTTATTATGTTCCGGACTCGGGTTTCATGGTTCAATGTTGTTGTTCATCTCTTATTACCCTTGTTGTTCCTTGGATTGGCCATTTGGATTGTAGTTGTGTGTTTGGAACAAGTTGGCTGCTTGTTTTTCCAAACCTTTGTTGCCCAGGTTTTTGTTCCTCTGCTCGAGCGGCCATTTTTATGCTCGAGCGGGCTGTACAATTTTGCTCCTCTGCTCGAGCGACAATTCTTGTGCTTGAGCGGGCTTAGCAAACTCTCAATATTTTTGCAGACCTGCAAATACTGGAATAGTGTATTCTACGCTCGAGCGGTGTTTCCTACACTCAAGCGGATGGACGCTCGAGCGTCCAATCTTGCGCTCGAGCGATGTCCTTCATCTGCAAAACTTCTGAAAGTGTGTATTCGACGCTCGAGCGTCACTTTTTGCGCTCGAGCGAAACATTGTGTCTGATCCTCGAGCGTCACTTTCCCTGCTTGAGCTGATTGCGTGTATAATAGATAGCAATGATGACTTTTTTTCATCACTTTTTCACTTCTCTCTCTCTAAAACTCTCCAAAACCTTAGATCTTGAGTCTCTCTCTCTAAAACTCATATTCTCTCTACATTTTCACCTAGATCCATTGGGATCTTCACCCTAGTGCCTTTGAGAAAAATGTAGAGCGTCTCAAGAGCTCCGTTTTGATCCGAGTAGAAGTTGGTTTCGACGTCTTTGAAGCTTTTCCTTTGTTGCTTTGGTCTTCTAAGCTTGAGGTAGGGATTTTTTTTACACTTTTATATGGTTTTTAACTTAGTTATTTGATGATTATGTAACAATGGTAGGCTTTGTGTGTATTATGGACAAACTTAGTGTTTGGGTTGTAAAATCAAAAGAGGGGTTTCCAAGTATATGTTGTGGAAATGGTTATGGGGTTGAATATAAGGTTATAATTTGACTAAATAATTGATTTTGGCCTCTCTTTCTTTCTTTTTTTTATTTGTTTATAATTTTCAAAAAAATTATTATTTTAATTATTAATATCTATCATTTATTTATAACTATTTTTTAAACTTGTATTCAAGTAAAATTTTCTTTTGTTTTTTATCCATTTTTTATTAAATTAATACGGTTGAAAAGATATCAAATGACACTTTTGAAATGAGTCTAATGTTAACTATATTTAATAAAAAATTAAAAATTAAAATTTAAGATAATAAAAAATTTATTTTGAAGAATAAATTATATAATGAGATGTGTAGTTAGAGTTGGTATGAATAGTACAGCACTCTAAAACAATTTATTTTTAGGATAAATTATATTGACCTCCTTTAAGATTTGAAAAATATATAATAAGTTCTACAATTTTGATGTACCTAAATTAAACTCCCATGAAATTTAACATTTGGCCTTTTTTTTTAATTTATTTTTTATTTTTTATCAATAATTGTTAGTTATATATGGGTGAAAAAAAATATGTTATCATATCTTTTATACGAAAATATATATTTTACATTATTTTATTTTTGTATTTTCGCACCATTTACATTAGTTTCGATCCATTTAATTTTATTAAAATAAAAGTTAATATAATTATGATAAAATAGTAAGATTTATTTAATTTTTTTTTTAAATCTCAAGAAAAGTCAATGTAATTTATCGTTGTTTTTAATATCTAAGTGAAAGCATAGAGACTGAAATAATAGAGTTGCGAATTTTGTTTGTTGCACAAAAAATTATGCCTTGATGTGTGTGACAACTATGGCCATTGCAATTGTTAATTGAACATAGTAATGTTTTATTTGAAGTGGCCTGAGGATAGAAAACCAGATATTATACCCAGTTTGGCTCACTTTTTTCACTATCTGGCTTGGTCCGTTTCATTGCTTAATCCCTCTTAACTCAGAAAATATGATTTAAGACTTTGGTTAAGGGTTTGTAATCCAAGTCCACTCATAAGTCCAATATTAATTCACTTTCCCATTCAATTTAATATCCAATCACTATTACCCACAAAATAACATATTCAAAAATTGAATTCACAATTCTCAATCAAAAAATTATTACCTCATATACAAAGCCACAAAATAATATTACCCTCTTCTCTCTCACCACTCCCCCATTTAACACAAAAAAAAGAAGAAATTGAACCAAGACACCCAACCCCCCAGTCAGATTAGAGGAAAAAAAGAAAAAAGAAGAGAAATAAAAATCCAAAGGATTTTAACACAAAAAATAAGAAGAAAGTGAACCAAAACACCCAACCCCCATCTATCCTTCACCGTTACTCTGAATAGCTCTCCATGTTGCTTCCCATAGCCTTTAGTCTCTCGGTCTCTGCCAATCGTAAAACATAATAATAATAAAAACAAAGCCAATAAAAGATGTGCAATAAATAGATAACAAAAATAAATATGAGAAGTTCAAGCTACTGAATGTTATTTTAAGTAGTCACCCTTCCCAATTTATAGCAATGCAGACCACATGATATATTTTCCTCATCTAGAAAGCTCCATGGAAGTTGTTTCTCAGCTTGACAATTGATAAATTACTGAATAAAAAGTCCTCAGAAATAGCAGACAACTACAATTTTTATAGCAATGATAACCAAAATCAAGCAACCAACTTACTGGAAAGACAAGATCCTGGGAACATCCATGCAGCCTACAATCAAAGAGCTGCCAACAAAAATAGCAAGAGTACAGAGGTAGTTATAGGACAATGGCACTAAACAATATAGAGAATTACAAAGCATGAAGTGGTGCTTACAAGACATCGATGACAAAACAGGTTGTCAAAAGAATCAAGAGCTGCTTCAAGATCTTTATCAAGAAATGAATTCCCAAGGCCCTCCACAGAATTCTCTCCCTTACTAAGAACTTCGTATATCTCTCTTATATGAGATGTTTGATGGTGGTTCATATCTCTGTCAAGCCAGCACAAAACAAATGGGAAACAGCTGGACCAGAGTTTTCACTATGACCAGTTTTATTAGATAAAAATGGGAGAAGACTGAGCAGCACCACAGAAAAGCAAAAACATTTATTCAATAGACACTAGAATTAAGACCAACGAAAGTCTCACATGAAGGGCATACTAAATACCTTGATTTCAGAAGGTTTTCTGGAAAAACACTACACCAGTGCGTCCAATGCAGCATCAGATAAACCAATTTCTTTGATGGTCATTCTAGAAAAACAAAATTGAAGGGATCAAAAAAGAGGAACTGCAAGAACATTCACGAATATTTACTTGTCTATGCAGTGTGTTAATAAGAAAAAATAAATAGCAGATAGCACAACACTAAGAATTTCAAATCTCAAACATATAAATGTCAAAGCTCAATCATTTGCTAAGGTTTGTCAAAAACCTAGATTAAGCATTTAAAAAAAAAAAAATAGATGTGAGTCTGTGACACACATCTGCACTAGCTCAGAGAAGATTTTAGGGGGAAGGTATTCAAAATCCTTGAATAATGATTTGAAAATGCCTACATTTAATAAGAACAAGTATTTAAAAGGTGAACAATGCAATGACTACTAAGTGAATCCACAATCTATCATTCAATAAGAGGTTTAAGTTGTATATTAGCTCTAGGCATTTTAAAGTAATAAATCCAGTTTCTAATACCCTTGTACTCCTTTCTACTAACAACACAACATCAATAAGGAAAGAAGAAGTTAAATAGCCACTGCAATGTCAAATAGTTGTAAATTGCGAGATCTCGTTCCTATATTAAACTTTCACATTTTCTCTGGATGACTCATTTTAGATTTATATTCGAAAGACACGAATAAGGAAGCAAACATGCAGGAAAAGATTTTTCACAATTTGCTCATGTTCAAAGACTCATCATGCAGTGCTACCATTGGAATTGTATGAATTCTGGATTTAATTATAGCAAACTAGGTTCTTAAGTTAGGAACAGAAGCTTTGGTTTTTTTTTCTCCCAACAGGTAAGTAATTGACAACCAAAAACATAAAAAGGATGAGCAATTATAGACAAATTTTCTTAAACAGGTTGGGTTGCTATCAACTCTAATTTAACTCAAATCCAACCCTCCATTTACCAATCTGGAAGCTCAACACAAAATTATATGCACATATACAAACATGAGAGAGAGAGAGAGAGAGAGAGAGAGAGAGAGAGAGAGAGAGAGAGAGAAATAAACAAGTCAAATCCAGTTGTAATGCAGAGTTTATCTAAGTCATGAGTTTACCCTTACTGGTGCAACAAGCCACCAATATGCTTTCACTTAAGGAACATGTTCAACTAACATCCAATAAGAATGCAGTATACTATTCATTAAAAAGAAGAAATATAGGAGAAAGTGAAAAACATTCCAAAGCACTTACAGCAAATCTCAAAAGAAGACATGATTTTCCAACTCCAGAATCTCCAATCAACAAAAACTTGAACAAGTAGTCACTGCAAATGACAAAAGGAATAATAACCTTTTCATTTTAAGCTGAAAAATTACAAAATACTTAACCACGAAATACACCTTCAACATTTAATTGAATAATATAGGCCTATGGTAAATATAAAAAAAAGAGTAATCATTTTCCACAAAACAGATATTTCCTGTAGTGAAGGAATGCTCATTCATTAATGCAAAAACAAATATAACAACATAAGAAAATGTACTGAGCTCCAACAGCAACCATAAGTTACTAATTTAGCAGTAGTACCAACATAAATGTGCAATGTCAATGAGGTAGTGCAATGGAAAAGGTGATGGTCAAACGCACCTGCATATATGACATATCATTTTCACTTTCCTTCTCCAGCTGAGTCTCTTTTTCAACCCACTCACATGGATTAAATGATACAATGATCCCATTTCCATGTATTCAGTCACCATGGATAGCCGAGGAGGCTTTGTGCAGGCACCAAGGAATAAAATAACTGCAAAAAAATGTATTATTTTCTTCATATCACTACACTATAATTATTTTTGATATGAACATCAAAAGAAAAAAATTGAGTGTTTTTTCCATTCACAAATCCTATAGTGTAAAGTGTAAACATAATATAGCAGAGTTAAGTTGATCAAACAAATGCAGGGCATTACCATTTGGGTGGCGTAGACGGCTGTGTATGAAAAGAAGAAAAGAAAAGAAAAGAAAAAGTCAATCGCATGGATAAGAACAAAGTGGAGGACGGGAAATATGAGAAGCTACGATTGCAAATAGATCAATTAAGACAAACCTTAAAATAGATATCTCATTTTAGAAGTCTTCGATGTTCTCAATAGTTAAATCTTGTTCAAGAAAAACTTTAATGGCAACATCTGTCCTATTCCAAATGCCACGAAAAACTTCTCCAAATGACCCTAGAAGATTCAAAAAAAAAAAAATTCTGAAAGTCAAATACCTAACACACGGGTGGACAAGAATCTTGTGTTTCATAAATTGTTTTTTAACCCCTTAATTTTTAGAAGCTAAAGTTCTTTCCTCCCCTTCAAGTTTTTTTCTATTTTTATTTTTTATTTTTTAAAAATAGATCATTAAGAGTTGTATAAAAAATAACACCAGATCAAAACCTTAAATGATTATAATCTCATTGGCAAAGCTAAAGCCAATTTTTGACTAATTACAGGGCCATTTTCTCAATTTTTATTTTGGATCTTAGATTTGGGGAGGGATTTGTTGAGATTTTTTTGGGACTCGAGAGAAGTTCAATGTGGTGGGTTTCATAGAAGCTATGGATTAATGCAAATATAGATAGGTATGCATGAAGGTAAATAGATGGATCAACATATGCTCATTGTGTAGTTGAGGGTTTCCATGCTATACAACCCATGGAAAGTAGTCTACACAAACTCTCTCTGTATGTATATATGATTTTGTCTTTGTAAAAGAATATTGTTTCTTCAATAAACTCTCTCTTCTTAGCTTATCATTTATACATTGATTAGGTTCTTTAATCACCAAACCAAATCTTCATCAACTGAATCAGAACTCTCTATTATTTGTTTCTTACTATCAAAAAATTTATCAACAACTTCGATCGAGATCGAATAATTTCTTTTCCTACTTTTCGCTTCTTTTTCCTTTCTCCAAATCCATAACTATAACTGTACAATAAAAAAATTCACACAAATTCACAATCCACAATGTTTTCAGAAATTAGAGCACAGCAAGAATTATAGATTTGCCATTAAAGCACATAAATTAGAGACTATTCCAATTAGGAACACAAAAAAATCACAATTAGGGCAAACTATATTCTTCCATTGAAATTTGTGTGTGTGTGTGTGTGTGTGAGAGAGAGAGAGAGAGAGAGAGAGAGAGAGAGAGAGAGAGAGAGACAAAAATGAAGAGTTTCAGAGAGTGTGGAGCTCACCTTAGTAGACGATGGTGCAGATGGTGGTGGCAGTGGAGCTTCGAAATCGAAACCGATCTGAATCTCTGCGAATGAAAAGCGTTTAGAGAGGGTTGAGAGAGAGAGAGAGAGAGAGCTCACCTACCTCGTCGGTGTAGATGGTGGTGGCGGTGGAGCTTCAAAATCGAAATTGAAATCAGAGATTCAGATGAAATCAAAATCAAAGAAGGCGTGAGGACTCAGATTCAAAATAGGCTTCGAAATTGAGAAAGAGAATCACCGAAACATAAATTTTGAAATCGAAATCGAGAGAGATGAATTGATAAACAAATTCATTGAGGGATATTCAAAATCGAGACATTCTGTTTAGAGAATCAAAATCGAAATTAGGGCATTCTGTTTAGAGAGAGATGAATCGATAAATAGATGAGTGAGTAAGAGATTCGAAATTTTTACGAAGGCATTTTGCTGGAAGAGATTAGGGCATCGGTTTGGAGAGAGACAGCGAACGAGAGACTGATGAGTGAACGAATTCACCAGCTTGCCCATATAGGGGAGAGAACATTTGAAGGCGCTTCTAAACGCCTTCAAATATTGAAACGGTGCCGTTTCAATATTACAAAAAACGACATTTAAAAAATGCCGTTAAATATGACAAAATGTGACGTTTTATAAAATGCCGTTAAATAAATGTCGTCGAAACTCATAATTCCTATAGTGAGTTGATTGTATGAGAAATGTAAAAAAGAAAAGAAAAATAATAATGGAAATAGTTGAAATATGTTGGGAAGTAAAAAATGAAAAAAATAATAATAGAAATATTAAATGTTTGACTTGTTAACTAATCAAAGACTAAGACCTATTTTGGGAAGATGGTTATAATAAGTTTTTTGGTGAAAAGCTGATTATAAGCAGATTATAATCAGCTTTTTTGTGAGAGAGGAAGTTGGTAATAATATGAAAATCAGATTATTACCAACTTGCCAAAAGAGCCCTAAGAAGTCCAGTCCATATATGGGACCTGGGAATAGTAGTTGCGCGCTGGGTAGGTCCAACCTGAGTCATTGATTACCCTTTAAACAAGATGCAAATTTTGTATATGCATGGTACAGGGTTATTTGTGAGTTCGGATCCTCTGGTGTGCGTTTTTCCTCTAGGGTGATGGTGCAATGTACAAAATGACGTTGTTTTGTGCACTGTTGACCTCCCTTCCAAAAAAAAAAAAAAAAAAAAAACACAAACTTTATGCTACCAGCAATTTGTTTTCAAGTCATCATCCGTCTCAGTTTTCCGATAATGTCACGGCTTCTCTCCGTCACCAAACCATAGCTTTCTCCTCAATCCCATCTCCATCTTAGCTAAAAATCTCTCAATTTCATATGTATATCCCTTATCTACCCAAAAATTCACTCTTCATACATACATATAATATAACATACATATATACTTAGAGAGAGAGAGAGAGAGAGAGAGAGAGAGAGAGATTGTTGAATTGAATTGAGGGTTTGGAGATGACGATGTTGTTAGAGGACATAGTTGAATCGGTGGAGCTATGGTTGAGTTTCCTTAAGAAAAAGCCACAGCCCTATGTTGATCTCGATCTCGACCCCATCCTCTTGGTCCACGGTATCATTAGTTCCATACTCAAAGTCGTCGATGACAAAGGCAAAGAAGAGCGCATCTAGGTTCGCATTCTTAGCACCGATTACAAGTTCTAGACTAAGCTAAGACGAACACGACTGCGAACGAGGGAACTTCGAAGGTCACCGCTCTTCACGAGTGAAGCAATGGCTATCACGGTGGCCAGCGATGACATCTCGTCTTCTCTCTTTCGTCTTCATCTTCACTTCTCTCTCTCTCACTCTCTCTCCCCCACTCCCCTCTCTCTTTCACCAACTGTTAATGTAATTGTTTGGCTTTTTTTTTTTTGGAGGGGGGAGCAGTGCACAAAATGACGTCGTTTGGTGCACTGCACTATCACCTTAGAGAAAATCTCTCCAAAGGATCTGAACGCATTATTTGTGCAATGTGTAGGTGTTATTTGTGTAATGTATTTATATATTCAAAGTGTAAATATTGTGTGTAAGGCTTGTCGAGTACTTCATTTCTATAAAAATCGTGTTGATTAGATATCAATAGCCAATTTGATCAGGTCACATTTGTGTCAATGGTAAGTATGTTTTTAAAAATAAATTGTTGACACAAATGTGATTTGATTAAATGGTTATCGATATCCAATCAACCTGATTTTTTGCAAGAATAAAGTACTCGATAAGCCTTACATATTAAATGGTTCAGATCATCGATGTGAGCTTCGCAGTGGGGCCACGGAGGCCCAATGTAGACGCGCCCCGAGGGCCTTATGCTACAGTTCGGGCTCAAATGTCACGGTTCTTAATCTGATCTCACAATGTGCGATGTGAGATTTGATAAATCACCAAAGAGTCCAAATTCGGCAAATCATTTTGGAAAACTGATTTTTGTAAAGAAGTGCCAAACATGGACTGCTTTACCAGATACAGAGTCGCCACCTAAATATTTATTTTGGGGGAATTTAGGAAACCCTGACTCGTTGCCTAAGGCCACGTGTCCATCATCACCAAAGTTGCCTCGGCTCGGGAACTTGGGTACGATTGGGGAAGGTCATCTATGAGCACCCCCGCTCGCCCGATCCGAAGATCAGCCTGTACTAAGCACGATATTGAGTTTTTGAAAACACATGCGTTCTTATTCCGATTTTTAGCTAGAATTACTATGTGATACGCACAACACACAAGTATAGACTAGATCGCCTAACTTGGAACAAAGCATCGCATATTCATTTGTTTGGAAATGGTTTTGAATTTTGCTACTCACAAGTAGGCTAAAACATGGATTTCGATGAATTATTCCAATTCAAGCAATCCAACCTTCACCCACAGGCATTCAGGCAGCTATATCACATAAGCAATTAGCCTCATGGTAAGCATGCTGTCATGTCAACACTTATACACATGCAAGATGCTAAAGCATAAACACTCACAGTGTACTCTAAGCCAAAACAAAGAACATGTTAGTAATCAAATGTATGATCCAAGTCCATGTTAAAATGGCTAATGCATCGCAAGCAAAATGCAACTAGAACAGGCTCGGCTAATCTAAGAATGGCATGTGAAATGCGACAACTCAATACACGTATTCAAGTTGGAATTGAAGTACTATGCAATTAGTATGATGCGCCGAGCCCGGTACATGCAATACAGATGAATGATGCAAACATGCATAGCATAAGGATGCTAATTGAAACGTGCCCTAGAACTAACCATCATAAGCGGGTAAGTAAAAGGGAGAAAGACGTGGGGTTAGAAGACATGCATCACACACACGCACGCTTATTACACAATTGTGCCCTCTCGACGGAGGGGCCGAAAGAATAATACAAGTTACATAATTAACTAACCGACAAGCTAATTAATTATTACATAATACTTAACTAATTAAACAAATTAATTAAGCTACTGAAAGCAGTAAAGCAGCCTCGGGAAGAGGGACGAATGCATGCATGCTTGGCTTCGCTTGGAAATCCATCGCCATGTCATGTTGCCTCTATTTACACTGCTCTGCTCCTCTGAAAACTTTGCAAGTCCCAAAGATGCTTCTAAATCACCTTCTGAGCACTGTGGGATATCACCGGCTAGGAGTCAAGGCCACCGGCCAAGGGGAACTGGTCATCGACCACTTGTAGGGATCTCGGCCAATAATGCATAGCCGGCCAGCACTGAAGATGGCTGATCGGCCATATCTTTCTGCAGAATCCTATTTTGCTGCAGCAGAGGACAGACAGAGCATGGCAATGCATTTTCAAGGAAATGTTTGCACCACCACCCTCCTTATCATGTCTAAGACTCAAAGGAGCATGGTTCTCGACCCTCAGGCCACCAATCACGCATTTCGATGCATGATGGCCAAAGAGGCCAAGTGTGCAACTTCAATATTAAATGAAATGCATATAAACACATATGGGGCCCCAAGCCTCTATCATGATTGATCAAGAGGCAAGGGATGCATGTTCGATGCTATGTAACCTAAACATGCAAGCACACTAGTGCAATACAAGCATGCAAGCAACAATGCTATGCAAGGCAACTAGCATATGACAATATGCGAAGATAAGCATGCGAACAAGCATATGGCTTAACAAGCATGCAAACATGCAAGGCATGTGATAACATTCACTCATGTAACAACATGTAGGCAAAAACGTAACAACATGTTAAGCAACCTAAAACCAACCAAAAAATGCATGCCAAATGCACTACCACTTAAGCATGCAACAACATGTTATGGGCCGAGTATACAACAAGGCATAATCGAACTAGCATGCCACAACATGCAATTTTCCAAATATGCAACAAGCATGTGACAACATACAAGGCAAGCATGCAACAACATGTGGGGATTGACTTAAACCAAAATGGACAGCTCTCGAATAGGTCCAAATCAGTGGCCAAAATGCTAAGGGATAAAGGACAAAATCACATACAAACATGCACGGTATGCCTAAGGCTTAAAGCTTAAGACTAATCAAGGGACTTGAACCAAAGCTACACAAAACAAAGAGCATATGGAAAGCATAACCCAAAACAGTCCTAAATCATGCCAAAGTAAGCCTAAAACATGCAATGACCAAAGCCAAAACAAGCTAAAACAAAAGGGCAAGGCATGAGGCATACAAGG
This sequence comes from Camellia granthamiana, assembly GCA_036172215.1. Lineage (NCBI taxonomy): Eukaryota > Viridiplantae > Streptophyta > Magnoliopsida > Ericales > Theaceae > Camellia > Camellia granthamiana. The sequence goes on along the minus strand of JAXFYN010000033.1, from coordinate 320,949 downwards.
CCACAAAAGAGGCATTACACTACACCTAATACAACCAAACATGGCATGATTTAGGCAACCAAAATCAGAGGTATGACATGTCAAAATGAGCCCAAAAACCCCCTTAGATGTCATCCTAAATACCCAAGCATGTTGGCATACGCGATGTCACATTCATAAGGCATAAAACACAAACCCTTTAAAGCATTAAAGGAGCAATAAATGCAAGTATTCAAGCATACTATATGGACTGAAATAAAATTATAAGTGATGCCAAACCACTAAAATGATCCAAATAGAGCATGTTAATGACTTGAGCACCCGAAGCTAACAAGCTAGATTACATGGTAGCTATACAAAACAATGAAAGCATGACCAAGAAGACCAAAATTAGAGCTTAAACATGTCATAACAGGGCTAAAAGCTTCATGGAGTTAGGCTAAAACATGCAAGCATAGTAGTCTAAATGCTAGGCACATGTTAAGGCAAATTATGGGATTACAAGACAAGTATACAAAGCATGCATGGTATGTCTAAACCAAGTCAAAAAAGTGCTATATCATGGCAAAACAAAGCCTAATATATACTGAAATAGAGCTAAAACAAGCTAGGCATACGTGCTACAAACATAAGCCATTTATGTGAGCATTCAAGACAACAAGGAGAGGGGATGACCCTCTCCTATTTGGGACACCAAAACCACCTCTCCACCACTAAAAATCCTCTGGATTTCAGTGGTAGAGAGGTCATGCAAAGAAAATAACAAAGGCCAAAATGGATGGCCAAAAATAAGGCCTAACAAGGCCTAAGAGTGGGGAAACAACCCCAAACCTCAAAGAGACCTTAAACAAAGTTCTAGAGCAAGTAAAAACAGAACTTTTATCAGTTTATAGTCAAGCTTAAAACAATAAGCAAGAAGGGCTAAAAGCCAAAGCAAGAATGGGGAATACAGAGGATAGTTTCTCACCCTTGAAGAACCTCTTCAAGAACACCACTCCAGTAGGTTTCTCTGATCAAAATCAACTCAAGAACCCTAACAACAACCCTCTAGTGCCTCAGCAACCCAAGGGTGGTGTAATACTAGGTGTTTAAGTGCAAAAGTAAGACAAAAACTCACTTTTGAGGCACAAAATAGGATCAAACAAGGGAGTATAGATACAAAACTATATCTCACTCTCTAACCCTAATTTTTCTGAACCCTGGAGGGAGGAGGAGCTCCCTTTATATAAAGGTTCAAATGCAAAGCTTTCTAAGCAAGCTAAGCAAGAGGCAAATCCCTCCATACACGTGTATGGAGGGGATGTAATGTGGATGCCAGCTGTGACAGCTGGCGTAAAATATCTGCCAAAAGCAGATAGAAATGGGTCAGCTGGAAAATATGGCCGATTGACCAACAAAAATGGCCGGCCGACCAACAAAAGTGCCGACCGGCCAACACATTTGGCCGATGGCAAGAAAAAGGGGGCCGGTGGCATCATGCCTTGGCCGGTGGGTTGAGGGGATGGCCAACAAGTTATCCTCTTCCCTTAGAAATAGAAATACAAGTGCTTAGTCCACAACCAAGCACAAAACAGTCAAGTTGAGAGATCTCGAGGCGAGGCGCGCGACCGAGACCTCCAAGAACTCAAAACGAACACGAACATGGATGATCACCGAGTGTTCAAACGATGATGTCCAAGTCTTGAGGACAGTCAAAAATGGGGTGTCTACACCCAACAATACCATTTAGATGATTTTCTCAACAAGAGGGAAGCCCTTCCCTAATTGAAATTTGTAATCAGATATTTCTTTTTACCTCATCCTCTAGCTTTGTTTTCCTTCCACCTTGCTATATGTATCTTCATTTATTCTCTAATATATGTTTGCATTGTTGTTGATTGTTGGAAATCACATATACAAAATTGTTTACTAAGAGGGCAAATTGTGTCGGAGTATTGGGCCTAGCTAATTTCAGTAAGGCTTTTAGGTATGGGCTGGTCAGATAAATGTAGTTTGTATTTGGGCCAATTAGACAAACAAAGCTTAAGTTTGGACTAAGTAACGGTTTGTTGGCCGAATGGATTGGGCCAGGCAAAAGAGACACGTGTGTTGGACCATGCATGAAGTTTGTCTGGTGGACGTGTATGGATTCGGTTTGCGACTAGGCAGAATGTGCTAGGTCAAAAGTCGGACTAAGTGTTGTTGAGCGGTGTAAGTGTTAGTATATGCTTAATTGCCTTTAGGTTGGAATGAGTAGAAGAATGACTAAGTAGCTACTAGAATGGAGAGCAATCGAGCATATGGTTTGCTTGGCTCGGTTGAGGATGAGCGCTATCCTTAAAAGATAGACGCCTAGTGGGAGATGTTAAAGAGAATTAGAGTACCACTAGGATTCTACTGTGCAAAAGAATGCAAAAGACTTGGAGTTTGACCTAAGAAAGGCAATGCAATTATGAATACTCAAATGTAGAGATATGATTTCTAAAACCTAACTTAGGCATCAGAGGGATTTTTTAGCACCAACTAGTAAGCTCACTGTGTTCGTGTTGTCAGGGTAAATGACGTCGTTCATAGAGGTTCGGGCTTGATCATGAGGTACTAACATGAGGGGTAAATTCCATATCTGCACAATTGGTGCCGTCTGCTGGAATCCAGACAAAACCTTGTGATTAAGTTTTCTAAGTTTGAATAGCCAACAAAGATCCTCCAATCTCAGCACTTCGTTAGAGCGATGCTAGAGGCCAACAAGGGGCACGAAAATCTGCCTTCTGCACTTATGATGAGAGATCTAGATACTCCTAAGAAGGGACCCACAAGAGATGTGTGAGAGAAGTGTGAACGGAGCCCACAATATTCTTAGAGCCCTGATGGGCACATCCAACGGTGACGACCAAACCCTCATTACCTAGAGAATAGAGTGAGGAAGTAGGACTATATTATTAGGAGAATGACAGAGGAGATGGATAACATGAAACACCAAATGAGGGAAAATAGCGTCGTTGGAGTGGAAATCCACGGTCCTATCCCAACATCTTGGAGGAGATGGCAAGCATGCCACTCCTGTGCTTTCTACCAACAGGATGACCGACAGGACAAAGGCATCCTCTGCACCCAGAATAGAGAGATCTTATGCGGAAGGGAGTAGCTATTGCCCCTTGCATTCATTCTCTAGTTTTGGGTATTCATATTCTGCCAGATCAAAAGATCTAGGGAGCATTCTTGATGAAAGGGTGCAAAGAAGAGTAGTTGCGCAAATGAGGCTAGTGATCTAGAGAATGGTCCCCAGAAGCTATGGTAGCATTAAGGTAGTGATACTAGTACCATGTGTGGTTGTTCGCATTCTTATAGATAGGGAGTTGGCAAGGCTTAATGCCACTCCTTTTGTCCCAGAAATTGAGAATGCGTTGTTACCTAGAGGCTTTCACTAACCTAAGTTTACCATTTTCGAGGGGAAAATGGACCCTTACATGCATATAAGCCATTTCTATCAAGTTATGGTTGTTCATAGGCGGGATGATGCCTTAATGTGCACCATCTTTCCCTCTAGTTTAGGTGAGTTGGGTTTGAAGTGGTTTGACAAATTACCAGAAGAGAGCATTGCAGGTTGGCCATAACTTGTTGAGGTGCTTGTCATCAAATTCAAGACAAACACTAAAATGCCAAAAAAAGTTGATCATCTTTTGATCATGAACATGAAACTAGGTGAGTGATTGACAGTACAACACTAGGTATTGGGAGACATTCAATGACATTTAAGAATGTCCTTTAAACTTGGCCATTGCCTAATAGAAGCGAGGCTTTCCTATGGGGCACAAATTAAGGGATTCATTGACGATGATGTCGCCTATAATGATGGAAGCCTTGATGGAGAAAATCAACCAATACATTAAGGTTAAAGAGGATGTTGCTCGACCTATCGTGAAGGTAAATCCAGTAGTGGCAGACAAGAGTACAGTAGGCAAAATGAATGCAGTTGGCAGAGCGAACAATTGGAACAACAACCATGACAACTGCAATAATCGCAATAACAATGATCAGGTAAACAATCCCCCCAATGACCAAGAAGAAAGTAAAAGGAAATTAAAAGTGTGCACGGGCATTATCACAGTCTTCAAGATATCAATTTATCATATCCTGAGCAAAATTCATGATGAAGCTTCTGTCCTGTGGCTGGTGAAGTTAGGTAATGCTGGGCGACGAATCAATCCCAGATGTCACTGCATGTTCCACAATGAGAGAGGGCATAGGAGTGAGGATTGTATGCCACTCAAGGAACATTTGGAGGAGTTGGTGGCAGAGAGCCACTTAGGTTGGTTCATAGATGGAGGAGACATACCGATAGTTTGGGAGCAAGTCGTTCTAGAAGACCAAGTAAACAATGATGCCCCACAAGGAGTGATCCATGGCATCGTGACACCTAAGAGAGTTTCTGAGCTCCACAGAATGATAAAGAAGATAGAGCATGAGGAAGAAGTTATGACTATGCAACCAGCCAGAAAGAAAGTAAAGACCGAGCTAAGGAATGTGATTTCCTTTTCAAGCAACAACTTAGAAAGGATCCAAACCCCACACACCGATGCGTTGGTTGTCACGCTTCGCATTAATGTATTTGACATCAAATAGATTTTGATCGATCAAGGAAGCTTGATCGAAATCATGTATTACTATGCTTTTAAACAGTTGAAGTTGGAAAACAAGGACCTAGCACCAGCCATTTCACCTTTGTTTGGCTTTAACTTCCAACCAGAGTAGCTGGTGGGAAAGATTATATTGCCGGTCAAAGCTGGCACAATCACAAAGCAAGTGGAATTTTGGGTGCTAAAAGTGCCGTCCACTTACAACATCATCCTTGGAAAAGGGTGGATGCATGCCATGTAGGCTGTGGTATCTACATATCATAAAGTCATTCATTTTCCTTTGGCAACCGGGGTAATTAAAGAAGTCTGGGGGGGGGGGATCAAGTATTGTCAAAGCAGTGTTTTGTCGGTGTAAACGGCACTCGGGCAGTGAAAGGCTTTGTCCAAATGATCGAAGAACCAGAAGACAAGAAGGTGCTAGATGATGTCAGCAAGAAAGTCGAGGAAAATGTAGTGGAGGACTTAGTAGAAGTTTGAATTGATGAAGATAATCCTGAGAAGTTTTTAATGCTCAGGTCATCTCTGTCCAGCAAGGAGATGACAGAAATGTTGGACTTTTTTTATTTCAAACATTTAAGTGTTTGCATAGACTTTTTTATGCCTAGTATCGATCCAAACTTTATTTGTCATCAGTTGCATGTATTGCCTCATGCTTGACTGGCCATACAGAGAATATGGAGGTTAGCATTGCACTATGCAGAAGCAGAGGAATTGAGAATTTTGTTAGAGGCAAAGGCAATCAAAGAAGTCCATTACCCTCAATGGATTTCAAATACTGTAGTTGTTCCAAAGAAGAACGGGAAGTGGCGTGTTTGCATTGACTACAAGACAGTTAACAAGGCATGTCCTAATGATAGCTTTCCCTTGTCAAGGATTGATCAGTTGGTAGACCTAATGATCGGGCATAAACGCTTAAGTTTTTTGGACGCCTAGTGGAGAATCATTAAATTGTTATGCATGACCCAAACCAAGAGACCACTTCTTTCACAACTCTAAGAGGGTTGTACTGTTACAAGGTCATGCCGTTTGGACTAAAGAATATATAGGTGACCTTTCAAAATGTTCACTTTTTTTCTTGGTAAGACAATGGAAGCTTAGTAACACCATCTCAGTGACTTGTCAGAGATGTTTGAAGTCTTAAAAACTCACAAGTTGTGTCTTAATGCATCCAAATGTGCATTCGGTGTGGGGTTAGGAAAGTGTTTAGGCTTCTTGGTAACCAGCTGTGAATAGAAGTCAATCCTATATAGATCAAGGCAATACAAGATTTGGAAGACCTAAAGGAACCAAAGAGGTGCAACAACTTGCCGGGATGGAAACCATGCTTAATAGATTTATCAGCTAGTCATCAGATCGTTGCACGCCCTTCTTTCAAACGCTCAAGTCAAAATTCTTTTGGGATGAAGAATGTGACCAAGCACTTGAAGATCTAAAGGGTTACCTAGCCCATGCTCCGCCTTGGTAACTTCCAAGCCTAGCGAAGAACTTTTTCTTTACTTGGCCATTTCATATCACGCAGTAAGTGGGGTGGTACTCTGAGTAGAGGGCATCCAACCTTTGCCCATCTTCTATGTAAGCAAGACTCTGCTGGATGTAGAGATAAGGTACTTACCTCTTGAGAAATTCGTTCTGGTTTTGATGGGAGCATATAGAAAGCTGGCGCATTACTTCCACACTCACACAATTATCGTGTTGACTGAGTTCCCTTTAAAAGCCTTGTTTGAAAGATCAGACTTCTTTGAGCAAATTTTAAAGTTGGCAGTAGAGTTAGGCCAATTTGACATCAAATTCCAACCAAGGACAACTATCAAGGCTCAAGCACTGGCAGACTTTGTAGCTGAGTTCACTTTAGGAAGTCATCATGTTTGCCTGGTTGACCTAACAGAGACTGTAGATGCCCCATTTTGACTGACCCTAAGACTTCGGGCACTTGTAAGCCTCCTAATGATGAAATGGTAATATCTCCACTTTTGGAATGTTGGAGATTGCTTAAAGTTGCCGTTACACCCTATTTTGGCCAAAAACTGACTTTTTGCAAAAACGACCAAAATTCCCTTGAACCCATTTTAAGCCAAAAACCAATTCCCTGATAGAGGAAGCTTGATTGCACTTAGATTGATGATATTTTTCAAAATTACTGACTGGTTTTATCAAAAACATTGATCAAAAGACAATTTAGGCTTGATTGGGCCATAAGTAGGCAAAAGTCATGCAAAAATGCACATTGCCATGCAAACTTGCACCCAACTTGCAAAGTTGACACCTGGACCATTGGTCGCACGTGCACTCGCAAGTGCATTGTGCGGCCCACCTGGTATGCACGGCCGCACTTCCCCTCAACAAATAGGAATGAAAATTTTGCAAGGATGGGAAGGCTGTATTGGACAGAGGCGCAAGAAAGAAAGTGATACTCAACCCTAGCAGCTTCTTTTGGTTTTCTCTCTAAACTAGGAGTGCTTATAAAAGCACCCCTACCCCCCTCTTGGAAGGGGTTATGTAGCTTGACTTTTTCGCGCCTCCTTTCGGAAGCTTGGAAGAAAGCCCTATAGTTCGGACGCCTGCGGTTTTGAATCTAATCTCACAAGTGCAATATGAAATTGATAAATACCAAAGAGTCCAAATCCAGCAAATCTTTTGAAAATTTGATTTTGAATCAAAATGCCAAAATTGGACTGCTTTGCTAGATACGGAGTCGCCATTAAAATATTTTATTTTGAAAAAATTTAGAAAACCCATGACTTGTGCCAAAGGCCACGTGTCCGTCATCACCAAACTTGCCTCGGCTCGGGAACTTAGGCATAAGAGGGGAAGGTCATGAATTGAGCACCCTACTCGCCCGATCAAAGATCGGCCTCTACTAATCATGATATGATTTTTATCAACATTATATGCTCTTGTTCCAGTTATTTAAGCTAGCATTACTATTCGATGCGCACAAGCAAGTATAGACTAAAATTGCAAGAATTGGAACAACTCAATTTTCATGTTTGTTTTGTGAAAAGGATTTGATTTTGCCACCTCAAGTGGGCTTAATTTTTGCAAATTTACCACTCAACAAAGTGGGCTTAAAGCTGTGAATTTGCCACTAGACATAGTGGGCTTAAATGTACATTCGTTGAATTGTTCCAATTCAAGCAACGAGCCTTTATCCACAAGCATTCAAGCAGTTTAACAAGTAAGCATTTAGTCTCATGGTAAGCATGCTAGTCATGACAATCACTTACACTCATGCAAGTATGCTAAAGCACTAAAAACTCACCTAGTACTCCAAGCAAAGACAAAACAAAAGAGTTAGAAAAATACATGATTCCTAATTATACAAGATGACTAATGCAACACGTACAAAGAATGCAATTAATAGGCTCGGCTACTAATATGTCATATGGATCGATTTGATAACATGTGGTTAAACACGTATTCATCGAAGTATTGAAATGACAATGCAGTTTGAATGATGCGCCGAGTCTCGGTGCATGCAATACAAAATGAATAGATGCAAGCATAAGGTATGCTAATTGAAACATGTCCCTAATCTAACCATCAAAAGCAGTTAAATAAAAGGGAGAAAGACGTGGGGTTAGAAGACATATACATTATTACAATACACTCTCATGAAGGAGAGTCCGAATGAATAAACTAGCTAAGCTAATTAAGATAATTATTATAGCACAAATGAAATTAGCTAACTACTTAACTAATTATTACAACATTTGATTAAAAATTAACTAACTGTCTAAGCTAATTAATTAAGAATTTAACTAGGCTAAGCTAATTAAATATTACAACACAAACTAATTGGCTACAACTAATTAATTTACAACAAAATTTATTCACAACTATGACAATAATACTAATGAAACAATTAATTGCATTTGATAAGAGCATAATGGAAGATGGATGAAGGTTGCATGCGCATTGCTTGAAAGCTACTCTGTCTGCCTAGGCCATCTCTGTTTCACCTTCAACCATTGCCTTTGTTTCTACAAATCGCACTGCTGGCCACACACCAAGGGCCGGCCGTGCATCATTGATAGCCGGCTAGGTCTACAGATGACCAGCCGTGCATCAATTTGGTGTAAAGCTCTGTTTTTGTGTTCTGAGGTGAAATCAGTGCAGAAAGAGCATTCTTAAGCTTTGTTTGTCCTTCCTTCCTACTCTATCATGGGAAATCCTCGAGAGTAGGTTGGAATTAATTCCAAAGCCATCAGTGAGCAATATGATTGCTTGATGATCTCGGATTCAATTTTGGACAAAAATTGATAAAATGTAAAGAATAGGACCACCCCTCCCTCTTGTCATAGTATGAACTCAAAAAGGAAGGTTGCAATGCTTCAAGAATCATCAAAATGCTATGAATTAACATGTGATGACTCTTGACACAAGTAACTTGGCATAACGTCCAGCCAAGTTGAAGCAATTTAAGCCATTTTCTTTATGTGTGTTGATCCAAGTTTTAAACGAATTTTATTAGGCCTTGCCATTCTTTAGTCCATTTGTCCATGGTGATGTTAAAGTCCTCTAAACAAGAAGTAATGTTAAACAAGAGGTTCTTCTAAAGCATGAGAGAAAGACCACACCGTTGACAATGAATCTTCGAAAAGATTAAGCCACTAAGCGGGAACTTTTCTTACATGATTCGAACAACTTCAATTGGTTGAAATCATTCTCAAGTATGAAAGAGATGAATGATGGATTGATTATTAAACTTCTACTCTCAACATGGAAATGAGTAAAAACAAGCTATATAACGAGTAACAAGTTACATATGCTAACTTATGAGATCACAAATGTACTAAACAATACATGAACCAATTGAATAGGCTTGGACAACCTCAAAATAGCCCTTAATACATGGAAAATAGAGGTAGAACATGCATGAAAGGAGCTTAAAAAGCTAAACAATAAAGAAGAGAATTAAGGCTAGTAAGCAAGAATAAGAAGGGGTGGCTAACCCCTCCACTTTTGAAGCTTCAAAACATGATTTTTAGCCTTTCTAAAACTCTGAAAATTAGTGTGAATATCAAAGGAAAAGAGTGGAAAAGGGGAGGTTTGAGTTATAAGTAAAGGTATAGAAAGAGCAAGCTCTCTCTACCTACGTTACACGGACTCGGGTACGGGTGTCGGGTGCGGGTATGTATCTAAGAGTCAGACTCGTCAAATCTCTAAATGAGGGATATGCAGGTACGTCTGAAAAGTACCCAAAAATTAGATATGGGTACGTGGATACGGCTAAACAAAAATTAGTATAAATGCATTTAAATTGTAAAATAAATCAACTCTAAAATTATATGCCAACCAAATAGATAATTCATAAAACATCTAGCAAATGTAACTTCATTACATGCCACAAAAATAAATTATCCAAAAAACATATACCAAAATAAATTATCCAAAAAACATAATATCCTTAAAGGTCATGCATAGTTCTTGAAATGAAAAAACACAATTTCTTTGAAGTCTTCTACTCCTAAACCAAGAATAGATGACTACAAAGAAACTAGTTGACTATTTATCAAAACAAAAAAAAAAAAAAAAAAAAAAAACTAGTTGACTGTCACTCTTCTTCAATTGGTTTAATCTTCAACAACAACTTGCTGAGTTTCATTGTCATCATCAAAAGTCATGGTTTACATCTCCGGATCATCAAGGGAAATTTGCGCTAACTCCATTATGTCATGCCCTTCTATATCAAACAAATCTCCACCTATAAGGGAAAAAAAAACATAGAAAAATTATTTTTGGCCAGTCATAAATAATACTTGCATTACTATTTATTGAATTGAAAGTGAGTTAACTTACATATGTCCCAATATTTTGTGGGTCCTTCTTTATACTCCTTGTTCTTCCTTGACAATAGGCGAAGATTGCAATGCACAAACACCAAGTCTTCAGCTCTGCTTGTTGCTAGTTGGTTTCTCTTAACACTTTGAATCAGAGAATATGTACTCCAATTTCTCTCGCAACAAGAGGAAGATGCTGGCTGCACAAGCAATTTAAAAGCCAGTGCTTGTAGTAATGGTGCGGAAGCACCATGATTGGCCCACTATGAAAGAGGTTCCTCAAATATTCTTGCATCAATGACATGAGGTTGGTTGAAATAATCTGACCCACTAGAAAATGCTTCATATTCAGCATAAACTTTTCGTAAATCAGTTTGATTAGGAAACAACCTCTTCAACATTTACTTCTATTCATGGAGACTTCATGATCCTCATGTGGTGATATTCTTGGAATTCCATTACTACCATCTTGGAGCCAAGCATGACAGTAGTATTTTGGAACCAATGAATGGGCCATACAATGTAAAGGGGTATTACTTTTGTTCCATCTACTCTCCAAAATTTGGTGAATGACATTAAAGAATGTTGATTGACCAACAATTAAGTCTATCCCTTCACGGTCAAAGATGATTTTTTTCACACTCTCAATCATGGTATCCCACATGTCATATACCAGATGTAAAACAAGAGAATCTGTGTCAGCTTCCCTTAACATGTCAATGATAGGTTTAGTAAAGCTTATAAGGTAATCTATGCTATCCCACTATAAGTCATCTACAATGCATTGTTTTACCTCATGAGCTTTAATCTCAGCCACACTATTGCCATCTTCCCTATAAATTTTTCAGTTTGCATCCATCACCATTTTCTCAAGGGATCTCTTAACTTCCCTCAAACGTACAACCATGATGATGTTGGATGCAAACCTGGTTTCTGCTACACTCAACAATCTCAAAGTAGAATATTCATTGAAAATAGACAATGCCATGCTATGGTTGAGAATAAAATTACGAATATTCTGCACCTGAGAAACTAAATCTGAAATCCACTTACATTGATCATATTGAGCTGATTTATTTGGTGGGGTACACATGCTCTTCAATGCCAAATTCAAACTGTGCACCACACATGGAGTCCAGAAAATATGTGAATACTTGTTTTCAATGCTCAACCCAGCAGCTTTGTAATTGGATGCATTATCAGTTGCAATCTGCACAACATTTGCTTCCCCGACCTCTTTGTTGGCTTTAATGAACAAACTTGCAACATATTCTCTATCTTTTACAATTCCACTTGAATCAATAGCTTTGACAAACATTGCTCCTCCTGCAGATGATGCCATGACATTGATAAGAGGGCGTCGTTGCTTATCTTACCACCCATCAGAGAGTAATGAAACCCCTTTCTTGTGCCATGAATCTCTAATAGGTTGCAGTATGCGCTTTTTCTTGGGATAATAATGTGGTACGTAGCCTATCATATGAAGGAGGAGTGTAGCCCATCAAGCTGCTGTTTGCTAAAGACTGAGAATACTTCTGAAAGTAAGGTGACCTTGCCAGATTGAAAGGTAAGCCACTTGCATAGAACATTCGAGCACAATCTTTGTCAGCAATATCTCTTTGAGCAACATTAAATGACTTTTGCAAAGCACCTGGTGGAGCCATTCCCTTGCATTTTTTCTATTGCAGCAAGTCTGAGCCTTTTGGTAAAGTGAAAAATTCTGCTTTTTTTCTTGCATTTAATGCTTGTTGAGCTTTTCTCACTTCAGCATCATCATGCTTCTTCCTTATAGCTTCAACAACATCATCTCTTATGGATTTGCAAGGTTCAACTCCATGATTTGAAAGCTTCAACAGATGAGCTTTTACCTTTGTATATGACCCAGTTACTTTTTTGCTGCAGTAATTACAAGACCAGGTTCTATTTCCTCCTCCACCTAAAGCCACATTGAGAACCTTCACATGATTCTACAATGGCTTGTTATCAAACTCTGCTCCTTGACATGCTGCTAGACGTAAGGTTTGCTTTTGCTTGGCTGAAGATTGGGAGGAAAACATTTCCCCTGTAGATGAAATTAATAATGGAAGGAAGTTTTTGACAGATTTTTTTGGGGCTAAAGATACATACAGCCGAAGCCTCTGTTTTTTGGGAGGCTAAACTGTTATATGCAAAAAAAAAACATATACCGAGTGGAAGGTGAAAAGGTAAGAGTTGTTCGTATTCTTTGTACTCTTGGGAGTTGGTTGGTTTGTTTACACTCTTGGGAGTTGTTTATCAGAGTGATTAGAAGTTTGTGACTGGCAAGTAAAGCTTCCAAGGAAGGAAAGCAATTGATGGAACAAAAGGGGTAGATACAATGATTGTATTTTATTTGAATAATATTATCTGTATTAATTGATATATTAATTAGTGTATTAATAGATGATGTGGGCATAATTTTAAAAAATTTAAATCTTTATAATTTATATAATAGATGTGATAATAATTTTAAAATAATAATATTATAAATTGATACATTAATTAATATATTAATTAGTACATTTAAATGTTATTGTTGGTGACAGTTGGTGACTGTGTGTAGATGACAACAAAGAAATGAAATTTTTATAAGTGACGTACAGTAGCAAAGAACTGGCAACTTGTTCCAGTTCAACCAAAAAAAAAAGTGTTAGTATCTTGTTGGCATCTTGTTTGATTATATTTTTTTTTAAATTGTATTTTTTGTTTTTTAAATAATTTGTTACAGTTCTTTATTTAATCCAGATAGACAAATTATGCACTATTTATATTTATTTGGATTAGATGTATCTAAAACAAAAGATATGTGACTATTAAAATATTTTTTATCAATAATATTAAAACAACTAATTTGGTTTGATTTTTGAATTGAAAATAAATAAAAATTGAAATTTAAGATGTAATCAATTTGGAAATATTCGGGTTTACATGAAATTTTTTATTGAATCAATAATATTGGTTAAGTTTGCATACGCTCAATAAGTGGCAATGACAGTGTTGGTAGTATAGTGATGGAAGTTAGGGGGTGGTGGATCTGGTGATGGTAGTGGTATAGGTGGTTGTGGTGGTAGTAAAGGTAGAATGGGAGAGGTGGTTGGAATTGGTGGTGGTGGTGGTGGAGATCGTAGTAATAGTGTTGGTAGTATAGTGATGGAAGTTAGGAGGTGGTGGATCTGGTGATGGTAGTGGTATAGGTGGTTGTGGTGGTAGTAAAGGTAGAATAGGAGAGGTGGTTGGAACTGGTGGTGGTAATGGAGATGGTAGTAATAGTGTTGGTAGTATAATGATGGAAGTTAGGGGGTGGTGGATCTGGTGATGGTAGTGGTATAGGTGGTTGTGGTGGTAGTAAAGGTAGAATGGGAGAGGTGGTTGGAACTGGTGGTTGTGGTGGAGATGGTAGTAATAATGTTGGTAGTATAGTGATGGAAGTTAAGGGTGGTGGATCTGGTGATGGTAGTGGTATAGGTGGTTGTGGTGGTAGTAAAGGTAAAATGGGAGAGGTGGTTGGAACTGGTGGTGGTGGTAGGGTAGGACAGTGAAATTGGTGATGATTTTAGGATAACCAAGCTAGTGATGGTGGTGTTAATAGTATAGTGGAACTAGTGGTAGTGATAGCAATAGTGTTGTTGGTTAGGGTAGTAGAGCAAGTGGTGACGGTGTTAATATTTGTGGGGATATATTTTCTGAGTACCAACACGTGGCCAAGGTGACGCCGACGTGTCAGCTGAGGTGCCACGTGTCCTGGTTGTTATGCCGAGGTCATCTCGGATAGGCCAAGGTTACCTCCGAAGATATCGGAATCCGAGGTAAGCGGATGAGGGGCAAGAGTTCTAGAATGAGAAAAGACTTCAGTTTGTATTAAGATAAGACTCTTAGAGAGTTTATCCTAATCTTACTGGGAGTCCAAGATTAGCAGTAATCCTGAGTCCATAGAAGTTAGGCTTTTATTGGGACTAGGTTTATGTTGGCTATAAAAGAGAGGCACCCCTATGGGTCTAAGGTATGCTTTTATGCTCAAGCTTATGAGTTTAGCTATTGATTATCTTTGAGAGATATGGAGTACTGACTTGATCGTCGGAGTACCCCCGGATGGACGAGCCACAGCCGGAGACTCTTCTTTTTGTTGCAGGTCAGACAGGTGCCATCTATTCTGCCGGTGTTCTCCAGTTGAATACTAAGTTGGCAGTGTGGTCAGAAATTGACACGCACAATTTGGCGCCGTCTGTGGGAAAGAAAGAAGAATAGATGGCCAATAAAAAAAAGAAGAATAGATGGCCAACGACGAACAAAAGGATTAGATTGGAGACAACGCTCTTGCTGGGAGTAGGAGACCTATCAACCTCGACGTTGAAGGGGACGACCGCAACACAGAAACTCGTGACCAGAGTCACGGAATGAAAGACGCCGCCCAGAAAGGTGACGCACCAAAGACAACAGATCGAAGCGGATACTACAACGAAGATGACCTCCAGGTATGGAAGGATAGATACCTGCGGAGGAACGAAGACCCTTCCAGAAGGAATGCAAAGACAGGGGGCATGAGCACTCCCAAGGAGATAACATTCAAGTATAGAAAAACTCATCATAAGTGAGCAGATCTCGGATTCCAGATCCTGGATCCCGGATCCTAGAAGACAAGATCTCGGCACTTAAGTCCAAGAAGAGAAGAGCTCAGTGAGCAGATCTCAGATCCCAGAAGATAAAAAAAGAAAACACACAAGGTTGGACTGCAGTTAGCCAGGTTGAAGACCTTTTATAAGGTTCGCAAAGGAGTATGTGGAAGCCATGCAGGGGGCAGAGAGAAGAAGAATATGTTTACCACTTGTTGAAATTTGCAGCAATTTACAAGTTGGTTAAACCGATATGATGTTTACCACTTGTTGAAATTTGTAGCAATTTACAAGTTGGTTAAACCAATATAATGTTTAACACTTGTTGAAATTCTGTGTGAATTTACAAGTTGAAGTTAAACCGAGATGATGTTTAACACTTGTTGAAATTCTGTGTGAATTTACAAGTTGAAGTTAAACCGATGTGATATTTAACACTTGTTGAAATTCTGTGTGAATTTACAAGTTGAAGTTAAATCGAGGTCATATTTAACACTTGTTGAAATTCTGTGTGAATTTACAAGTTGAAGTTAAACCGAGATGATGTTTAACACTTGTTGAAATTCTGTGTGAATTTACAAGTTGAAGTTAAACCGATGTGATATTTAACACTTGTTGAAATTCTGTGTGAATTTACAAGTTGAAGTTAAACCGAGGTCGTATCGGAAGAAGATTGGTTTAAACACTTGTTGAAATTCTGTGTGAATTTACAAGTTATAGTTAAACCGAGGTCGTATCGAAAGGAAGATGGTTTAACACTTGTTGAAATTTTGAGAAAAATTTACAAGCTGAAGTTAAGCCGAGGTTATGATAAAGGATGATGGTTAAAACACTTGTTGAAATTTTTGAGAAAAATTTACAAGTTAAATTCCAGGTTGTCAAAACTTGAAATATGGAAAACTGAAGCCTTGATAGAAGACATTGAGAAAGTGACAAGTCCTAAGCAACACTTGTGAAAATATTTGTTACAATATTTTCAAGTGTTAGGACAAGGCCGAGATGAGCAAGATTAGAAATTGTGACAGATGTATTTTGCTTGAAGAGATTGTACAGTCAAGGTGTACTTTGAAGACATGCAAATTATTCTAAGTGTAGAATCATACAAGAGCAGAAAAAAGAAGACATTCATTCAAAGAAGAAATTAGATAAATGCATTTAAAGAAGAAAGAAGGCACTTCGGCCTGAATATTGAAAAATAAATTATTCAGACTACAAAAATGGCACGTCGGCCGGATTAAAAGCATACAAAGAAGGACAAAGTACAAGGTACAAGGTACAAGGAGTAAAAGAAGGAAACAAAACTACTTGGCATCAATGGCAGGATATAGAAGACAGTTGGGAAGACTTCTCAGCAGCCTTCTCAGCCTCGAGCTCAGCATCGATCTCCCGAAGAGTTTGATCAAAGCCTTTCTTGGCGATTGGCACCTCGGAGTTTGAAGGCAAGGATTGAAAGCAAGAATCTGGAAAAAGACACAGAAAACAGAAACAAGAATGTAATTCGTAATCAAGAATGGTGATGAAGCTATCAGGAAATCAAGACAAAAAGATTGCACAGGTGTGTCAAGCCAAGAACAGGGGCAGAAATCAACAGATGTGTGAACAGTGTGTATTCAAGAAGATGATTTGGAAGCAACAGGTAAAACAGCAATGGTGATTAACAATGAAGCAGAGCTTCTTGGAAAGCAACAAGAAATAAAACTAGGAGGAACAGTGACTTACCAGAAAGAGGGAAGCCAGAATGAGAATTGCCGAAGTTTGACGACGGATGCGAAAATGACAGAATGACGTAAGCTTCACCGGAGGAGAGGAACGAAAACAGTTGCAGAGCTTGAAAGCTTGGAACAATGACAGATTTAAGCAAAAGAGCTAGAAAGAGAAAAAGCTAGAAGATTG
The DNA here is from genome assembly GCA_036172215.1 of Camellia granthamiana. Lineage (NCBI taxonomy): Eukaryota > Viridiplantae > Streptophyta > Magnoliopsida > Ericales > Theaceae > Camellia > Camellia granthamiana. The sequence goes on along the minus strand of JAXFYN010000033.1, from coordinate 304,053 downwards.
AATGAAAAAAGAGAAAAATCAGAGTCAAGAAGACGACAAAGTTCAAGAATAAAGCCAAGTGCACAGGCACTAAGTAAGTATGTGAGGAACAAGAAAGTAATGACTTAGACACGATGCTAGCAACAGAAAGCGGATATGGCAAGAACAGTGCCAGGCGTTCAAACAATTCAAAACTTGAAAACAGACGAAAATAGAAGACAACAGAGGGCAAGTAAACGGATTCAGAAGAGTTATGAAAGATTGAGCTTAATAAAAGAGTTTATGAACCTACCAAGAGAAATGAACGCCGATATGAAGATCGCCGGAGTCAAATAGATGACTGGAAGTCGGGAACCCACCGAAGAATGTGAGTGGAGCAGTTGCAAAGCTCTTAGAGTTTACGAATTAATGGAACAAGAACCTCGGCTAGGAGGTGTGATCTCGAGCAGCTTGGAAAGCATGAAGCTTGATACTTGACAGAAGTGGACAGTAAAGTCCAGGGAACTTTGAGGTCGGCGAGTTTGATCTCGGACAGAGGGGCACAGATGAACGAACAGTGTAGGTTCCATCACCTCAGAATGCCGAGGTAATAGAACCTAGGGGGCAGTTGTAGGGATATATTTTCTGAGTACCAACACGTGGCCAAGGTGACGCCGACGTGTCAGCCGAGGTGCCACGTGTCCTGGTTGTTATGCCGAGGTCATCTCGGATAGGCCGAGGTTACCTCCGAAGATATCGGAATCCGAGATAAGCGGATGAGGGGCAAGAGTCCTAGAATAAGAAAAGACTTCAGTTTGTATTAAGATAAGACTCTTAGAGAGTTTATCCTAATCTTACTAGGAGTCCAAGATTAGCAGTAATCCTGAGTTCATAGAAGTTAGGCTTCTATTGGGACTAGGTTTATGTTGGCTATAAAAGAGATGCACCCCCATGGGTCTAAGGTATGCTTTTATACTCAAGCTTATGAGTTTAGCTATTGATTATCTTTGGGAGATATGGAGTACTGACTTGATCGTCGAAGTACCCCCGGGTGGATGAGCCACCGCCGGAGACTCTTCTTTTTGTTACAGGTCAGACAGGTGCCATCTATTCTGCCGGTATTCTCCAGTTGAGTACTAAGTTGGCAGTGTGGTCGGAAATTGACACGCACAGTATTTATATTTTAGACAAGCTTCTTTCAGTTTTGCATGGTATTGTAAGGTCCAATTTTTGGGCTAATTCAAACTCATGTCGGCGATTTGAATGAGACTTAAACACTCCTAAATGTTTATCTTGTAAGAACATCTCTAATCATTCATATTTTCTTTCATTAAATTTAATTTGATGCAAAAATGTTCAAAATTTAAATTTGATGAAATTTTAAAAAGATGAATAATATTAGATGATTTCTTTCATAAAATTTGATGAAAAGAATTTATGTTGATTGATTTATTGTTTTGTTTATTATTTAAAAATTTAGATCACCTCATTAAGTAAATAAAAATTGAAATTTTTTTAATGAAAATTTAGATCACCTCATCTTAGTTATGTTATTGTGTTTTAGGTATGATTAGTTTTTTTTTTTTTTTATAATTATGATAGTATTATAAGTATGACTCATGAGATATTTGGTTACATTTTATATGGTGTTTAGTTATGATTTTTTTATAAAATTTATAATTATGATTCAAAAAATATAAAGACAATGTCTCTTCAAATATATCAATTGCTATTGGGCCATACAGTTGGCACATCATTTAAGGCGATTTGGAGGGGAAAAAAATTAATGGATGAATCATTTTTTTATAAAACATATTAAATATATTTTTATTACAATATTACGTATTTTTATAGTGATGTTACACATATTATGGTTAAAAATATTTAAATATAAAACATGTAACATTATAAAAAAATAATCTTGTTTGGTTTCATATGGTTCCATTTTTTTGAATTTAATTTTTAAAAAATTAAGGTGCATCTAAAGAGTAAAAAATTTGTTTAAAATATTAAAAAAATTCACTAAAAATAAAAATTCAATTCAAAAAACAAGGTAAATCACTCTGTTTGATTTTAATTTTTAGAATTTACTTTTCTGAAAATTCTTTTTTATTGTTTTTCGTATTTTTTTTTGTTCTTACTAATTTTTTTTTAACATTTTAAGCAATTTTTTTTAACATTTTAAGCAATTTTTAAAATTTTTTTTTTTAGATACACCTAACATTGTATAATTGTTTGTGAAAAAAATCATTAAAAAATTCACTAAATACCAAAAATATATTTAAAAAAATGAAATTTCAGTATAATTTTTTGTATTTTTATGTATTTATTAATTTTTTAAAATATTTTTTCACAAATATTTTACTTTTTAGATACATTTAAGTAAGGTGTATCTAAAAAGTAAAAAAAATACTTAAAATATTCACTAAAAAAAAAGAGTTAATTACCTAAAAGTCCTATCTATATATTTGGTGGTAGCTTAGGTCCTATCAAAAAGTTTTTGAACCAATAAGTCCCATTTAGAGATAAAAAGACGTTTTTGCCTTTTAACATAAACAACTGTATATAAAATTCCATTCACGTTATTGTTAACAAATCAGTTATGGAAGTAGCTGAAGATTCGAATCGTGAACGATCTTGAAGGATTTATTGCTTTGGTTCGCTATTATACGTAATTGATTTCTCGATTTTGATTCGAATAGGAAAGGATTTTGAAGGATTTCTTAGTTTGGTTCGCATTTTGAGTTGAAATTTGTGGGAGTTTGTTATGTGCGATTTCGATTCGTAAATTGAAGAATTGATTTACTGGATATTTGATCTTCGATCTGTTGATATGTATGTATTGTTTTGATTTTGTATATTATATTTTTGCTGGATATTTGATCTTCCATTCACGTTATGTTTTGTAAATTGAAGACGTGTTTTGCTGGATGATTTCTCGGTTTGGTTATTTATTTTTATGAATTGGAAACGTGATTTGTGAAGTATTTGTATTGTTATGAAGTTTTTTGTTCTGGTGTTTATTGTTATGAAGTATTTGTGAAAACTGAGAAAGTTCTTAGTATTGTTCTGGTTTGATTGATGCGATCTTTTTTTCTTGTTTAGATTGAAAGATGAGTGAAGGTTGTGCAAGTGCGCCTATTTTTTTTTGTTGTGCAAGTATAATGGTTGCACATTTGCAATTAAGATTGATCAAAATGTTACATATGATCAATTGGTTGAGAAGCTATGTTTGAAATGGGATAATTTGCAATCTGATAATATTTGTCTATCTTACTCATTACCTGGACATCCTAATTGTACGTTGGACAACAATGAGGAGTTAGATTTGTTGTTGGCATTAGTTGTGCATTTTGATTCAAAGTGTATTGATGTTGTTGTGCGAGTAAAAGACTCAACCATTGACTGTGGTTATCTGAACAACAGATTGGATTATGGAGAAAGAGAGTCAATGTTGGATCTTGAAGTTTGTGATATTGCATTGTCTCATGACAGCAGTAAGTATGTGAACTTGTCAAACAGAGCATCTACATCTTCCAAAAGGAATTCGAGGTTGGAGGTTGAAGAAGAGGTTGATATGTTATCATCATTTTGTCGACACAAGGGAAAAGTATTGTTGTTTGCTGGTTGGGCAGTTAGTATTACACATGTAGGACAGAAATTTGAAGGTGGAATTGTTGAATTTCGTGATGCATTGTCGAAGTTTTCTATTAAGTGTGGATTTGAGTTCATATTTGTTAAGAATGATAAAGTTCATGTTACTGCACAATGTTTGTTTAGAGAGACAAAAGGTTATATGTGGAATGTTCATGGTAGAATGAAGAATGCTAATGGGTTCTTTTATATAAGGAAGTTGAACAATGTCCACACATGTGGTGCTGAAGTACGCACGATGACTCATTCTCGTATGAGTTCTGATTTAGTTGCTGATTTGATTGTTGAAGGTGTTCGTGATAATCCATTGACACGTCCAGTTCATGTTGTTCGGGATTTTAAGTTGGGGTATTGGCTGAGAGTTAGTTATCGTCAAGCTTGGTTGGGGGTAGAAAAAGCAAAAGGTGAGATTTTTGGAGACTACTTAATGTCATTTGACCAGTTAAGATGGTATGTGGATGTTGCAAAGAGTTGCAATCCAGGGAGTTACATTGAGTTGGAGTGTGATGATGATACTAAACGGTTTAAGAGATTATTTGTTTCTTTTCATGGTTCCATTAGTGGATTTGATTATTGTTGACCTCTCTTATTCCTTGATGGCACATTTTTGAAAGGAAGATTTAGAGGAAATTTACTTGCTGCTACAGGAAAAGATGGAAATCAAGGTACATAAGAAATTTGTTTTCTCTGTTCTGAAATTGAGAAAGTTCTCAGTTTAGAAATATGATTGAATGTTTTAAATTTTATATAATATTGTTGTTGTATATGCATTTTTTATTTTTTCAGTTATTCATTTTAGTGTTTGATATTTTGAATGTTAGAGTGTTACCATTTTCTAAGAATAATATAATATTTTCATTTTTTCTGTTTTGTACATGCAGGGTTCTTTCCTGTTTGTTTTGCAGTTGTTGGCTCAGAGAATCAAGATAATTGGCGCTGGTTTTTGGAGCATTTGAGTAGAATTGTTTCACCAGAACGAAATGTTACATTTGTGTCAGATCGTAATCTTGGATTAGTTGAAGTATTGCCAAAGGTTTTCCCAATGGCTTTCCATGCTTATTGTTTATATCATTTGAAGATGAACTTGAGGCATCATTTGCGTGGTATGTTTCGTGGATTGAAAGAAAAGTTGATCACTTTGTTTGGGAAATGTGCATATGCTCCAATTGAAGAAACATTTCATCAATGTTTGGTTGAGTTAAAGACTGAAGGTGGGTTAAAAGTTGAGAACTTTTTAGATGACATACCATATGATCATTGGAGTAATGCATACTTTCGAGGGCAATGCTTTGGAGAGATGTGGTCAAATGTAGCTGAATCTTTCAATTCATGGATACGAGAGGAACGCCACTTGCCTATCACAAAGTTGATTGATAGTGTAAGAATTAAGTTGATGAGGAAAATTGCTAAGAGGAGGGAACTTGTTAATAAGTGGAATGGTTTGATTTGCCCTAAAATGGAGTCCAAGTTGCATGATGGTTTTAATACTTCGAGGCCATGGATTGTTAGTTCATCTGGAAATGATGTCTATGAGGTGCATTCACATCCATCTGTTTCAGTTGACATTAGTAGACGAATATGTTCTTGTGGCGAGTGGCAGTTGAAAGGGTTTCCCTGCGCACATGCAGTTGGTGCTATACAAAAGAGTGGACATGATTTGAGTTTATTTGTTGATCAATACTTCTATGTTCAAAGTTATCGAGAGTGCTATTCTTTTCCCATATATCCTGTTCCTTCAATTTGGAAACCAGATTGTAATGTTGATGGTGATAGTGAAGTTGTTCTTCCTCATTTGTCTAAGAAGCAACCAGGAAGGCCAAATAAGAAGATGATTCGTTCAAATGGTGAGAAAGTGAGGCAAATTACTTGTAGTAGATGTCGAAAGGTTGGCAATCACAATAAGAAATCGTGTAAGGAGGCTTTGTGATTTTTTGTAGTTGCTTTGTGATTGTAAAAATTTCGTATTCATAAATTTCTTGAAGTAGCAGTTTGTGCTGTTGAGCACTGAGTAATAATCTTCTATGTTTTTGAATAAAGTGACATTGAATTGAAAGTGAAAATATTCTTAGTTTCAGATTTTAATTTTGAAATTGTTTGTGATAATATTGTTTGGTTGGCTTTTGGAAATAAACTTGACTGTTGAATGTTTGTTTTGCAGATTGTGTGAATACTGTATAAAAGTGAACATATTCTCAGTTTAAGTTTTTAGTTCAAAATAGCTGATTTTGTGATAATAGTGTGAGGCTCTTGTTATGAATTGGAACTAGTTATAAATGTGATGAATTGAATGAGTGTGAATTAATATTCTAAATAGATGTGGTTAATGCTTTATGTTTTGATTAAAGTAACAGTGGACTGTAAGTGAAAATATTCTTTATTTCGAATTTTAGTTTTTCATATTGTGATATTATTGTGAGGCAGCAAATAAATTGTTGTGATAATGTTGTTTGGTTGGCTTTCAGAAATAAACTTGACTGTTGAATGTTTGTTTTGCAGATTATGTGAATACTGTATAAAAAGTGAACATATTCTCAGTTTAAGTTTTTAGTTCAAAATAGCTGTTTTTGTGATAATAATGTAAGGCTCTTGTTATAAATTGGAACTAGTTATAAATGTGATGAATTAAATGAATGTGAATTAATATTCTAAATAGATGTGGTCAATGCTTTATGTTTTTATTAAAGTAACAGTGGACTGTAAGTGAAAATATTCTTTGTTTGGAATTTTAGTTTTTCAAATTGTCATAATATTGTGAGGCAGCAAATAAATTGTTGTGGTAATATTGTTGTTTGAAAATTGAGTGATCTGTATAAAACTGAAAATATTCTTAGTTTTAAAGTTTCTAAGTTTGAAAATAAGTGATTGAAACAACAGTAAAGTTTTGTGTCCACTATTTTCACATGTAATACTATTTTCGCTTTTGCTATATAGTAGTGTGAGGAACAGGATAATAGAAATTGAGAATATGGACAAAAACATCAACAAAGCTCGGGTGCATATATCTTTGAGAGTATGACAAAATATTCCATTACACATCATAAAAATTGTAATATGTTTGTTAGGTAATATGCTTGGAACTATTAACAAAAACATTAGTCATTGTTTCAGAGTGTTACAAAAAAGAGTTCATTGAGTTACACATCAAAAAAGATTTCATTGAAGGTTGCAATCTTGACTCTACTTGACTTTGATTGATCTTTGTGGATCACTGAGGAACTCATGTACCATGTCTGCTCTGAGTCTTGTGGATGTGCCTGGTGATAATGTGTTTGGAATTGGTTGATACCTCATGTATTGTCTTATGATGTAGCAAACAATAATTCCACAGTCATTCCTGCAGATATCATTTTTGACACAGTTAGGGAAAAAAGAAATTTTTTTTGAAAAAGATATTAAAATTTGTTAGTTAGAATAAATTAACATACGTCATTGCTTCTTGTTGAGGGCTGTCTTTGACTGATTCAATCTTGACATCAGGATTCCAGGCTTTTTCTGCTTGACAAGGTGTATCCTTTATGTATTGATGGATGATTTTTTTGCTGTAAAAAACATCAACATAAAGTATGTAATGATTTACATCTGATTATTGTAATGCTAATCTGAAATTGTTCTTACTAGTTGATTTGCAACATTGTAGTGCTTGTCCTTTCCTTTTCTTGGTCTCAAAGAGTTGAAATGTTTCCAAGTCCCCAAGTGTTTGTCGATAACAAGTAATGTCCAATGATTGAAATTGTGGATGGGGATATGGATGTATCGACATGGGAGGGATTCTTACAAAGTATTTTTCAAAATATTTTTCCTTTGTTTTGAAGTTTTCTTCTTCAACATTGGCTGTTTTTTACAAAACATATGTGAATATTCACAGTAATGGTACGAACTCAATATTCATGTCGATTAACTACGATTAACATATGGATGTATCGACATATGTGAATATTCACAGTAATGGTTCGATCTCAATATGTGAAAAGCAACAAAACATGATTAACTACGATTTGTCACTCAAATTGTTTTGAAATCTGAGTATATTCCTAGCAATGGCACCAAAATCAAAATTTGAGAACATTCACAAGAATGATAACAAACACAAAAAATCTACTTTGAAACCAAAATTGAATGGAAGATAAAGTATAGAATTGACACATGCACATTGATTCCTTACCCAATATAGACTTGACAGTATGAAACAATTGCCATTGTGCTCTGCTCCATCACCAGAATTCTGTGCTTGTAGTTCTCTTTGAAGAATCTCAGCATATGCATCAATTGTCTATCAAATTGAAACACAAAAGTGATGTTAACAAATTAATAAGAAGTTTTTCAGTGTTAAAATGTTATAAATATTATACGTACACAGCTGGATATGTCTGTCCCTTTTACCAAGTTCTTGATATCATTAATAAACACACAATTTTCATATCTTGTGCCAAACCATATACAAGCACTACAAAATAATAAAAAATGTGTTAATAAGTAAGTCAAAATATTTTTAGAAAATAGAGCTATTTCTCAGTTTCATTTCATATATTTGTACTACATGAAAAATTGAAAGATTTATGTAAGATTATACCTTGATTCTGTTTGCTTTTCTTTCTAAAGAATTTGTAGTTTATAATTATCTTCAAGAGGTAGGAATTGAGCCACAACATACTTGTTTGAAATTGTCTCATCTTTGTATTCCTTCTCTGTCTCAACTTTAACTTTCTTGCCTCTATACTCATAATCTGACACCTCAGTAGTCTTCCTTGCTTTAGCTTTGATATTTTTAATCATGGAATTCTGCAGATTTGTTTGTCTTGATTATGTCAGATCATCGGCTTTTATTGCACAAACTTGTTGGGTTAAGTCATGGACTTCTTCCTCCAGTAACTGATTCTGGAACTGAGAATTTTGACAATCTTTCACATTTGTATTTGTCTCACAATGTTTTGTTGCAAAAGGCTGTTGCGTTATCTCATGGACCTCTTTCTGATGGAGCTCTTTGTCCACAATTTCAGAATTTTCATGGACCTCTTTCTGATGGAGCTCTTTGTCCACCACTTCAGAATTTTCATGGACCTCTTTCTGCAGCACTTGAGAATTTTCATTATTTATTGTATGACCTTCATTCTTTCCATCTGTCCCAGAATGTTTTACTGCACAAACTTCTTGGGTTATCTCGTGGACCTCTTTTTCAACCAATTGGTTATGCAATCGAGAATTTTCATCTTTCAATTGTTTTATTTGTGCTGTGAGTAGCCTGTTATCCTCTTCAAGTTTATTTATGTAGATGGTCTTCACTGTGTTGTCTAGTTGCAAATTGTTGTTCTCAGTTTGAAGTTTCTCAAGTGTTTGTTGATGAATTTGTTCTTCTCTCTCAGGTGCATCATTGAGTATAATGTTGCAGAAGTCATTAAAGTCTTCATTTGCTGGCTTTTGTTCTTGGTGGCAGTTTTCACTATATTGACCATCTTCTTATTCATCTTCATCTTCTTCAGAATTTTCAGCATCTTGTTTTTGTTGTTCTTGTTCTTGTACTTCTTGTTCTTTTTCTTCAGCATCTTCTTCTTCAGCATCTTCAGCATTTTCAGCATCTTCTTTTTCTTCTTCTTCAGTGTCATCAAGTTCTTCATCACTTTCCTCATTCAATTGAGCAGTAGTTACCTGTAGGTCAACATACAATAGATATTAGTTTTTGAAATAATTGAAATTTAGGAAACTAAAAAGTTTCTCAGTAATAATTCAGTGTATAAAAATAGGGATTTTTCCCAACTTGAATTGAAATTCAAATGAGATGAGGATGTGACCTGTCTTGTTGTCAGCTGATGTAGTGATATGACTTTCATACGTTTATGTAATTTGGAAAGATTCCACTTGATCACCCTTGGGCATGCTTTGCTAAGTTCAGGGTGGATGATCAGTGTGTGCTCACATAACCAATACTACAAAGCAAATGTAAAGAATTTTTGTCATTTGAATAAGAAGTAATACTATCTGTTATTAACAACAAACTAATAGAATAGAGTAAAGATGTGACTTACTAAGAGAGCCATAACACATCCTGTGACTTTAGCTGGATTTTTGTGGTATTTTTCAATTGAAGACATCAGTGTGTTCCTTATTGCTTCAGCCCAATTGTATTTTCTCATTGAGTTTATGTCTTCCATGTAATTAAGAAATACCCAACCAACTGTTGTTCCTAATGTAGAGAAAAAAAGCTTCAAACAAGTATACATACACAACATCCTTATCACATCTTCAGTGTCTTCTTTCTTCTTGCCTTTCAATGCTTTTTGCAACAAGTTGGTGATGGTTGTGCTCGATAGCGTTTCAGTTTGTATGTGTTTTCTTGTCAGAAATGATGATCTGCTTTTATTTCCATAACCAAGATGTATCGGCTCATCTCCACAAGATATACCAAAGATGGACTTGATGTCTTCTGTTGTTAGCTTTACAGTTTCTAGTCCTAACTGGAAAGAACCACTGCTGCCTGGCTGGTATGTTTGAATTATTTTCAGTGAAATGTCATCATATTTGCTGCATTGTTTACAATTCATCTTGTTTTTCAATATTGCATCAAACAATGCCCAAAATGGGGTTTTCTTCAAGGCATTAATATGCTCATTCCTGAGTTTGATGCGCTGTAATAGCTTCACTATTGCCACCATGTTTGATCTGAAAGTTTGTTCTTGTACTTTTTGTTCTTCTTCTTCAGCATCTTCTTCTTCAGCATCTTCTTGTTCTTCGTCTTCAGTATTTTCAGCATCTTCTTTTTGTTCTTCTTCAGTGTCATCAACTTTTTCATCACTTTCCTCACTGAATTGAGCAGTAGTTACCTGTAGGTCAACATACAATAGATATTAGTTTTTGAAATAATTGAAGTTTAGGAAACTAAAAAGTTTCTCAGTAATAATTCAGTGTATAAAAATAGGGATTTTTCCCAACTTGAATTGAAATTCAAATGAGATGAGGATGTGACCTGTCTTGTTGTCAGCTGATGTAGTGATATGACTTTCATACGTTTATGTAATTTGATAAGATTCCACTTGATCACCCTTGGGCATGCTTCGCTAACTTCAGGGTGGATGATCAGTGTGTGCTCACACAACCAATACTACAAAGCAAATGTAAATAATTTTTGTCATTTGACTAAGAAATAATACTATGTGTTATTAACAACAAATTAATAGAATAGAGTAAAGATGACCTTACTAAGAGAGCCATAACACATCCTGTGACTTTTGCTGGATTTTTGTGGTATTTTTCAATTGAAGACATCAGTGTGTTCCTTATTGTTTCTGCCCAATTGTATTTTCTCATTGAGTTTATGTCTTCCATGTAATTAAGAAATACCCATCCAACTGTTGTTCCTAATGTAGAGAAAAAAAGCTTCAAACAAGTATACATACACAACATCCTTATCACACCTTCAGTGTCTTCTTTCTTCTTGCCTTTCAATGCTTTTTACAACAAGTCTATGATGGTTGTGCTCGATAGCCTTTCAGTTTGTATGGATCTTCTTGTCAGAAATGATGATCTGCTTTTATTTCCATAACCAAGATGTATTGGTTCATCTCCACAAGATATACCGAAGATGGACTTGATGTCTTCTGTTGTTAGCTTTACAGTTTCTGGTCCTAACTGGAAAGAACCACTGCTGCTTGGCTGGTATGTTTGAATTATTTTCAATGCAATGTCATCATATTTTCTGCATTGTTTATAATTCAGCTTGTTTTGCAATATTGCATCAAACAATGCCCAAAATGGGGTTTTCTTCAAGCCATTAATATGCTCATTCCTGAGTTTGATGTGCTGTAATAGCTTCACAATTGTCCCCATGTTTGATCTGAAAGTTAATCTCCATTCTCTACACTTTCCCTTTTGCTTTTTATCCGTTGAAGTTGATTTTGTATGCTTTCTTATCATTTTCTTTGCATTACTTTTTAGTCTTGGGGTTTTCATGAGTTGCTTTCCTGTACGGAAAATCAACATAGACAAGATATAAATACTGAGAATGTTCCCTAAAAGAATCAATCCAATGTCATTCTCATGAAGTCTAAGTTTGATGACATTCATGGCTATAAAAACAAAATCAACATTGAAAGTTAAATTGAAAGCAAGAGAAGATTATTAACTAGGGTTTTTCACTCAAATTGATTCAGAATATGAGAACATTCACAACAATCGCAGCAAAAATCAACATTGAAACTTAAATTGGAAGCAAGAGAACATGATTAACTAGGGTTTTCAGTCTAATTGATTGAAAACTTGAGAAAATTGACAACAATCATGTCAAACTCAATATTGAAACCTAAATTGAAATAGAGAGAATATGATTAAGTCTGGGTTTTCACTCAAATTGGCTAAGAATCTGAGAACATTAACACAATCGAATGAAAATCAAAATTGAAACCTAAATTGAAGGCAATAGGATATGATTAACTAGGGTTTTATTCAAATTGATTCAGATTGAAACCCAAATTGAAACCAAGAGAATATAATTCACTAAGGTTTTTTTACTCAATTTTTCTAAGAATATGAGAACATTCACAGCAATCACAGCAAAATCAACAATGAAAGCTAAATTGAAACCAAGAGAATATGATTAACTAAGGTTTTTCACTGAAATTAATTGAAAATAGGAGAACATTGACAGCAATGGCACCACACTCAACATTGAAACTTAAATTTAAAGGAATGGGATATGATTAAGTAGGGTTTTTCACTCAAATTCATTCAGAATATGAGAACATTCACAGCAATAGCAGCAAAATCAATATTCAAACTTAGATTGGGGAGCAAGAGAACATGATTCACTAAGGTTTTTTTACTCAAATCGTCTAAGAATTTGAGAACATTCATAGGAATCATATCAAAATCAACATTGAAAGCTAAATTTAAACCATAGAATAAGATTCACTAAGGTTTTTTACTCAAATTGTCTAAGAATTTGTGAACATTCACAGGAATCGTGCCAAAATGAACATTGAAAACTAAATTGAAACCAAAGAATAAGTTTCACTAAGGTTTTTTACTCAAATTGTGTAAGAAACTGAGAACATTCACTGGAATCATACCAAAATCAACATTGAAAGCTAAATTGAAACCAAAGAATAAGATTCACTAAGGTTTTTTACTCAAATTGTCTAAGAATTTGAGAACGTTCACAGGAATCATGCCAAAATCAACAATGAAAGCTAAATTGAAGCCAATATAATATGATTAAGGTTTTTGACTAAAATTGATTGGAAATGTGAGAACATTGAGAGCAATGGTACCACACTCAACATTGAAACCTAAATTGAAAGGAATAGGATATGATTAAGTAGGATTTTTCACATAATTTTAGTAAGAATCTGAGAACATTAACAGCAATGGTACCCAAATCAACATTGAATCCTAAATTGGAAGTAACAGAAGTTGATTAATTAGGGTTTTTCACTCATATTCAATATGAATCTGAAAACATTAACAGCAATGGTACTAGAATCAACATTGAAACCTAAATTGAAAGTAAGAGAGCATGATTAACTAGGGTTTTTCACTCAAATTCACTAAGAATTTGAGAATATTAACAGTAATCGCACCAAAATCAACATTGAAACCTAAACAGAAAGCAAGGCAACATGATTAAGTAGGGTTTTTCACTCAAATTCACTAAGAATCTGAGAATATTCACAGCAATCGCACCAAAATCAACAATGAAACCTAAACAGAAAGCAAGGCAACATGATTAACTAGGGTTTTTCACTCAAATGCACTAAGAATCTGAGAATATTCACAGCAATGACACCAAAATCAACATTGAAACCTAAACAGAAAGCAAGGCAACATGATCAACTAGGGTTTTTCACTCAAATTGACTAAGAATCTGAGAATATTCACAGCAATCGCACCAAAATCAACAATGAAACCTAAACAGAAAGCAAGGGAACATGATTAACTAGGGTTTTTCACTCAAATTCACTAAGAATATGAGAATATTCACAGCAATCGCACCAAAATCAACAATGAAACCTAAATAAAAAGCAAGGCAACATGATTAAGTAGGGTTTTTCACTCAAATGCACTAAGAATCTGAGAATGTTTACAGCAATCGCACCAAAATCAACAATGAAACCTAAACAGAAAGCAAGGGAACATGATTAACTAGGGTTTTTCACTCAAATGCACTAAGAATCTGAGAATATTCACAGCAATGGCACCAAAATCAACATTGAAACCTAAATAGATAGCAAGTGAATATGATTAACTAAGGTTTTTCACTCAAATTGACTAAGAATCTGAGAATATTCACAGCAATCGCACCAAAATCAATAATGAAACCTAAACAGAAAGCAAGGCAACATGATTAAGTAGGGTTTTTCACTCAAATTCACTAAGAATCTGAGAATATTCACAGCAATCGTACCAAAATCAACAATGAAACCTAAACAGAAAGCAAGGGAACATGATTAACTAGGGTTTTTCACTCAAATTCACTAAGAATCTGAGAATATTCACAACGATCGCACCAAAATCAACATTGAAACCTAAATAGATAGCAAGTGAACATGGTTAACTAAGGTTTTTCACTCAAATTGACTAAGAATCTGAGAATATTCACAGCAATCGCACCAAAATCAACATTGAAACCTAAACAGAAAGCAAGGCAACATGATTAACTAGGGTTTTTCACTCAAATTCACTAAGAATCTGAGAATATTCACAGCAATGGCACCAAAATCAACAATGAAACCTAACAGAAAGCAAGGCAACATGATTAACTAGGGTTTTTCACTCAAATTCACTGAGAATCTGAGAATATTCACAGCAATGGCACCAAAATCAACAATGAAACCTAAACAGAAAGCAAGGGAACATGATTAAGTAGGGTTTTTCACTCAAATTCACTAAGAATGTGAGAATATTCACAGCAGTCGCACTAAAATCAACATTGAAACCTAAATAGAAAGCAAGAGAACATGATTTTTGTGGCATTACAATGAATGTTCTCAGATTCACAAACAAAAACAAAAACAAAAGTTTCGAACTCAACATTATAAAAAACAAAAGGTTCGAAAATGAAAGTTTCGAACTCAACATTCAAGCTGAAATGGAAATAAAAAACAAAAGTTTTGAAAATGAAAGATTTCGCAAAAACTAGGGTTTAAGATACTTGAATCTTACTTGTTTTCACCATTTTTGGTTGTTCGGATGTTTGAATGTTTGATGATCTAGTTTATTTTTGGGAAATCTAAGACGAGATTGATGAAGGAAGACGAAATGTGAGGCGAAATTGATGAAGGTGAGAATGAAATCTGCGAGAGTGAGAAATGGCGAGATGAACTGTCAATGAAATCGTGAATCAGCGATTTTTGTTTTGTGTTTTGATTTGGTAAGGGTAGTTTCGTCATATTAATGGATTATGGGACTTACTGGTGAAAAGATTTTGAACTAGGACTTAATGAACCATTATTTGCTAAAACGGGACTTACCTGTAAATCACCTAAAAAAAAATATGAAAAATAAAAATCTCAATTTTCACAAAACTGAAACCAAACACACTCATTAGTTTTAAATTATAAAATTACTATAACTCTATTAAAAAAATATGTAATATTTAGAGATTATTTAAAATAATCTAAATAAATATATTTTTTAACTTTTAAAAAAAATATACAAAAAATAAAAAAAATAATATGACATAAAAAAATAAAAAAATAAAAAATTACACTTTTTTATGCACACAAACAACTTCATAAAATGCTAACGGTGGTGTTACATATATTAATTGACATACTAATTAGTGTATCAATATATATTATAATATTATTACTAACCTCATCCATCATACAAATTATAAATATTTAAAAAAATTTAAAATTATATCACATTAATTTGTTAATACATGTATATCAATTGATTATATTAATATTAATATATAACATGTATATAACATTATTCAAATATTAATATATAACATGTATTATTATAGGAATAAAGTGGTGCCTGCCTGCCAGCTGTCTCTCTCTCTCTTTACAAGTTCCAGTACACGTTTTCATCCATTTTTCATTCAAACAATAAAGTATTTTCAAGGAAGATGAATTAGCCCAGAGGAAGGAAAAAAAAGAAAAAATAGAGGGAGGAACACCACAAATTCATCGGAAGAGAAGTTCATCAAGCTTCTGAACATATGCACCAGAAGATGCATCGGAATGATAGAAGACCCAGCAAAAATCATGGGAATGCATCGACGAAATAGAAAAGGTTGAACTAAGCCACCGGAGACTTCAACTCTTCAGCTTTCTGGTGAGCTCTGCCTTCAACTTTGCTTCAACATTTCAGGTTTCTTTTCCTTTCCATTCAAATGATGTTGTGAAGTTTTGTATTTTGTTGGTTTGTTTCTTCTGATCTTACCCTCTTCCTGTTCAAACGAAGAACAAAAAAGAAATTTTGTAACAAAAATATTATAGAAAACAATAAGCCGTATCCGTTTTCATTTGGCCGTATCCCGTACGTATCCCGTACCCGTACCCGTGTCGTGTCGTGTCGACACGGGTACCTCCCAGAAATGAACGAGTCCGTGTAACGTAGCTCTCTACCCTTTTGGTAACTCTTCAAACCCAACCCCAAACACTTCAAATAAGCTCAAAACAATTCAAAACAACAAGAACTATGAAGTAAGTTGTAGAAATGAAAGCAAGAGAGAAAAAAACAAGCTTATTGTTGATAGTCCAAACTTAGTTTTAATTCACCCTCAAGCTTGAATTATGCTTCCCCAAGATCAACCAAGTCTCTAGAATGGTAAGACAAGGTTTTGTATAGAGTATAGAGATGGTATAAACAAGCTAGGTTAGCTCAAAGATGACTTGCAATGGAAGAAGGAGGAGGCAAGAGCTCTCAAGGTGTATATATGGTTTCTAGATTTTTGTTCAACCCTCAAAACAATCCCAGAGCTTCGTTTTTATAGAATTCAAGCTCAAAATGTGATAAATATCTTCAAAAATAGACAGCTAGCGGCCTCCCGCCCAGAACAGTGTTTATTGCCATCGAGGGCCGGCTGGCCATTCATAGCCACAGCCGGCCATCACTGATGCACGACTGAGCCTTGATGGCCTCCCCTGTTTTTTTGGTTCAAACTTAGCTCAAGGTGGGAAAAAGTCCAAAAATAAAACTCACAGGTTCAAACAAGGTAAATGTTGAAGATTTGAGGTTATTTCGAGAGCCTAATTGAATCCAAATCACTGTGAATTCAAAACACACAATTCAACTTTCATCATTGAGTGTATCGAACCAAGCGCCTAAGTCTTGCGGGCGGTTAAAAATGGGGTGTCTACATATTAGCATTTTATGAACCTTTTAGAGCATTTGAAAAGCTTGTGAGAAAGAAACCCTTACCCTCATCCTCAATTCCAAAATTCCTACCCTAATAGTAACTAAAAGAAATAAAAAATAACCTAAGGACTTGGAAAACTTGGACTATAAGTAACTTTGTTACATTTCTTGTCTGCATGACAAAGGAAACTTCACATAAGTACAAAAACCAACGACTCAGGAACAAAAATATTTCTTGAGATATTAAGAAATGATCAAGAAATTTTAAAACATCAACAAAACATTTCCAAAATTAATAAGATAATTCAATGGCCCCATAAAAGCAATGTCATAATGAAAAATTAGCAAAAATTCAAGATCTCGATAGTTTGCTACTAAATCCAGGCCATAAGAAGCTCAAGAGAAAAATCAAATTTAAAAAGAGGAAGATGTGAAATTAATCTACTTCAATGCAGCACCTACTTGGGACTTGCATAATTATGTTAAAGGAACTCTTTATGACACATGAAAAAATAAAATACAAGGCAGCTAATAAAATCTGGTGTGTTTTTTGGATTAGGTTTGTTGGTTGTTGTTGTTGTTGTTCTTATTCTTCTCCTTCTTCTAAATCCTTTTTGAGTGTGCATGTGTGCGTATCTCTTGCTATCTTACGAGTATATATGGTATTTGGAGTTATTTCTTTGTGGTTTGAATGATGTAACAGATAAAGAGCTGATCTGCCCTGAAAAGCCCTACTGGCAGTGCTTTTTAGCCAATACGAATTGTGTGTGCTAATTTTGGTTTACTATATATATATATTCCAGGAGTAGTGCATTTACTGATTTGTGCTCAATTCCTATGCCAAATGGAAACATTAAGAAGTTAAAAATTCCTATGCCAAATGGAAACATTAGAAGTTACTGAATGAAGAGTGAAATAACAAACTACAATAGAGATATGTGAAAGATTTTGAGATAAGGAAAACCTGATTTAAACCATCTGAAAGAACTTTCTCGAAAACTCCAAATGGTAGGGCAACCGAGGTAGGAATCCCATCCCAAGAAGGCACTTTTCCTTTTACATATCCAATATTACGTGATTTAGCTCCAACCTGTGAAAATCAACATCCTGTAACTTACACAAATTGTTTAGAAAAAAAGAGAAAACTCCTCAAATATAAATGAAATTTGACAATGCAATCCTAACCACTTCACTAGTGAACTCCTCAGATGATATGGCATATCTGCCACTGAATTGTTTTCTGACCAATTTTATAGAGGGTAAAGGGCCTTCTTCGTTCAAGTTTGTTGAAATTGAACTTGTTAAGCCACCCTCTACCTTGCTGGGGTTAAGCACAAGAAATAAAGAGAATTAATATTGGCTTTTTGTGTATTTTGGATTTTTTAGTGGAGCAATGACTACTTTGATTTGTAGATTATATGAAAATGTATTCATACCTAAAGAAAAGTAAATAAAAAAAAATGGACTCTATACGAATAAATTCCACTGATTAATTTACCTTCTTCTGCCCATCATCCACATCAATATAGACAGGAGTTGTATTAACGATAACCGAGCAAGTTCCTCAACCTGAAAATTTATAGATATTTTTGCTTAAGCTTTCGTAAACACATAATTTATAATTTTGGTCTTAGAAATGTTTTAGTTGATTTTGATTATCTATAACATTATAAACAAAATGTTTTAGTTGGTTTTCATGGACTCTTTACCCTTTCAATACTCAACTAACAGTTCCATGGTCCTAAACAAATTAATGAAGCTTTAATGGTTAGTATATGAAACAGGTTATATATCTAGACAGAATTACATAATCAAAATGTACTAACACTATTATAAGCCAAATGTTTAGAATAAATCATAATGAAAATGAAACCTTGTAGATGTTCTTCTCAGACGATCTGCAAAATAAAATAAAATTAGATCCATGCACCAATACTGCCACAAGCCTCTGCACGTTTAAACATATAATTCCCACAAAACAATTTGTAGATTGCAGATATGAATTAGAAGGCATTACTCACAATCCTTTTTTAGATAGACCTTTCGATGAATTTAACTGCTGTGAATGGTGGTGTAAAAAAAACACATTGTTAGAGTTAAAGGCCAATTCATTGCTTCAATAGAATTTATAATAGAAAGTTAACCTTTGTAGGCTTGTGACCATTGTCAACAAGCTCCCAACGCTCTTTATCTAAACGGAGCACTTCCACATCTCCATCATCATACAGTACCTTTAACACAAAATTGATCAGAGAAAATTATGTCAAAGAACCATATGAGATTACAATTATTACATTATTGATAAAAAAATAAATAAATAAATAAATAAATAAAATGTGTATCTCCAAAACATGACTAACACAAGTATTAGAATAAAAAAATAGAACATGGAACGGTGCACTTACCACATATTTCTTATGTTCAGAGTCATAAGACTTCACTACTCCATAAAACCTGTTGATTTTAACAAGACACCATCAAGACACAATTCTTGCAGCAGCATATACACACAAGGATTTTGGAGTGCAAACCACGTGTACAAAAAGTACACACTACTAAGGTAATCAAGGGTTGTCATTCCCTAGATCAAGATTATAGGGTATGCTTTTGAATAATTTATTAGCACATGGATATATATACACGCTAACAAGGCAATTTTCAAAAAGCATAAAACCAGCAGAGCCACGACAATATATACATATATACATTTACATTTGGAAATTATAAATATAAATTTTGATTTGATTCTCCCATTTTTTCTTTGTATGTCATGTTCGACAAATAGAAAATATAAATAAAGTAAAAAAAGATGATGAATGGGTTTGAGGCTTGCATCCACATGTAATCCATCTCCAGACAGCCCACAAATTGATTTGGCTGATGAAAATTGGCAGCATCAAAGCAATCAAAAGATGGTAGCTAAAGAGCAAACATGAGATCAATATATATAATTTTTTAATCATCATGACAACCCAAGCAACATCAGCCAAAGGCCACAAGACTGGGAGGTCAATGCAAGCAAGGGCCAAAGAGAATATGCCAGAAGCCCTTCTCCACTGGCCAGAGGTCATTGGCCCTGGGGTACACACCGCTGGGCAGAAGTCATCTTCACCAGTCACCCACGTTGCGATGTGCAAGTGCGACTGATAACTGGGTACAAGTCATCTTGGCCCATCACTGATATTGGGATGTGCGAGTGTAGAGTCAAATTTTCTTTCCATTCTGAATGTATCAAGTTTTTTATTTTTATTTTTACCACTTTGACCATTCATTAAATGGCTTCCAAAATTAGAGTTTGGCCCCTGCCATTTTTGGCCTGTGTGAGTCTGATTCTCATACAGGCATGTCCTCACCAAGTCAGCAATATGTCAGGTAAAACTAAATTAACAAAAGTTGGGGCATGTCTCCAGTGTTTGACAGCTATCCGTGTCCAAAAATGTGTATATGTCACATATAGGGAACTGTCCTTGCTTCCTTGCAGGAAAGACACAATTAGGAATGGAACAGAACTTATGAGTAGCTATTGATTGAGTCATAAACAAGGTCAACTATTTGAGATGACTCAATCAAAGGATTAAGAAAAGTTTGTATGCCAAAGAATCCAATATGGATGGCATAGAAAACAGAGTGACAAACTGATCAAAAGTCACAGACTCCTAGTAGTAGCAGACCACCCATGGCCCTAAACAGAGGAGTAGAATGGGAAACTTTCATGAAACTAAACCAAAGAAGAATTTGGTAAGGGGTCACTGTGTTCATGGGTACAAGAAAATAAAATCCATTTTCACAATCCAAGTGAAGAACAAAACTAAGCCATGGCCAACCCTGTCGACACTGGTGTTATTGAAAGTATTTTTTCAAGTGTTGAACCTATGACTGAAACGATATGACTCATCTCAGTCTAACTACTTTTGCGTGGAAAGGAAATTATCCAGAGCTTAATTTTAAACAGAAGATGGATACATAATAAATTAGAAATTTAAATATAATAGAGATTCCCAATTTCATAGACCTACACATCTCATGCTCCAACTTTATCTTTCTCACCTATTTTGTTAAAAATGGCTTAATCTTGTTCTCCAAACCAACGAAATACTTACCGCTTGTCCACTGGCTACCAAACTTTTATTCTGCAATCAATCAGGTCCATTATCTCACTTCCACCTTTCTTTGATGTGCACTGAGGAAACAAAGTATCAGGTCAAGTGATTGCTTATGATGCTGTTTCTAATTCTAAATTCTTAGTAAGTAAGAGAACTTGAAATATTTTGAAAACCAGAAAGTTCTCACATCCATAATTTAAAAACAAAAACACACCACTTCCTAGAATTGAAAATAAACTGAAATTATAATGTTGTACGTGCAAATCATTAGACATAGAGTTTATATCATGAAATAATAGCCATCCATGATATAAACTCATAGCAGCTGGATTCAACTCCCTCGCATCTCTGTTCAATACTAAATCCACCAAACCAGTAGCTTCCCTCACAATTGCTTTCAAACAAAGCTAAAAAAGAAAACTATATGATCCCTCATAGGCACATCAGTCACAACATCATAGCAAGGCAAATTCACAATTACCCATCTAAGGAAATCACAATCTTCAGCCATAACAGAACACAAAATGATCCAAAGAACTCTATACGAATAGGCAATAGGGTAATCCCTCAATGACTCAATTTCACTCCTAACAAGCCACAACTCCAAAGGAAGAAGCCTAACACAATCCCTAGAAAAACCCTTAATTTCACCATTATCACTGCCTACAAAATTTGCACACTGAATCGATAGAATACCTGGGAGAGTGAAGGTTCGGCTCAAACTATCTCGATCGGCAGAGCTAACTACGTCGGGGCAATTACGGTAGAAGAAATTGGGACCGAAGTCGCAGTAATCGTCAAGGGAGAAGCAGAGGTTGGAGTTGGTATCGTGTAGGGTTTGAAGGAAGCAGTTCTGATTGAAAAGTTGTCGGGAGGGTTTGAGAGTGTTGGGGTAGCGTAGTGATTGGAGCAGGAGGGGGTTAAGGTTGAAAATGTTGGAAATGGTTATAAAATTCTGGGTAAAACCAGAATTTTTTCCTAAGTTTGGTCTATTTTTTAGGTGGGCCCCGTGCGTTGATTTACGCGGGTCAAAGTGGTAACGCGTTATATGCCGCATTGTGATTCACGTGGTATATTTGGTTGCTCAAAACCATTACCGAGTGAATGGGAAATTGAAGCCAAAGTGTGCTCCATGGAAATGGAGTTTTGGTGGAAAATCCTTAAAGGTTTGAATAAGGCTTGTCCCACATTGATTTGGTCGGAAGTTTTGAATGGGTTTATAAGGCATGGGTTTGGTACTTGGGGTGTGCCCCAAGGGGTACCCAAGTGTTTTAGAGGGAGAGGTTATGGGCAAAATGGGTTAGACCCATTGG
Source organism: Camellia granthamiana (assembly GCA_036172215.1). Classification (NCBI taxonomy): domain Eukaryota; kingdom Viridiplantae; phylum Streptophyta; class Magnoliopsida; order Ericales; family Theaceae; genus Camellia; species Camellia granthamiana. The sequence goes on along the minus strand of JAXFYN010000033.1, from coordinate 281,729 downwards.
ACCAAAAAATCACGACGCGCGCGCCACCGTCCGTTTGGTCGGGCTGGCTGGGCTTGGGCGCGGGTGTGTGATTGGGTTGGGCTTGTTTGGCCAAAAACATTTGAATTTAATTTTATTTTTGGTAAAATAAAATCCAGAATTCAATATTAACTGGTTTGGTTTTACTGTACATCCAAGTAGGGCCCTTCCCCTTTTCAAATTAAACCGGAAATAAACTGGTCTGGTATTACTGTACATCCAAACAGGGCCCTTCCCGTTTTTTATCTGTTTAAATTATGAACCCAACATATTCAAATCTGTTTGAATTCAAAACCAACAGGTTTCATACCTGTTCAATTCAAAACCAACAGGTTTCATACCTGTTCAATTCAAAACCTGCAGCCACCTTTACATCTATAAATGGGACAACCCTCATTTGATGTTTCATATTCAGAAATTTCGTATTTCACCTCTGTAAATTCTATTCTTCATTTTGCTGCATTTTATTTTTGTGAGAGAGAGTATAAACACATAGTGTGTTTGTTAGGCAAACAATTTGTAGTGCTGCTATTGTTTGTAGTAGATCACTTTATCCAGGGAGATAGACGTCCAAATTCTGAAAGCGCCGAGGAGAGGACAAATCTGTCTTAAGGACACAGTGTCAAACACTGGACTTGATCAGATTATAATTCGAAGAAATTAATCAAGTAAGTTATTTAATTTATTTTCGGTGTTTTATTATTTATATAAATCAGATTTTAATTTTGTTTTTGTAACAAAATAAAATCTGTTTTTATTTATTTATTTTTATTTTGAGTTTGATTTTTGTAATCAAACAAATTCTCTCATTTCCTTTATTTCTTTTATATTCTGTTTGTTGTTAAGTACACAAACTGAATTAATTAATTACAGTGAAGATTGTCCAACAGAAAAGTGGGGAAGGGGAAGGGAAAGAAGGGCATTGGAGGGAGTGGCGGAAAAAGGGATTCCGGTAGAAGGCGGTGGTGGAAATTGAAAGGGCAGGGGTAGAGGGCGGTGGTGGGGAGGAGAGTGGAGATAGAGTGGAGGGTGGTTTTGGAGAGATGGATGAGGTGTTTGAGTGTTGAGAGAGCGGTAGGGAGATCGGGAGGCTATGACAGAGGCAGATGTAGTGGTGTTGGTGAAGTGATTGAGTTGGTGGTGGTGGTGAGAGAGGGATGGTGGTGGAGATGAGAATAGAAGAAGTTAGGGTTAGCGGGTGAAGGAAGAAAGGTGAGGTATGGTGATGGAGATGGAGGATTCATCAGTGTCTCTTCCTCTTCTTCTTCTTCGTCGCCCTCCTCACTGCACAGAAAATGCTTTGAGTTTATTTTTTTAAGATTGGTGTTGGGGCTGAAAAAATTGGTGCTTTTGATTGTTTCTATCTTTCTTTTTTAATTTTTTTTTTGGTGTTTGGCGCTCAAAATTTTTATTTTGGCGCTATTTTTTTTCCGATCATCCCTTTCACGACAGTAATTGCGCGTTGTGGAAAGCATAATATTTTAAACGACTGTTTTTGTGTGTCGTGAAAAGTACAATTTTTAACGGCTGGCTTTTTGTGCACCGTGAAATGTTCAATATTTTTAACAGCTGCTTTACGCGTGTGGTGTATAGTTGATGTATTTACGGCATGCCATATGCACGCCATAGAAAGTTATATTATTTATGACTAATATTGCAAGCTATAAAAAAATCATTGTTATTAGCATTCACGACCTACGCAATAGACGTGTCGTAGTTGGAAAATTATTTACGACATGCAAAAAAAGCAAGTCGTAAAAATGAGAAACCATGGCTTGCATTTACTGTAAGTCGTTGATGTGAAGCCATAAAAACTAGTTTTGTTGTAGTGTGTGCATACGTGATATGATACTGCTACCAAAAAAAATATACCATGAGACCAAGAAAATTTAATGATTAATTCAGAGAAACTCCAAATTAACTTAGCTAACATTTCCAGTAATAAAATTTTTGCAGATTGCAATTTCTGCTCTCTTTTTTTTCCCTTTTTCCTTTTTTTCTATTTTCCCCCCTTCATTATAGATTAATTGAATCCCCAAATTTTAATGTTTCAGGTTCAAATATTTCTGCAATGTCATGTTGTCCACTATTAACAAGGATAAGTAGATAATCATAATGAAAGGACAACAAAAAAAAATGCCAACCTAAATAGGAAGATCCATCATTATACCATCCACAATATAGCAAACCACAACCCTCTACTTCACTCGGCACTAGGAATCAATCTTAAAATCAACAGAACAAAAAATAAGATTAAACAATAACTAAATCAAATAATTTATGCTATGAGACGTAAATGCAAACAGAGCAATGAAACCAAAAACAGTATTTCAATCTTCTTTTTTTTAGAAACTTTTTTTACCCTCATAGATCCATTTCAAATCAGAAACACAGCAGAACAACGAAACACATGATCCTAACCAACGACCCTCAAGAATGTGGGAGAATCAGACCGTCCACAATTGGCCAATGAGGAAGAGTGACCACTGTATACTGCTACTGTTTGGAGTGTCATATGGCACTTCCTATCATATGGATTTTCTTCCTCATAGGGGAAGATTTCTGAGAGAACCGAATCTCAAAACATAACCTTCAAACATTTTACAAATAAAATTGCAGCATCAGTTCTCATCACTTCCAAACCCCAAAAGACCACCCATCCTAATCAGACCCTTGGAAACATGGTACTAACTTTTTAGATTATGAAGTATGCAGTTACCATACATTTTGGGAATGGAGGTGTATTGGTGTTGGGACCAAACCCTAAACTTCTTGAACCGACTCCAAAGGCCCCTAGCATAGTGTCACGTCCTGCCAAATTACCAAGACAAAATTACCTACCAAAACAAAGTCTCAAGGAAGAAAGGTTAAATGGAATATTCTAGAAGACTTGAGAAAATATGAAGACCATGCAGGATGCTGGAAGCTTCTAGAACTCCTTAGAGTTTTATAGAGAATTGTACATACTTGTAGATATTTGTAGACCCTTCTAGACATGTACATTCTAGAGTGATTCTAAAATAGTCTATAAGATGTAGTAGGAGGAAGGATCTAGAATCCTCTCCATCATTGTAGATCTAGAACATTCCTTGTAGCCTATAAAAGGGGGAGGGCCTCATTTGCCCAAACCACCCAAGTGCATCCAAAAATTGTAAAGCTTTCTCCCAAGTGAATACAAGGCATTCTCTCAAACTCTTTTGTGTTCTTCTGACTTCTCTTTCCTATAAGTTTGTAAGTTAGGGTGACTTAGTATCATCAACGGAGACTTGAGATTGTCTAAGTGCCGCATGAATAGCTTGGAAACAACCACGGCCGTGACAATAGGGTACTATAGAGAAGTATGAAACTTATGATTTTTCCAATCACATATGGTGGAGGACCAAAAGTGTTAGAGAAATAGTATTTTAAAATAACTAACAAGGAATTGTACAAATGTAATTATACCAGAACTTTTGAAAAATTATCACCAATCATGATTTTGAAAAACGAGGTAGCAACAGTTGATGGCTCCTTATTCTTCCCATGAATCAATAAGCAATTCAATGTGCACTTTGCACATGCTGGTATAGGGCAATCCATCTCTTCTCCTCGGATGAAATTCCCTTTGCTGTAAACTTATATATACGAAGAAACAAAACAAAATCAATTAGAAGTTTTAGAAAAAAAGGGAAGGGAAGAAGGTACAAAGAAGGAAACTAGCAACCTAGAAATTATAAAAATGGGCTAACCATTTAGCCACAAATATGGTAAGGCATTCAAAGTCTCCGTAAGAGCTTTGAAATTTACTCATGAAGTGATTTCATAAACAACATAAAATATTGTAATTCAAATAAAAAACAACCAGGGTTCTCAAACAAAGATTAATCATAAATAAATATAGAGATTATTACATTTACGACAATAAATAACAAATTTATTACAGATAAGTGCGTTTGATGAAAATATTTATTCAAACATCTATGTATAGGAATTTAATCATTAGTCAAATTTTTAAATTTCTGTTAAAAAACCAACGTAAACTCATTTTTTGAGTTTATGTTTTTTTCCTTAAATTTATAAATTAAGACAACCATTTATAAACTAAAAAAATTATCAAACAAGTTTTTATGACAGTTTTTAAAATTTTTATAAATATAAACTGAAAACTGAAAACGAAATGGTTGTTTCGTTTGGTAACGTTTACGTTTTTGGTTTATATTTACAAAAATTTTATAACTGGTTTTGTTTATTTTTACAAAAACATAAACTACAAATGCGTTTGTTTTGAACAAAATGTTTGACAATTTTAAAAACATAAATTAAAAAATATGTTTGTTTAGATCTAAAATATTTATATTTATTTTTTTTGTTATTTATGACAATGGGATCGTACATATTATTATTGGAAAAAAAATTAATTAAAAAAATAATTGAAAAAAAATTAATTGGGAAAAAATTAATGGGAAAAAAATTAATTGAAAAAAAAATGTATTTGAAAAAAAAAATTAATTAAAAAAATATTTGAAAATAAAATTAATTGGAAAAAAAATTGTTAGTCAAAATTTTAAATTTCTGTTTAAAAACCAACGTTCAAATTTATAAACTGAGACAACCATTTATAAACCAAAAAAATTATCAAACTAGTTTTTATGACAATTTTTAAAATTTTTATAAATATAAATTGAAAACTGAAAACGAAATGGTTACCAAACAGGTCTGCGTTTGGTAACGTTTTCATTTTTTGTTTATGTTTACAGAAATTTTATAAACTGGTTTTTGTTTATTTTTAGAAAAACATAAACTACAAACTCGTTTAGTTTGAACAAAATGTTTGAAAATTTTTAAAAACATAAACTAAAAAATATGTTTGTTCAAACTTAAAACATTTATATTTATTTTTTATTATTTATGACAATGGGATCATACACATTATAATTGGAAAAAAAAATTAATTGAAAAAAAAATAATTGAAAAAAAAATTGTTTAGTCAAATTTTTAAATTTCTGTTTAAAAACCAACGTAAACTCATTTTTTTAATTTACATTTTTTCCTCAAATTTATTAACTAAGACAACTATTTATAAACCAAAAAAATTATCAAACTAATTTTTAAGTTAATTTTTAAAATTTTTGTAAATATAAACTGAAAATTAAAAATGAAATGATTATCAAAGATGCCCTATCCATTAAGTTTTGTTGTTCCTGTCAAGTCGGACATGGTAAATAGACTAGTATTTGTAAGTTTGATATGTTAAAATTTTAATATCTCAAAATTCTCTTATGATTGAGTAGTGTTTTGATAAATTGGTAAAAAGTTAGCTTTTTTGATTTTTTTAGGGAGTTTTTTTGACTTTTTTGTGTCAAAAAAACTAGCCTTTTTTGTGGCTTTTTACTACCTTCCCAAAATGCCGCTAAATGATTGTAAATTAATTAAAACAAAGAAATACTTGGGAACAAACTAGCCCTAAATGTTGACAGTTTTAGGTAATATTTGGTAAAATTTTATAATTATGATTTGAGAATAGGGTTGTATTTTAAGTTTGTGAGTTTTGGAATTATGATTTGAAAAGAGAAAATTTGTTTGGTTATGAGTTTTAAATTTTTGATGTGATATATGAAATGAGAAAAGTTGTTTGGTTATGAATTTTGAAAAGAGTTTTTAAAACTTAATTTAAAAACTTATAACTCATAACCAAATACACAACTCAAAAACTCTATTGAAAATTCTATTCAAAACTTATAACCAAACTTTTTTTAAAATTCAATTCAAAAAAATAATTTATCATTTTGGTCTAAAAAAATAATGTCTATTTGAAAAATATCAAAAATATATATATATTTTCTTCCAAACAACAAGTGGCGATTGGCAATTGTAAAAAAAAGAAAAAGAAAAGGGTACTCTTCCCATCAACCGGCCAGACATAATAATTTATAATAATTTTTTAATTGAAATATTTAATTCTAAACGAGACTAGGCCGCATGCGAGTGTTTTAGCTTAAAAATAAAAAAGTTATTAAAAACATCAGAAAATTTATAATTTATATTAAAAAGTCAAAAATTTTATTTTATCTTTACTTTTTACATATTTTTTAGTAAAAAAATTAAAAAATTATTTTAAATATATTAATTTTCTTATCTTATATTTTAATTAAAAAATCAAAAAAATTATTAAAATAGCATATTTGCAGACGAGATAAAAAACCAAAGAAGCCAATCCCATGTTTAACAAGTTTCAAATTGCAACCCAAGAGTGGGTGGCATTATGGTTAAAGTTTGGGGTTTAAGCCCCAAGGTCACATGTTTAATTCCCCTCTCCCTTGGGCCAATCTCTTGGGCGAAACATTATTGGTTAGGAGGTTGGACTTCAAGTTGTCTAATCAGCACTTGGTGTGAGTTCAATGCTCCCCGTTGTGTGAGTTCTAACTTAAGCGGAGCTTGTCTTGGAAAGTCGGGACAAGTTCCCAAGTTATAGTCTCCTCGCTTGAAATGGCTAACAGGACACCCTAGTGGGAGGTCGGGGCAAGTTCTCAAGTTATAGTCTCCTCGCTTGAAATAGCTAACAGTACACCCTAGTGATCTCTGCAAGGGGCGCTGCCCTGGACCTGCGGAAGGGTAGGGAGGATTTTCCTATAACCAAAAAAAAAAAAAAAGTGTTTCGAATTGCAGCACTGCGACATAGACTCTCTCTCTCTCTCTCTCTCTCTCTCTCTCTCTCTCTCTCTCTCTCTCTCTTTCTGTGTCATCTTCCATATCCATAACCCACTATCAACCTCCAACCATGCTTAGATCAACCTTCACTCCACTTCTCCACACCATCCCCTCCAAACCCAAACCTCCAAACCTATTTTCTCACTCCATCTCCATTTCACTCTCACAATCCCCACCAACTGTTCGACAAAATGCCTCGCCCACCGCCGCCGCCACCACCACCACCACCACTACCACCACCACAAACCCACTTCACAATCTCTCTCCAACTTCCGCCTACATCCACCTCCCTTTCTGCCGCAAACGCTGCCACTACTACGACTTCCCAATCGTCGCTCTTGGCTCATCTTTAACCCAAACCAACGATATCAACAACGACCCACGAATCTCCAACTACATCCACCTCCTCTGCAAAGAAATCAAGGCCACAAACTCACAATTCAACCACAACCCATCTCTCAAAACAGTCTTTTTCGGAGGGGTACACCTTCTTTAGTACTGTCGAAGCTCGTTTCGTTAGTCATTGAGACATTGAATTGGAAATTTGGGTTGTGTTTGGATGCTGAGATTTCCATGGAAATGGGTCCAGGGACGTTTGATGTTGTGAAAATGAAGGAGTTGATGGGGTTGGGTGTGAACAGAGTGTCTTTGGGAGTTCAGGCATTTCAAGATGAGTTACTCAAGGCTTGTAGGAGAGCTCATGGGGTTGAGGAGGTTCATGAGGCAAGTGGGGTTGTTGGGACATGTGGGGTTGAGAATTGGAGTATGGATCTGATATCTTCTCTACCTCACCAAACTCCACAAATGTGGGAAGAGAGTTTGTTGCTCACCATCAATGCAAGGCCTAAACATGTATCTGTCTATGACTTGCAAGTTGAACAAGGCACCAAATTTGGGATACTGTAAGTGGAGTCAAGGGCCTGCTAACCTTGATGAGACTAAGGCGAAATTTCAATGAGTAGCTTTATTTATTTACATTTAAATAATATTTTTTATATCCTTTTAATGTAAAAAAACAATTTTCTCTTCTATTTTTGTAATTAAAATTCGAGATTATTCACAACCTAGTTTTTGACAAGGAGTGTATAGGGTTTTTTGGGGCAAGAGTGAGTTTTATTATTAATATTATTTTGTTGTTTAACAAGTATCTTAAAAATTGGGCCCTTTCAGCCCTGAGTGATTTGGTAGTTTTAACACTTCTGTTAAGTATGGAACTGACACTGGATTGTTTACAGGTACTCACCAGGGGAGTTCCCTCTACCTTCTGAAACCCAATTTGCAGAATTCTACAAAACGGCTTCAAGAATGCTATCAGATGCCCGTTACAACCACTACGAAATTAGCAGTTACTGCAAGGACAATTTCAAGAGCTAGCACAACCTAACCTACTGGGACAACAAACCATTCTATGGTTTTGGCCTTGGTTCTGCCAGTTTCTTGGGTGGATTCAGATTTTTGAGACCAAAAAAGATGAAAGTGTACGCGGGTTACGTTCAAAATTTGGAGGACGGCGTAGTGAGGCTTAGTGAGGATAGTTTTCCCGATCCCAAGGACATGGCCATGGATGCTGTGATGCTCTCTTTTAGAACTACCAAAGGGTTGGACTTGAAGTCCTTTAGAAAGACATTTGGTACTTCTCTTGTTCACTCTCTTGGCAAGGCCTATAGACCGTTTTTGGAAAGTGGGCACGTGGTTTGTTTGGATCGGCATAGAAGGGTTATAACAACAGATCGTTTCTGTGCATTGTTATTTGATGAGGAAGAGATAGAAGAGACCGTGGCTTTTATTAGGCTCAATGATCCGGATTGTTTCCTTCTATCGAATGAGCTAATATCCCTTGCATTTCATGTCATAGCTCCATGAATCAAAGTTTTTTGTGCTTGATCCTAACTAGACAATAGTGTCATTGGATGTGATTAGCAACCCTTGGAACGAATCATCTATTCTCTCTAGCTCTTGACTTGACAACTCGGTGTGTAATGGCTCGCCACTCCTTGTTTGTTTTGTAAGGGGTCAGTTGGTGAGGGAAAACTGTATCTATACAGAGCTCAGTGTATGTATATTCTGTTTTCTTTAATCCACAGATAATACTTGTCCCACTCGAGGATTCTGGGTTAATGTTTCTGTTTGAATGTAAAAATAAAGATCTTGAAAGAGAGAGATTGTTGTTGCCCTTGGATTGGACTTACCTTGATATGATTGCGAGTCTGTGACATGAATAAGTAATTGTTTGTAGTGCTTGCTTAGGAGCATCCACAGTGGTTGGTCTAGTGCACAGTTCCTTCTTATTCTATGTTTCATCATTTGTGCTAGCATGGCAATAGGGCGGGTTTGTAGTCTCCCGTCCCTTAACTATATCATATTGGGGCGGAATAAATTAGGTTGGTGGCAAGAGTAGGCCGGGTGGATTAATTTTGTAACTTAAAAATTGGGAATATTAATAAAAATTAAAAATAATAGAATATATTATAGATACTAATTTATAATTAATGAAAGTTAAAATTTGTTAGATGAGAAATAAATCAGTGAAAATAAATGAGAAGTGTAATATTTAGGGTGAAGTACCAATATCTCAAAATGTGATCTTGTGAATTGTTTAGTCTTTCCTTTTTTCTTATGAACCTAAATATCTCATTAAAGTGGAAATTACACAAAACGATAGTCACTTGCATGTTTAGATTTAATTTTCTAGAAAGAAAAATGGATTTCTCCAAATGTAAAATTACACATTTGGGCAATCTGCACTATAGAAGTTTTGGATTGCATTTGGTAGAGTTTTAGAATTATGATTTGAGAATATGGTTGTATTTTAAGTTTGTGAGTTTTGAAATTATGATTTGACTGTGAAAAATTTGTTTGGTATGAGTTTTGAAAAAAGTTTTGAATTGAGTGATGTGACATACGATATTTGATTAAGAAATTTACAACTTGTAACTAAACACACAATCCAAAATTTTATTCAAAACTTATAAAAATTTTAAAAAAAATTTCCAAATATTTTTTATTTAAAATATAAAAATAACATGTGCCAAAAAAAACACATGAATATTGTTCCGATTAACCGGTCGGACGTTCGAGGGACATCCGAGAGGATGATCGGGTAGACGTGTTTTGAAAAGTGGGCATGGAATCAATTTTTGAAATTTGTAAACAAACAGAGCACTCAAATCATGTTGTGGAATCATATTTGGAAAGCTCCACCAAACACAGGATTTTTTCTTCTTCTAGAACAAATCTTACATTATGAATAAAAACGTAATAATTTAATAATGTAACACTCCAATGTAACACAATAAAAAATTTCTTGGTGTACCTTTCTCAAATGTAACAACATAACATTAAAAAAAATTCTTTAATGTACTTTTCTCAAATGTAGCACTCCAATATAACACAAACGTAACACTTCAATTAATGTAATCCCAAACGTAACATTCCAATGTAACATGCGTCAATGTAACAAACACAAAAACACTAAAAACTCCTTATTGTACTTTTTTCAAACGTACTACTCACAGTTTGAAATTATACATTTGTCTAAAACTTACTAATGAATTTTTGTATTCCTTTTAGAATGGTTTGAAAATCCCACATTCTTTTTTTGGAGTGTTACATTAGAGTGTTACGTTTAAGAAAAGTACACTAAAGAGTTTTTTTGTGTTACATTGAAGTGTTACAGTAAGGAGTTTTTTTGGAATGTTATATTGGAGAGTTACGTTTGAAAAAAGTATACTGAAGAGTTTTTTTTTTTTTTTTTGGTATTACATTAGAGTGTTACACTAAGGAGTTTTTTGTGTGTATTACATTAGAGTGTTATATTGGAGTGTCACGTTTGGAAAAAGTACGTTAAGGAGTTTTTTTATGGGGTTGTTGGCTACATATTTTATATAGGCCAATCACAGTTCAACACGTGGCAGGATGAGGGCGATGCAAGAATCAATTCAAATCTCCAATCGCAATCATACACGTGGCAGTTAGTATTGGTTATTGTGGATCTGCATAATACTAGATTAGCAAAGAGATGCAAGATGTGGTTTAGCAATTACTCATACATTTAAATTCAAAATCAGGAGGGAAATCTAACTGCAGACATGGCGTAGTGGAGCTAACTGTGAGGAAGCATGATCAACGATCATGAAGGGATGTTTCGACGGTTAGAAACTCATTTCGACGGCTATCATTAAGAAGTATAAATAGCAGAGAAGGCCCCAGAAAGAAGGATCCAGATTCAGATCAAAAAACCAGTTTTATCTACTTTATTTTCCTTCTAGTTTTTACATTCCTTGTTCTTTGCATTTCTATACTTCAAATTCTTATATTGCACTTTATTCATAGGAGTAGTTTCGAATAGTTTGTTGCTGTAAACCTCTACGAGGCTGGATCAGATCATTGTAAGTTTTTTCATTTTTACTTAATGAAATGCTGCAATCGTTCTTCATTTAATTGTTGTTTCTTAAATTCTCCTAAACAAGCCACCGGTAAAAGTCCTCTTCATTGAGGCTGAAAGAACTGAAACACAATCGTCTGTTAATTGGTTGGCAATTAATCTTCTGTAAGGATTGATTGATCCTTGCTGGCACGCTTAAAATTACAATATTAACCTTCAAAAGCTAAAAAAGCCAACATATATTTTTGGCACACCTGGTGGGACTAATTAAAATGGCTAGATGTAGGAGATAAAGAGAAAATGAACGCCTAGAAGAAGGTGTGGAAGGAGAGGTAGAAATACTTAATCTAGAGGATAATGTGATAACACATCCTGTGGAAGTACCTGTCCTATCAGAACCGATGGTCGAACAGACCAGCACTTCGGACCCAGTACCACATGTTCAAAATATTAGATGATGCCATGGAATTGGACCATCCATTGTTCCATCTACTCAGCCAATAAATCCATGGGGAGGCCTAGTAGATGCCATAGGACAGCAGTTAATGAACACAATGGAAAGATAGGCAATATCCTTTATGGATCGGATGAATACCCATCAACCAACTAACACAAGGCATATAGAGGAAATTTCAAATGTCCCTCAGCAAAGATTGGCTAGATATCAACAGTCTATACAAAGTAATGGACATACTAATGGTTAGACTAGTAATCAAAATTATGAAAGACCATCACCTCAGTCTTGGTATGAGCCTTTTTCGAGGCCTATGATAAATCAAAATGCCTCATTATTTAACAGTGACACCAGGCAAATTGGTGGATCTGGGCCAACACAAGAGAATGGCATGAGGATGTTTCCAAATCCCACGTTTGAAGCCCTACCTGGCACAAGGGGGTTCATTAATCCTTTGTTCGAATTTGTACCCGGGGGGTTGGAAGGGTTTCGTGCGGCTGGAAGAGACACAAAGCCTATTCCTTCTATTACAGCACCTTTCGCAGGCCCCTTCACATGGCAGGCTCAGAGAGGTCAACCATACCCTCAACAACAGCTAGCACCACAGGAACAGCCAGTCCCAAATTTACCTCCATATGGACCAAGAGGACCTTAGGCACAAGGTTTTCCACCAAATCCTGTGTTTGTTCCTCTAGTGGCGGTTCAACAAGCGCAAAATATGGTTCCTAGGGACCAAATTGCTGATATTGTTAGAGAAATTGTTTGTGGGGGAGATGTGGAAACTTTTTGTCGATGGAATATCAAACAAACATGGTGTCGGGCTAGGCATAATGCTAATTTAACCCGATGGATTGGTAGTGGAACAAGCTGTCAAGCTTGGGTTCCTAGCTTTTAACAATGAGGTAGAATATGAAGCCCTGTTGGTCGGTGTAACATGCCCGGGGGGTACCTGCGCGCGTTAAACAGTTTGGACCCTCGAGATCTCTTTGATTTAGTCTCACGAGTACAATGTGAAACATAGATGAGAGTCTAGATTTGGCAACTTTTAGAAAATCCATTTTAGTGCAAAAACATTTGCCAGAAATGGACTGCGTCATCAAATCTCAGAATCGCCACCTAATATTTTGGGAAATTAGGAAACCCATGACTCGTGCCAAGGCCATAATTCATTGTAACCAAAGATGCTTGGCTCGGAACCTTAGGTATGAGAGGGGAAGGTCAATAATGAGCACCCCCGCTCACTCGATCAAAGATCGGCCTTTACTAAACCATGATATGACTTTTATTTTCTTTATATGTTCATGTTCTGATTAATTAATAAATCCTAAAATTTACTATGTGAAACACACAAGGTATAGACTAGTTTGCTCAAATTGGAACAATTCAATTTCAATGTTTGTTTTTTAAAGGGTTTGAATTTGCCACCTCAAGTGGGTTTAAAGTTTGTGAATTTGCCACTACAAAGTGGGCTTAAAACATACAACCGTTGAATCATTCCAATTTAAGCAACAAGCCTTCATTCACAAGCATTCAAACAGTTTATCATTTAAACAATTAGTCTCATGGTAGGATGCTAAACATAGTAAGAAAAACACACACAAATGGGATGCTAAAGCATAAAAACTCATAGATTGACCAACGTCCCCGCGAACAACTACAAAACAAAGTTAGTAAAACATGCATGATCTTATATACAAAATCCTAATGCAATTCACTCATGAGATGCAACTAAAGATTCGACTTCTAAGATATGACATGTGAATCATCTCAAGAATATGAGGTAGCGCACATAATCACATAAGAATTGATTAAATCCACAAATGCAAATGTAGCTGAATCTTAACGTATGAAACATGGATGTAAAGCATGGATATGCATGTCATGTCAAATATATACATATGTACAGTTAGGGAAAGCGATTAAAGAATGGGATAGAAAGAAGCGGGGTGGGGGATTATTACAACACTTTAAATATTACAGATCCGAGGGAGATGAGGAAGAAAACAAATATTACAGCAAAATGTAAAAATTCTCACAAACTCTCAAAATAAAAATAAAATGAAGCAGTGACACCTTAATCACTCCTGGCAGAGATGGCTCAAAACTAACATCGTATCGAGTCACATGAGGATTACACAATTAATCAACATGAGAAAATCAACTATAAATGGTCCGTTGCATTGTGGCTAAACAAAAATTTTGGGCTCACCAATCATATAAAATATGCAATCTGTCCAAAAAAATCAATGAACCCAAATAATTCAAAAGATCCAAAACGAACCTAATTATGGCGCGATAACCATAATAAAACTGTGGGCCAAAACAAATAGCCTAACTATTTTCTCACGACAGTCCACCAGCTAGACTCACATCTTCGTCAAACCATGAGCCCAAAATGCTTATATCTTCACCAAACACATTGGCCCAAATCTATCAAAATACAATTCTCATGTAGACCCATAAACCATACATATACATATATATATGGCCAGTTATCAAAGATCCAAAATTGAACTCATTTCACTCTTTTACAGCTGGCCAGACAAACCACTATACAGCCCACTGACCTTGCAACCTGTTCACATCCAGCTTAAGTAACCCATGCGAATGGACCACACTCATCATCTTGTCTCGAACACGTAACCAACCCACGCCCAAACGCCAGCAAAACAGATTCGAAGGATGACAAAACCCAAACCAGAGCTCCACCAACCTTGTAACCAGCATCTGGTGTGATATCTAGAAGCCGGATTGAATTAAACATTTGTGTAATCCTTTATGACTTCTTGACTGCAAGTTGGTGAGGCTGAAGCATAGGATCAGTGAGCGACCGAGCCCTTGAACTCAAACTCTGAGACAACGCCTGCTGTTGCTTAGAGTTAGGGAGGGGCGCATTTCAGGTGAAGGAATGGAAAGAGGGTTCATCATTTGTCGAGAGAGAGAGCCCCCTAGAGAGAGCCAGTGTATGTATGTCTCTATGTTTTCCTATGTGGTTATGCTGGGTGTCCCGCCAGCATGGTGTGTGTGTGTGCTCTGGTGTGCGTGTGTCTTTGCGAGAGAGAGAGAGGTAGCCCTTTCTTTCAGCCCATGTGTGTATCTATTTTAGAGAGAGAACGTGTATCCGTGTGCTGTGTGTAGATGGCAGTGGTGTGCATGTGTGAAGCTCAGTGTGTGCGCCGTGTGGTGTGCATGTTTAGCTCCAAAAACACAACAATGCTCCCTTTGCCATGCACACTAGAGAGAGAGAGAGGTCCGAGTGCCCATCTATTGAACATGTTTTATGGCCGTGAACTTCTCTACTCACATCTGTGTGTATTGTTTTTTAGCTCTCTGTTCCATTGTTCTCACCACCGATCTTCTACTACACAAACTCTCCACCGAGAGAAATGAATCCCACAAGCAGATTTAAGCCATGAAACCCAAAAGTAGATTATACACAGTATAAGAGAGAGAGAGAGAGAGAGAGAGGTGGAGCTTGTGTGTGTGCTGCGTGGTGTGTTATATGAAGCTCAGAGTGAGCATCAGTGGTGAAGCTCAGTGTGTGTCTTATATGAAGCTCAGTGTGAGTATCAGTGGTGAAGCTCAGTGTGTGTGTGAGTGTGTATTTCTTACATTTTCTCCCCCACCCCCTTCACTCATGAACACCACTCTCCTCTTTTTATCAATCTCAGATTATCTCTCCTCAAATAATACACCACCCACTCCCCCTTTTCTGTCCCCCTCTCTTTTTAATATTTTCCAACTTCTCACCTGCTCTCTTCTCTTTTTTTGATTCTTTTCCCCCCTGACCGTGCATGTTCCCTCCCTTTCTAAAAAAATAATTGTTCTCCATCGTCCCACACAACCTCACCAAAAATCTTATCTCCATCCCCTCACTCATTCATCATCTTTTTTATTTTTATTTTTTATTTTATATATATATATATTTATCATTTTCTTTTTTATCAAATATCAAAATTATTTATACCAATTTAGATAAAAACATCAAAAACTATGTACAACACATAAAATTATAAAATATTATAAAATACTAAAAATTAATAATTTGGCCAACATGGGTGAGGTTTGGGATTAAAGCTTTTTGATATTTTCTGCTGAGAAATTCATAAAATAGTATATTCCAACTTTCATCATGGGGTGTTCAAAAGAAAGTGCCCAAGTCTTAGGGCCGGTCAAAATGGGGTGTCTACAGTTGCCCCTCTTTGACAGAGCTCGAAGTCATTTCATGATGTGAGTGAATGTCAAAGCCCGAAGACGACTCTTTTGACAAGGCTGTAAGACTTGGGCAAACAAACAAGATGCAAATGTAAGTGGTTGAACCCGAAGGTTGCCTACGTATCCCTTTGCAAGGAATCAAACCAGTGTAGGTCAGGGGCAAGATGCTAATGATACGCAGGAAGATTTTGAGAACTGGAGTTATACACAATGTGAAGCTGATTATTTTTGAAAAACTTATGATCATGCAAGAGAGGAAAGACCTCAACCAAGAGAAATCAACATCTTAACACGTCTCACACGAAAGGAGGAAAGATGGTGTAAACAACAGGCGCACTTGATGTTTTTAACCGAGTGAATCAACAACCTAACACGTCTCATGCGAAAGGAGGAAAGATGGTGTAAACAACAGGCGCACCTGATGTTTTTAACCGAGTGAATCAACGACCTAACGCGTCTTACGCGAAAGGAGGAAAGATGGTGTAAACAACAGGTGCACCTGATGTTTTTAACTAAGTGAATCAACGACCTAACGCGTCTCACGCGAAAGGAGGAAAGATGGTGTAAACAACAGGTGCACCTGATATTTTTAACCGAGTGAATCAACAACCTAATGCGTCTCACGCGAGAGGAGAAGGAGTGGTGTAAACAGATAGGCGCACCTGCTGTTTTTGACCGATTTGCAATCTTAACGCGTCTTACGCGAGAGAAGAAAGGGTGGTGTAAATAGACAGGCTCACTTGCTGTTTTTAACCAATTTGAAATCCTAACGCGTCTCACGCGAGAGGAGAAGGGGTGGTGGAAACACACAGGCTCACCTGCTATTTTTAACCGGTTTACAATCCTAATGCGTCTCACGCGAGAGGAGAAAGGGTGGTGTAAACAGATAAGCGTACCTGTTGTTTTTAACCGATTTGAAATCCTAACGCGTCCTACGCGAGAGGAGAAGGGGTGGTGTAAACAGACAGGCTCACCTACTGTTTTTAATCGGTTTACAATCCTAACGCGTCTCACGCGAGAGGAGAAGGGGTGGTGTAAACAGACAAGCGCACCTGCTGTTTTTAACCGATTTGCAATCTTAACGCGTCTCACGCGAGAGGAGAAGGGGTGGTGTAAACAGACAGGCTCACCTGCTGTTTTTAACCGGTTTATAATCGTAACGCGTCTCACGCGAGAGGAGAAGGGGTGGTGTAAACAGGCAAGCGCACCTGCTGTTTTTAACCGATTTGCAATCGTAACGCGTTTCACGCAAGAGGGGAAGGGGTGGTGTAAACAGACAGGCTCACCTGCTTTTTTAACCGATTTGAAATCCTAACACATCTCATGTGAGAGAAAAAGGGGTGGTGTAAACAGACAAGCTCACATGCTGTTTTTAACTGGTTTACAATCCTAACAAGTCTCACGCGAGAGGAGAAAGGGTGGTGTAAACAGACAGGCTCACTTGCTGTTTTTAACCAATTTGAAATCCTAACGCGTCTCACGCGAGAGGAGAAGGGTTGGTGTAAACAGACAGGCTCACTTGCTGTTTTTAACCGGTTTACAATCCTAACGCGTCTCACGCGAGAGGAGAATGGGTGGTGTAAACAGACAAGCGCACCTGCTGTTTTTAACCGATTTGCAATCCTAACGCGTCTCACGCGAGAGGAGAAGGGGTGGTGTAAACAGACAGGCGCACCTGCTATTTTTAACTGATTTGCAATCCTAACGTGTCTCACGCGAGAGGAGAAGGGGTGGTGTAAACAACAGGCACACCTGATGTTTTTAACCGAGTGAAATCAACAACCTAGCATGTCTCACACGAAAGGAGGAAATGGTGGACTTGAGATCGAAATGTGTTTCACGCGAGTGGAAGAAAATGAACACAAATCTTAACATGTTTCACATGAAAGGTGCGAAGGTGGTAAAACCAACAACATACCTAACCGTATCTCATACGAAGAGGGGGAAGGTTTTAATCGGGTAAATATCAAATCCTAACACGTTTCACGTGAAAGGAACAAAGGTAAATTCGAAGTCCAAATGCGTCTCACGCGAGTGGAAGAATGGTAGAATGATTTCTTATTGACAAAGGGTAATCTCTATATGTAGAAGCGACGGATGTCACTTTTTTTTTTTGATTATATTCACAACTTTCCCTATTCTCCAACGGGGTGACAGACTAGGTTGGTTCAGTATCCAGAATTGTGACGCATACACGCTACCTCAACCTATGGGGCTGCCATACAGATTTCAAGCTGGGGATACACCCCTGGGTATTTAAACCAGACTTTAGTCTTGGAAATTCCGAACCTTTTGCATTCTAGGCCTTAGCCATTCGAACTCCAGTTTCCACTGTGACAGTTGGTCTCCTAGGAACTCATTGCAAACACAAGTAGGTGGCTATACCAGACCGCTTGAAGTCGTTCGGGCACGACAAACACCAAAGGAATTACACTTCTGGAGGATTTAAGGTCTCCTAGACCACGGGAGTGCACAAGACAGTGCGATGCGCAAGATAGCACTGTTGAATTGAACTACACAAGATAGTGCGATGCGCAAAATAACACGATTGAATTGGAGTGCACAAGATAGTGCGATGTGCAAGATAGCACGATTGAATTGAAATTGTGCAGTAGATGCTCGAAGTGAGATTATTGTGCGATAGATGCACAGAATTTGAACCAAATACCGTATACATATGCCATATACATAATACAAATATGTATACAGGCACACATATGCAAGATAAACCATATACGGAAACACACACACATAGATATATAAATACATATAGACATTTACATACGGTACAGGCAAAATACATACAGATATATACATACAGTATACATATATACATATACAGACAAAATACATACAGATATGTACATACGGTATACATATATTCATATACAAACAAAATACATACAGATATGGACATACGGTAGACATACTTATATAGACAAAATACACACAAATATGTATATACGGTATACATACATATACAGACAAAATACACGCAAATATGTACATACGGTATACATATATTTATATACAGACAACATACACACAAATATGTACATACGGTATACACATACAGATTCGGGGAATATTCCATTTGCCGCCGTCAGCGGGAAGATGCCGTTACTGAGAAGGCATATTCTGTTTGCTGACGTCAGTGCGTGTATGCAAAACACGCAAAAAGAAACGAAAAACACAAAATGCATGGATATGGGGGTTCGACCCTCTGATCTTAAGCTTAGTTTCCCAATTCTCAACCATTAAGCCGAATTACCGAACCAAACCACTCTTGTGACAAAATATTCAAACAAATATATATATATAATACATAGGTATACGAGATATATATACATAAAATCAAAGCAAAACAAAAGAAACACTTGTTTGCTATGGGGGTCGAACCCCTGACCTCAGGCTTAGCCTTTCAACCCTTAAACGTCGAATTAGACCACTTCACCAAGTCACTCGTGTGACAAAAATAGTCGAATAAATGTATAAAATACATATACACATATGTATGCAACTCTCCCGCCTCTCCTATTTTTGTCTTACTCTCTCTTCCTTCATCTTCTTCGAGCGTCGTGTTTGTCGCGCGATTTCAACAATCGCAGGGCCTGACCGACAGGCTATCCAATCGTGCCCCGATTGGCAATGATCGTCTCAGCCTTCCTCTCTCTTTGTCTTCTTCTTTGGTTTCATCCTCTTCTTAAGTTGAGGCCTGCAAGAGAGGGCAGAGCAAAAGCCTGCAAACTTTCTCTGCCATCATTCTGTAACCTCTTTCTTTTGCATTACTCTCCTCTGTCATGGCTTCTTCACACTGTTCTCTCACTCTTTTTCCAGACCTGAATGAGTCCACGATAGAGATGATCGATTCTGACTCCCCTGAACCTCAACCACGAGCTCCTCCTCATTCCCCTGTTTTTAACTTTCTAGTGATGTCAGTTGAACAAATCATGATGGCACAGTCTGACATCGAAGCAAACTCGTATACGCTGAGGTCATGTGTGGAAACTGTGACTGTGGTCTCCAACTTGTCCAGTCGACTGCAGAACAGGATGTGTGAGGTACATCAGTTAAATGCACAACTCTCCCTCCTCCAACGTATGTACAAAGACACTCGAGTAGAAATTAGTACGCTGAAAAAGCAAAGCAAAGAGCTGAAACGATAGGCCACCTCTGTGGCTTGGAGTTTCTTCGCACAACCAATTTGATGGCCGGCAAGGAATAATCTCCTTCGGAAGCTCTGCCAAGGCCGAGGCGGAGTCTTCAAGAGCTTCAAAGGAGTAAAAATGAAGCGAGGCAGCTGATGGTAAAGTCAGGCAAGGAAGCTGTGTGCAAATGAAGCCAGTTGTAATCTTCGCCACCGAGCTATTGCCAGAAAACTGAGAAAATGCTACTCTTTCTTTTTACTTTTTTGTTGTTGTTTTTTTTGTTTTTTGTTTTTTTGTTTTTTGTTTTATGTCTCTATGATTGGGGATGTCCTCCCCTGACTGCAATAAAATCAGTTTAGTTTTTGCACATCAATGGCGTGACTGGCATAACACTTTGAACTTGAAAACATTTTTGTTTGATTGAATTTGAGAGTGATTGAATTTTGAACTTTGAATTGAACATTGATTCTATACTGACCTGAATCAAAGAATGACTTAACGAAACAAGAACGAAGAAAAACGATCCAAACACACTTATATACACTGAGTGGTATGAATACACCGATTGGTATAAATATATTAACTGGTATGAAAGGAATACACTTATATACACTGACTGGTATGAATACCCTGATTGGTATGAATACACTGACTGGTATGAATACCTTGACTAGTATGAATACACACTTATATACACTGAATAGTTGACTCGAGCGGTGGAGAAGACAGAATCTCTAACTCGACTATGCCCCTAGTTCATGCCTTGACCCTTTTTTGTCTCTTGATTTTTTTTTTTTTTTTTTGTAAAAATGTTTTGATCAACATGAGAGTTAGATTGACATGCTTATTCCATTTTCTGTTTTGAAACCATGTAAGCTAAACTGTGAGCACTGAAAATTTTCTCTTTTTAAATCTAAAGAATGGTCTAAGTTTTGCAAAAATGGAATAATTTTTTAGAAAAATTAGTCAGCTTCATTCAAATTAATCAAAACCTATTTTTGCAAATGACACTACCCAACCAACATGGAATCAATTATTGAGGTGCATAGCCTCAAGCCAGATAACCCCAAATTGGTTTTGTTGTAGCAACGATGATAACCGAACCGAGCCGATCCGAACCGAATCGAATGAAACCGGGCAGAACTGGACCGAACTGAACTGAACAGAATGGAGCCAAGTTGAATTGAACCAACTGAACCGAGTAGAACGAAGACAAACCAAGCAAACGCGGACAGGATAGCCAAGTCGACTAAAGACACACCAATCAAACATGGACGAGATGAATGAGTTGAAAATTTTATTAGGGCCGAACTTCAAGATGAAGCTACCTACGTATCCTAAAGATAGGAATCAGGCCAACGTAGTTCCGGCTAAGGTTCACTCGAGTATTGACACTCTCCTTTTGCGCTATAACTTTTGCCAAAGCCGCCCTTTCGGGTTTTCAACCTTGCGAGTTTTTTTTTTTTTTTTTTCCTTTCTATTTTCTGCTCTAACTTTGCCTGGGTTGCCCTTTCGGGTTTTCAGCCCAGCGAGCCTTTTGAGGGTGGTATTTTCGTTTTAGCTTGTCCATGTTGATTGGTAAATCTCTAGGCCATCTATGAACGACTGCTACACTTGACCAGTAGATATGATGATGTAGGAACTAGGCTAATTGGGTCTGCATTTGCCCATAGTGTAATGGATAGGAATTCAGTTGTCCTTATTCTCTCAAATTTTGGGTTTTGCCTTTTTTTTTTTTCGATCTTCATTGGGAAACAATCCAGTTTTAACTCTTTGATCACATTCAACCTTTTGCCCCTAGTTCAAGGGCTGTTTCAAATCTAAAATCACATCATTGCCCCTAGTTCAAGGGTTGATTCCAATCTAACTCATGTCCGACCTTCTTGCCCCTAGTTCAAGGGCTGTTTCTGATCTGAATCACAGCATTGCCCCTAGTTCATGGGCTGATTCCAATCTACATCACATCTGACCTTCTTGACCCTAGTTCAAGGGTTGTTTCTAATCTGCATCACAGGCCCTACGTAGTTCTGGCTAAGGTTCACTCGAGTATTGACACTCTCCTTTTATGCTCTAACTTTTGCCAAGGCCGCCCTTTTGGGTTTTCAACCTTGCGAGCTTTTCATTTTTTTATTTTTCTTTTTTTTTTTGTGCTTTAACTTTTGCCTGGGTCGCCCTTCCGGGTTTTTAGCCCAACAAGCCTCTCAAGGGTGGTACCTTATTGCCCCTAGTTCAAGGGCTATTTCCATTTCGGCTATGCAAGCCTTACACTTTTGGTTGATTACTGAACACTTCGAATCATAGTTTGAAAGCTAAGGAGCTAAGGAGGTCAGAGCTCAAGTCAAGATGGATCTTATGTTGTATAATTAATTCCAGGCATGTCTTCGTAGGACCACGCAAAAACAGTTTTTGAAATCTTTTCACAAAGTGACTAATCACTCGTACTCTTACGAAGACAAGATAGAACCAATTTGGACCAAGCCAGGATCCTTCTCAGTATCCACATTAACAGAAATGATCTCATTCATCAAGGGCTTAGCACACCTCTCTTCCTCTCAGTTGATCAAAATTTACAAATCCCGAGGAAATTCTTCCTCTTTGTTTTCATCAGAGTTTTGGAAAAAAATTTGAAAAACTTTGGTCAATGATATGATTTAAAGGCACAGGGAAGTAGGCAGACTCTGTGGCATTTTTTTTTTTTTTTTTTGTTTCTTGGAAAGAGACTATGACTCAACAATGACAACAGACTCAAAAGAAAATGACAAAGAAGACCTAGACTAGACAAAAATGTCTAGGTTAGCACTATCGAAATCAACAGACTCTGACTCACTAGAATGACTCGAGTTTGATCCCAAAACTTGGTGGAATCAAACTTAGACTCAATACTCAATTCAAAACTCAGAATAAAATCATTCTCAAATTGCCAGTTAACGTATGGGCCATCTACAATATTCAAAATATAGCCCGCGCAATCAACAGGTGGACACTCCTCAGTTACAGAAACAAAACGGAACTTCCAATTATGCCCCCACTGAAAACACACTGAACTCCACAAACTAAAATGTTGGAACCACTCATTCGAATTTGAGCCCCTGTATAGATCCAAGACAATGCACATAACACATAGCAGGAAAAAGAACAAACACCCTTATGGAGGGTAGGGTTATCCTGTCCTAGCTTGAAATGATCTAGGGTTTCACTATTCAGACAAGTGGTATCATACATCCTAGAAATGGGAGAGTATCATGTTCTAATGTTGAAAGGTACTAGAGCTCACTATATGTACAAGGTTGTCTCTACTTTAGGGGTTGAAGCCAAGGTGACGTTACCAAAGAGTCCTTTGGGTTATAACCAATGAAGATCTTAGGAAATCAGAAGAGTCAATATAGCCTCTCTTCAAAGTCTGAGAACCTTTAGATCTCAAAAGATTATAACACAAGGCCTCCAAAGTAACGTAGAGATAGGTGTAGTGTCACAAAAAGTGTGCCTGTGCTCCCACTAGCATCTGGGCAACACAGGGACTTTAAGTGCACCAATGCATACAATGCAATAAACATATTATTGAAAATAAAAGTCATATCATGGTGTTCGAGTCAAGGTTTCATAAAATCCCCAGTAGAGTCGCCAGAAACTGTAACATGCCCGGGGGGTACCCACGCACGTTAAACAGTTTGGACCCTCGAGATCTCTTTAATCTAGTCTCACAAGTGCAATGTGAAACATAGATGAGAGTCCAGATTTGGCAACTTTTAGAAAATCCATTTTAGTACAGAAATATTTGCTAGAAATGGACTGCGTCATCAGATCTCAGAGTCGCCACCTAATATTTTGAGAAATTAGGAAACCCATGACTCATGCCAAAGCCACTGATTGTCGTAACCAAAGATGCTTGGCTCGGAACCTTAGGTATGAGAGGGGAAGGTCAATAATGAGCACCCCCGCTCACCCGATCAAAGATCAGCCTCTACTAAACCATGATATGACTTTTATTTTCTTTATATGTTCATGTTCTGATTAATTAATAAATCCTAAAATTTACTATGTGAAGCACACAAGATATAAACTAGTTTGCTCAAATTGGAACAATTCAATTTCAATGCTTGTTTTTTAAAGGGTTTGAATTTGCCACCTCAAGTGGGCTTAAAGTTCGTGAATTTGCCACTACAAAGTGGGCTTAAAACGTACAATCGTTGAATCATTCCAATTCAAGCAACGAGCCTTCATCCACAGGCATTCAAACAGTTTATCATTTAAGCAATTAGCCTCATGGTAGGATGCTAAACATAGTAAGAAAAACACACACAAATGGGATGCTAAAGCATAAAAACTCACAGATTGACTGACGTCCCGTGAACAGCTACAAAACAAAGTTAGTAAAACATGCATGATCTTATATACAAAATCCTAATGCAATTCACTCATGAGATGCAACTAAAGATTCGGCTTCTAAGATATAACATGTGAATCACCTCAAGAACATGAGGTAGCGCACATAATCACATAAGAATTGATTAAATCCACAAATGCAAATGTAGCTGAATCTTAACGTATGAAACATGGATGTAAAGCATGGATATGCATGGCATGTCAAATATATACATATGTACAGTTAGGGAAAGCGATTAAAGAATGGGATAGAAAGAAGCGGGGTGGGGGATTATTATAACACTTTAAATATTACAGATCCGAGGGAGATGAGGAAGAAAACAAATATTACAGCAAAATGTAAAAATTCTCACAAACTCTCAAAATAAAAATAAAATGAAGCAGTGACACCTTAATCACTCCTGGCAGAGATGGCTCAAAACTAACATCGTATCGAGTCACATGAGGATCACACGATCAATCAACATGAGAAGATCAACTATAAATGGTCCGCTGCATTGTGGCTAAACAGAAATTTTGGGCTCACCAATCATATAAAATATGCAATCTATCCAAAAAAATCAATGAGCCCAAATAATTCAAAAGATCCAAAACGAACCTAATTACGGCTCAATAACCATAATAAAACTGTGGGCCAAAACAAATAGCCCAACTATTTTCCCACGACAGTCCACCAGCTAGACTCACATCTTCGTCAAACCATAAGCCCAAAATGCTTAAAGACAACTCACCAAATATCTTCACCAAACACACTGGCCCAAATCTATCAAAATACAATTCTCATGTAGACCCATAAACCATACATATACATATATATATATATATATGGCCAGTTATCAAAGATCCAAAATTGAACTCATTTCACGCTTTTACAGCGGGCCAGACAAACCACTATCCAGCCCACTGATCTTGCAACCCGTTCACATCCAGCTTAAGCAACCCATGCGAATGGACCACACTCATCATCTTGCCCCGAACATGTAACCAACCCACACCCAAACGCCAGCAAAACAGATTCGAAGGACGGCAAAACCCAAACCAGAGCTCCACCAACCTTGTAACTAGCATTTAGTGTGATATCTAGAAGCCGGGTTGAATTAAACATTTGTGTAATCCTTTAGGACTTCTTGATTGCAAGTTGGTGAGGCTGAAGCATAGGATTAGTGAGCGACCGAGCCCTTGAACTCGAATTCTGAGACAACGCCTGCTGCTGCTTAGAGTTAGGGAGGGGCGCGTTTCAGGTGAAGGAATGGAAAGAGGGTTCATCATTCGTCGAGAGAGAGAGAGCCCCCTAAAGAGATCCAGTGTATATGTGTCTCTGTGTTTTCCTGTGTGGTTATGCTGGGTGTCCCGCCTGCATGGTGTGTGTGTGTGTATGCTCTGGTGTGCGCTCTAGTGTGTTTGTGTCTTTGCGAAAGAGAGAGAGGTAGCCCTTTCTTTCAGCCCATGTGTGTATCTGTTTTAAAGAGAGAGCGTGTATCCGTGTGCCGTGTGTAGATGGCAGTGGTGTGCATGTGTGAAGCTCAGTGTGTGTGCCGTGTGGTGTGCATGTTTAGCTCCAAAAACATAACAGTGCTCCCTTTGCCATGCACACCAGAGAGAGAGAGAGGTCCGAGAGCCCATCTGTTGAACATGTTTTATGGCCGTGAACTTCTCTACTCACATCTGTGTGTATTGTTTTTTAGCTCTCTGTTCCATTGTTCCCATGTTCCCACCACTAATCTTCTACTACACAAACTCTCCACCGAGAGAAATGAATCCCAGAAGCAGATTTAAGCCATGAAACCTAGAAGTAGATTATACATAGTATGAGAGAGAGAGAGAGAGAGAGAGAGAGGGACAGAGGTGGAGCTTGTGTGTGTGCTGTGTATCTTTCTGTGTGTGTTGTGGTGTGTGTGTGTATGAAGCTCTGTGTGTGTGTTGCGTGGTGTGTTATATGAAGCTCAGTGTGAGCATTAGTGGTGAAGCTCAGTGTGTGTCTTATATGAAGCTCAGTGTGAGTATCAGTGGTGAAGCTCAGTGTGTGTGTGTGTATTTCTTACATTTTCTCCCCACCCCTTTCACTCATGAACACCACTCTCCTCTTTTTATCAATCTCAGATTATCTCCCCTCAAATAATACAGCACCCACTCCCTCTTTTCTGTCCCCCTCTCTTTTTAATATTTTCCAACTTCTCACCTGCTCTCTTATCTTTTTTGATTCTTTTCCCCCCTGACCATGCATGTTCCCTCCCTTTCTAAAAAAATAATTGTTCTCCACTGTCCCACACAACCTCACCAAAAATCTTATCTCCATCCCTCCACTCATTCATCCTCTTTTTTATTTTTATTTTTTAGTTTATATATATATATCTTATCATTTTCTTTTTTTATCAAATATCAAAATTATTTATACCAATTTAGATAAAAACATCAAAAACTATGTACAACACATAAAATTATAAAATATTATAAAATACTAAAAATTAATAATTTGGCCAACATGGTGAGGTTTGGGATTAAAGTTTTTTGATATTTTCTGCTGAGAAATTCATAAAATAGTATATTTCAACTTTCATCATGGGGTGTTCAAAAGAAAGTGCCCAAGTCTTAGGGCCGATCAAAATGGGGTGTCTACAGTCGGGCTGAAAAGTGCCTTATGCAGGAAAGCAAATGAGCTGATGGTTTACAACAATTCCAAACTCATTGTTAACCAAGTTTTAGGGGAATACGAAGAGAAAGATGAATGTATGGCCAAGTACTAGATGCTAGCTAGAAGAGAAGTTAGGAAGTTTGATGCAATAAGGGTAGAGCAGATTCCCTGAGAAGAAAATTGCCAAGTAGACGAAATGACCCTGTTTGGCCTATATGGAAAACTTCACAGCACCTAGCCCCTTCTGAATTGAGTTTTTTTCTAAAATCGAGCATCGAAGATCCGGAGGTTGTGGAGGTCTACTATGTGGATTTAGGCCTATCTTGGATGGATCCTATAGTAAATTTTTTGAAGTATAGAGTCTTGTTGACCAAAAAGAAAGAAGTTCACAAAGTTAGGGTAAAGCCAGAACAGTTTTGGTTGTCCCCTTGTGGGGCACTTGAAGTGTGTCCATCCTAGCAAGATAGAGGTCTTCTTGTACAAAATTCATGAAGGAATGTGTGAAAGTCATATAAGGGGAAGATCACCGGCCTACCGAGAAATTTTTCAAGGATATTGGTGATCGTGTATGCAAGCAGATGAGAAGAAATATGCGCTTAAATGAAAAAAGTGCCAGAAGTTTGTATATCAGATCCACTTACTGGCTAGAAAATTGCTACCATTTTCAAGTCCATGGCCCTTTGCTTAATGGGGACTTGACATTGTTGGGCTTTTGCTAGTAGCACGAAGCAATCGAAAGTTCTTTATCGCAGATATAGATTACTTCACCAAGTGGGTAGAAGTAGAACCCTTGGTATCCACCAAAGAAAAAGATGTGAAAAGATTTGTGTAGAAGAATATCACTATTCAGTTTGGGATTGCAAGGGCTTTGATGTCAGACAATAGTACTCAGTTCGATGGATAAATCTTCAAAGGCTTTTGTCAGGAATTGAAGATAGAGTTTTACAACTCAACGGCGGCATACCCTCAGTGGAATGGACAAGCAAAAACTTCGGACAAAATCATCCTAGATGGAATGAAGAAAAGGCTAGAGAAAGCTAAGGGAAAATGGATTGATAAACTCTTCAATGTGCTTTGAGCTTACTGAACAACTCCAAGGTAGTCAATTGGGGAAACTCCTTTTGCCTTAACCTATGGCATGGAAGCTGTTATTCCTCTAGAAGCATGAATGCCCATGATAAGAACATAGAACTTTGACCCTAGTTTGAATGATAAGGCAATCGCATACAAGTTTGATTTTGTCGAAGAGAAAAGAGAAAAGGCACTCGTTTAATCAGTATATTAATGGGAGTTATTCAAAAAAAACAACAAGACCGTCCACTCTAGGTAGTTTAAGTTTGGAAACTAGGTCTTGTGCAAAGTAATGGGCAATACATTTGTGCTCCGTGAAGGCAAACTTAGAGCGAGTTGGGAAGGACTGTACAAAGTGACCGGTTTAGTTGGAAAATGTGCATACAACTTAGAAGATTTAGACAGTCAGGTTGTTCCAAGGCCTTGGAACACTGCTAATATTAAGTTATTTTACTTTAGCTTTCCTTGTAACACTTCTATTTGCTCATTAATAAAACTAGTTCAACTGTTTTCTTTACTTTATCGTTTTGTAATGAATTGAACTTTTAACTGAGCAAATTTTTACTTTGTATTATGGCTAAACCTTCATTTTCTTTGCTGAGCTAATTGTGTTCAGTGAAATATTGATGACTTGTTCAATAAGAGAATCTTTGCCGAGCTAATTTTGTTCAGCCCAAAGGGCAAGTGAAGTTGCTACCCCTTAGCTAAAAATTCATTTTCTTTGCCGAGTTGATTTTGCTTGCTAGAAATCTGATGACTTGTTCAATGAGAGAATATTTGCTGAGCTAATTTTGCTCGGCCCAAGGGGCAAGTGAAGTTCTACCTTATGAAATCTTGTATTTTTGAGGTATTAAATATTTTAGTGAGTGGTACTGATGATTTATTATAGTAGTTTGGTGGTGAGATTTTTTTTATGTGAGCTTAACTTAATTTCTTATATTTGTTTTATCTCTCTCTTTTTTTAAAAATTTTTTAAATCTTTAATTTTTTTTTTATCTCCACCTTATTATTGTTCATCTCTTTTTGAAAATAGACTTTTTTTTCCCTATCCCATCTATCATCTTTCTTTCTTAATAAGCAACAAAAAGAGAAAAAAAAAAAAAAAGAAAAAAGAAAAAAGGAAAAGAGCACAAGCATGGTTGACCACCCCCATATCCTTCACCATACCCATTGTCCTTTTTTTTTTTTTTTTTTGATCAGCAAAATAAGAACTTTATTGATGAAAAAAGGCACCTTACATGCAAAAAGACATCAACAAAGCCTGGAATTGGCAAGAATTGGTGAGAGACCAATCCAGCCCAAACCAGAGGAACTACAGAAGCAAAAACAGGACAAAACACCTTAAGAGACTATCATACAAAACTCCTATTCCTCCACTACATATCTGGACAACAGACCCAATTACCACCTCCCATGAACACAATTTCCATGGACACAATTACCAGGCAAAAGCACAAGGCAACAGCAAACCCCACCCCTCCAACCTGCAGCAGAATACACCATGAACACAATTACCACCTCCCATACAAACAAACCTCTGCAACCATACACTACACACTGCACAAACATACACAACAAACAAACCCAGCAACAAACCCATCCTATAGCAGAGGCACACTGCACAAACAAACCCAGCAACTTCTTGACACATATTACCTCCTCCCCTGCAGCTCCCCCCATCCATCAGCAAACACAGCAGTCAACCATTCCCCAACTGCTCAGATCTGCACAAACATGCATACTGCTGCACCAGGCAAAAGCACGAGGCAGAAGCAAGCCCCCCCCCCAACCTACAGCAGAACACAGCAGGCAGCAGAGCATTTCTGGAACCAAGCACAATGCAACCAACCACAACATACTGCACAGACAAACCCAGCACCTTCTTGACGCATAGTACCACCTCCCAAGCAGCTCCCCCCATCCATCAGCAAAACACAGCAGTCAACCATTCCCCAACTGCTCAGATACATAACAGCACCTGAGTAAGGTTCTCCACTATGTGGTGCACTGAGTAATGGACACTAGGCAAGGAAGCTCTAACCCACAGCCCCACCCTCACTTTTACTAACTCACCAAGCTCCATCATATCTGGAATATGGCCCTTGAACACAACCTCATTCCTAAGCCTCCATGTAGACCACAACATTGCCACTGGGACCATCACCCAGATTTTCTTTGCTACTTTCCTATGCTTAGTTCCCATCCACCAATTCAGCACTCCATCCACTGTAGCTGGGGACACCCAGCTTAAGTTCCACCATTGCAACAACCTTCCCCACACCTTCCATACTTCCGGACACTGCACAAAGAGGTGATCTACTGATTCTTCCGCAACTGAACAGAAAGGGCAGGCAACACTTGCACTACCACCTAACACCCCTAATCTCTGCATAACAGCTGCAGACTTAACCCTTCCTCTCCATGCCAACCAACTCAAAAATTGGGCTTTAGGAGGTGCCAGATTATTCCAAAGCATCCTAGTGACCTTTAAGCTAGTTCCAGAATTTTTCAGAAGCCAAGCTCTCACAGATGCCACTGTGAACACACCAGTTGAGGAGGCTGTCCACTGAAGACCATCACACAGATTCACATTGAGCCTGGGCACATCCTTTGTTATCTTTTGCAACTTTGTAACCTCCTCTTCCTCCCAAGCAAACAGAGGTCTTCTAAACTGAAAACTCCAAAGACCATCCCTGTCCCTCCTTTGCACAAAGTGACTAAGCTTTTCATCTTTCTCCATAGAAAGCCTAAACAACCTGGGAAACTCCTCTTTCAACTTCAAATTCATACACCACCTATCATACCAAAACTTAATCCTACTCCCATCTCCTACCACAATCTTAGAGTTGGAAACAAAAAACTGATACACCTCAGAATTTAAAGCAGCCACACTCAGAATGTCTCTCCACACATTGGACTCCTTACCTTCCCCATTCTGCCTTGGTAGCCACCCGCCCCCATCAGCCCCGTACTTGCTTATAACAACCCTTTTCCACAGAGACTCATCCTCCACCCCATACCGCCACCACCACTTTAGAAGCAAACAATCATTCATTTCCTTGGCCTTCCTGATGCCCAGCCCTCCCTTAGCTTTACTCAGAGTGACATCCTTCCACTTAACCATATGTATTTTCCTCCGGCTCTCTGAGCTGCCCCATAAAAAAGCGGCCTTCAACTTATCAATTCCCTTCGCTATGCCCTTAGGCAGTTTGAAAATGGAAATATAATACCCCGGTAAACTATCCATAACTGATTTAACCAATGTTAGCCTACCAGCAAATGACAACAACTTCCTTTTCCAGAGCGCTAATCTTGACTTCACCTTATCCACCACATGATTCCACGTTTGTTTCCTTCTCGGATTTGCACCAAGAGGTAGACCTAAATACTTAATGGGTAACTTCTGAGATAGACAATGCAATAGCGAACCAAAATCATGAACCTGCTCTTCACTTACTCCAACACCACACACCACACTTTTATGAAAATTGATTTTCAAACCTGACATAACCTCAAAGCATCTAAGAATTCTTTTAATATTGACAATCTCCTCCCACTCTGCTGCACAAAACAGAATAGTATCATCTGCAAACTGAAGATGAGATAGGTTCACTCCTGCAGATCCAACAGAAACTCCTTTTATTACACCCAAACTCTTGGCCCTTTCCAGCAACAGATTCAGCCCTTCTGCTGCAATATTGAACAAGAAGGGTGACAAAGGATCACCCTGTCGCAACCCCTTTTGAGGGCAGAATTCGGCAGTGGGAGATCCATTAACTAAGACAGAAATTCTTGCTGTGGTGACACAAGTTTTTAACCATCTAGTCCATCTTTCTCCAAATCCCAAATTTGCCATCATGGAAAATAGATACTCCCAATTAATTGAGTCATACGCCTTTTCAAAATCAAGCTTTAAAATCACTCCCTTCTGTTTTGACTTCTTCCACCAGTCCACAACTTCATTTGCAATCATGACACCATCAAAGATATTTCTTCCCCCCAAAAACGCTGTCTGAACTTCACTGATGACTTCTGGTAACACCTTCTTCAATCTTCTCGACAGCACCTTTGCTAAAATTTTATAAGCAACCCCCACCAAGCTAATAGGACGATAATCTGACAAACCATTTGGATACTCTTTTTTGGGGACAAGAGTAATAAATGAGCTGTTTAGGCCTCTAACCAGTTTACCATGGTGGTAGAAATCCTTCATAAATTCAAACATGTCTTTCTTCATGAACTTCCAACACTTCTGAATACAAGCCATATTGAATCCATCCGGCCCGGGCGCTTTATTCCCATCACACTCTTTCACCGCTTCCCAGACTTCTTCCATTGTAAACTCAGATTCCAGCACCTCCCTCCTTTGAGCATTACTGATTGATACAAAGTTTCCAGACATCTTCGGCCTGGATGGCCACTCTTCTGCAAACGCCTTTGAGAAATGTCTAACCACTTCAAGCCTTACTAGCTCAGGATCTTCTACGCCAACCCCATTTACTACCACTGAGTCCACCATATTCCTTCTATGCCTCTTGCTTGCACAAATGTGAAAGTACCTCGAGTTCCTGTCACCATGTTGAGCCCAGTTCAACCTAGACTTTTGGAACCAAAGCCAGTCATTTCTTCTTCTAAGCTTCCACACTAGATGTTTTGCCTCCCTTCTAGATTCGATTTCCGTGAAGTCCAACTCCCTAGATTCGGCTAATAAATCATAATCATGCAATTTCTCCTCTGCTATTTTTAGTTGTTCCTCAACCAATCCAAACACTTCCAAGTTCCATCTTTTCAGTTCTGCTTTCAACCCACCTAATTTTTTAAGCACTCTATACCCAGCCCAGCCATGTACCGGATGCTCCAACCAAGCTTTTTTCGCAACTGACAGGAATCCAGGATGAAGAGTCCATGCATTAAGGAACCTAAAAGGCCTTGGCCCCCAATTCCTCTCATCTTCCATCAGCAGAATTGGGCAATGATCAGACACCAATCGAGGTAAACCCCACAACTGAAACCTAAACTTTTCCAACCAAACTGCATCCAGCAAAAACCTATCAATCCTACTCCACCGCTCCCATTCCATGGAATTACACCAAGTATATCTTCTGCCTAACATAGGAATTTCTACTAACTCCAACTGATCGATAAAATTATTAAATTCTCTCATTCCTCTGTCAGTCCTAACACAACCTCTTCTATCTTCAATATTTCTAATTTCATTATAGTCCCCTCCCATACACCAAGGCTTATTAAAACTAGGTCTAGTATTAATAATAATATTCCATAACCCTGCTCTTTTGGACACATCGTTAGGGCCATAGACATTTAAGAACACACAATCAAAGGAACAAAGAACAACACCTGATATCAGCAGGAAATTTCTATTGCCACAGCACTCCAGGAGATGAAAAACCTCTGGATTCCAAACACTCAACAACCCTCCAGCACTACCTTCTGAACCAACCTCCAGAAATTCCATCCTCTCCCACGGCCACACTGAACGAACAAAGGACTCATCCACACAACTTTTTTTTGTTTCTTGAAGAAGCAGAACATCCACCTTTCTAACCTGCAACACTTGTCTAACTCTACGCCGTTTATCTGCTCTGCCCAACCCTCTAACATTCCAAGACATAACCTTCATCGATCACTAATTTCTGCTCCAAAAGAAAACCCCCGTGCTTTGGCCAACTAATTCTGACCCAGCACACCCCCTGCCTCCTTTTCAAATCGATCTTCATCTTGTTGTTCCAACCGAACAATCCTTTGAATTACTTCAGCCTCTTTTCCTTCACAGCTCATCCCCAGTCTTCGACCAAGCTGCACGGTTGCTCGAGCTTCCTCCACGCTCTTCTTCCTCCTCCTACTCACCTGACTTTCCCGTGAAATAGACTGAGTTAGAACCGTCGCTGCTGCCCTGAAGACTGCACCTCTTTGAAACCCAGATACAAACGCAGTTTGACTGCGATTAGTTTTCCTCTCCCCCCTTCCACTAATACCTCCAGTTCTACCCATTCTCCCTTGCAGCCGAGTACTTCCCTCCACCAAATCTGTATTCTTTACTGGTGCCTGCACTACCTCATTCCACGGGTCACCTAACACCCCTGCTGAATTCTGAGTAGGGTAAGCCCCGACCCCATCATCTTGGCCCAATCCCCAATTAATCTTACCTTTTACCTCCGACCCACTGAGATCACCACTAACCTGGGCCCCTTCTAACACTTCTTTACAGTTGTTACTCGGCCCAATTTCTGCAGACCCAACAGTCTCTGGGTTGATACTCGGCCCAATTTCTGCAAACCCAACATTCTCTGGGTTATTAGTGGGCTTACTTAGACCAAAGTTTAATTGGGCATCATCCAACACCACCTCTATATTTATGCCAGGTCTGTTAACAGCTCCCCCACTGAAACTGTGCATAAACCCAGGCGTGATAACGTTCTCCACCTCGTCTTCCTCAGCACCGCCCATTGCTCTCTGAAGACCCAGCAGTCCCTCAGCCTTAGCACGACTTTTATCAACCTCTGCCTCCTTTTTGTTTCCCCCACATATACTTTCCGATTCCTCCACAATGGAGGGGAAGGTACCGGCTTTCACACCTTCACTTGCATTGGCCCCACAACGTGACACCTCATGCCGATGAACAGATGCCACCTCGTCCTCATCATCCACGTCATGAGATACATCACCAGCCGCCTCAGCATCATCTTCCTCAGCTCCGGTACCATCTTCACCTTCCAACTGCTTGAGCTTATTTGAGCTAAAGCACTCATGTATGGCACACTTACAGGCCACCTGCACTACTTTAGACACAATGACTTGCTCCTCACACACCCTTACAGGGTACCTCCTAGCCCCACTTAGAACCTGAATACTTGAGTTAATAGAGTCCATGTATTTGGTGGCAATCTTCACTCTACCACACAAGAAAGATGATAGTTGAACGGTTTCGTCTTCAACCTTAATAACCTCCCCCCAAATTCTACCAATCTTACTAAACAAATCCGCACTCCATAGGTTAAAAGGTACACCATAACAGCATATCCACACTTCCCTCTCCTGCTCAACGTAATCACCTTCCTTCCATTCAACTACTGATTCACACCAATCCTTCCAACAATCCTGAAGCAGTGACTGATTTTCCTCCATGTGGGCTCGAGAAGAAAATGAGATAATGGCGTGTCTTCCCCCTCCCCCTTTCCTTACTATAACCTCACCTGACCCCTTAGCCAGAACTGCCATTCGAAACTCAGAAAAGACATGATAACTTTTCAACCTCACAATGAGGCTGTCAATTAACCAACCATTCCTCACTTCAGTAGCAATAATCTCATGCTTCACCACCTCACTACTCTGCCCACCTTGGACAGCCTCAGCATAAGACTTCACACCAACATTTGCCATTTCTGAGCGCCTTGTAGACACTGTTGTATTTATTTGACCAGGTAGGATCTTTACCCGTTTTTGACCTGCTGTTCCTCTATTCTCTCCTGATACCCTTCTTGCGAACTCCGCGGCCTTGACCTTGAGGGCTTTGTCATCACACCACAACCCATTAGCCTTTTGAATTGCCACTGCTGCGGCAATACTGCAGCCATACCTAACAAAGCCAAACCTTGATCTAGTTGCTTTCCTTGGCTTGCTCGGAATAAAAACATCGCTAACAACTCCGAATTTCCCAAACAGAGAATACAGATCCTTCGGGCTCATAGACCATGGAATATTATCAACGAACACAGTGTAGATCTCACTTCCCCTGGTTTTAGCCACCTTTCCTTTTCCAGCAGACAATCCTCGCCTATATACCACCGGCTGCCATCCACCGCTATCTCCACCGGCTGCCATGTTTACCTACGGGATTGACTGTTATGATTTGATATATACCCATTGTCCTTTTGATAGACAATATATGCCTTACCATGCCATGCCATGCCATCTATTTCATCTTCTGTTTTCTTTTTTCTTTTTTTTCTTTTCTTTTTCCTTTCCTTTTATTTTTGTTCACCTCCAAGTTTACTTGGAGGCTACTTTTCCTCCAACTATTTAACTTGCATTTTGCCATTCTTTTTCCATCATTTCTCTCTCTCTCTCTCTTCAATTTGTGATCAAGACTTTAAGTTTAGATTAGGAGTGTTTAGAGTGAGTGTTAGTAATTTCATCAAAGAGAAGAGTTGTCAATTTTGTCAAACCTTACATACCTATTATCTTAGAATTTTGATTATCTACCTTTGGACATTTATGGAACAATAGTAGATGATTAAAGTGTTGGTGACGGAGGAATTGTTTTCGGGTAATTCGGGTGGTATACAATATGCTTCCTTTAAATCTCTTTTCAAAGATTTTCATTTTAATTACCTTCACTTTGTATTCCTCTTGATTATTCTTGTCATTTGATAAATTCTATGAAATCATTCTATGTTGATTCATTTGATTATTTTGGTCATTTGATTAAACTCTCTGTAGTTACTTTATATTCAAAATATTGATTTGTCTGACTAAATGACATGGAATTGCTCCGTATATGGATCTAGTGGACCTTGCCAATAGCTTGCACCAAATGCCTAGATAAGTGATTGTGCTTGGGTGAGGTGGGTAATGCCAGTCACTGGTCATGTACTAAAGTAGGACCGCGTATTTGGTCCTGGACAAGTTATCATATGTTTAGTTGAAGTGTTTATGCAATTTGGTAAATTGCTTGATTATCGAATCAAATCGTTTGTGCAATGTCGTAATTTATTGATTTATTTTTGATTTATTCTATTGATTGTATACTTCTCGAGTTAATTTATTTTTTAGGTGTGAAGCAATTTAGTGGCGATTAAAGTTGAAGCATTAAAGGATTTACTAAGTTAGATATTTTAGGGCCTACCATTATATATTATTTTTTGGGAGATTTGTATAAATTATATTTTAGAGACATTTGTGTAATTATTTTTGGAGACAGATTTGTCTATTTGAGGTTATTAGTTATACAAAATTGTAAATTTAAGGTTGGGGCATTATATACTGAGTTGGGGTGTTAGAGAATGAATTCTCTTTGCTGATTTGATTTTGCTCGGCTGAAATTTGATGGCTTGTTCAATGAGAGAATATTTGCTGAGCTGATTTTGCTTGGCCCAAGGGGCAAGTGAAGTTGCTACCTCTTGGCTAAAAATTAATTCTTTTTCCCAAACTGGTTTTGGTGTCCAAGGGGCAAGTGAAGTTGTTACCCCTTGGCTAAAAATTCATTTTCTTTGCCGAGTGGATTTCGCTCGGCGAAAATTTGATGGTTTCTTTAATGAGAGAATATTTGTCGAGTTGATTTTTCTCGGCCCAAGGGGCAGGTGAAGTTGCTACCCCTTAGTTAAAAATTCATTCTCTTGGTCGAATTGCTCGGCCCAAGGGGCAGGTGCAGTTGTTACTCATTGGCTAAAAATTCATTTTCTTTGCCGAGCTGATTTTGCTCAGTAGAAATTAGTTGGCTTGTTCAATGAGAGAATATTAGCCGAGTTGATTTTGCTCAACCCAAGGGGCAAGTGAAGTTGCTACCCCCTGGCTAAAGAATCATTCTCTTTGCCAAGCAAATTTTGCTCAGTGGAAATTTGATGACTTGTTTAATGAGAGAATATTTGCCGAGCTGATTTTGTTCAGCCTAAGGGGCAAGTGAAGTTGTTACCCCATGCCTAAAATCTTCATTCTCTTTGTTAAGCTGAGTTTGTTTAACGAAAAATTGATTTTCAATTTTGAAGAAACCTTGCCGAGTTGACCTGCCCATGCAGCGAAAACATGTGCAATGGAGGTCAGTAAGACAACACTTAGCATAAGTGACATAATATGTTTCATTGATCTTAAAAGTTAGTACAAAAGTGGGGCCATTTGCCTAGTTACATCAATTAAAATTCAACTCAAGCAAAGACAAGTCAAATGGAAGGAGTAAGGTCATCTCCCAACCATGGCATCGCCGTCAACAATATCCCCAATCGTTAGGTCAGTGATAGTTTCCTCAGGGTTAGGAGTAAGCCCAATTTTCTTGTTTGTGACCACCTCAACTAGATTGGCTTCATCCTCGTCTTCTGGCAACAATGACTTTTGCACGATGTCAGCATATGCCTGCATGTACTCCGGGATGTCGCAGGGAGGAGGGTTCTTGAAGATGTTAGAATCTTGAGCCTGCCCAAGTTTCTTCACCACAACCTTCCAGTCGAACTGAAAGAATATGTCCTTGGTGGCCTTAACTTGCTAAACATAAATCTTTTCACATTCGTCAAAGCCCTTGTCCTCGACCTTCTCCAATTTAGCTTTCAAGGTAGCAATTCGGTCATTCGCCTAGTCTTTATTCCTTTTTATCTCAGCCTTGTATTTTTCCTTCAACACAACCAGAGATTTTGTCTTTGCATCATCTATCGAGCTGACTTTCTCGGCCAGCTAGTCTTTTTTAAGTATGACTGCTTGGAGGGTCTTTTGAGCAACCTTCAACTTAGCCTCCTTCTGCTCAATTATCACCATAAACACCCTCAGTTTTTTCCTCAGCTCAACCATGAGCTCATAGGCCACATGGGACTTCTAGATGGCCTGCAAAGTTATTATATTAGAGGACTAAACAAAGAGTTAAAAAACAAAAACAAAAAAAAAAATGCAAACAACTATTGAAGTTTACCAGGGCCATGGATGTGATAGTCGACTGAACAACTTTCAGGTTGGTCATTTGATTATGCGACTCTATGTCCGCATGCAAGCATAAAGCCTTTGAAACACTAAAACCCATCAGATGCTCCTTATCTGTGATAATAGAGTTTGCTTCGGTCATTGCCTTCCCTTTGGAATGTCAAGGCAGGGACCCAGATTGGAGGAGGAGGAGTAGGGTTATCAGCAGTAGGCATTTTTGTGTTCTCAAGAGTAGGTTCCTTGGTGGAAATCTCAACGTTGACCTCAAGTGACTCAGTTTCCTCAATTACACGAGCCCTCTTGGTTGGCCGGGCAGAGCTAGCCCTTGTTGTCGCGGCCCCTGTAGAAGCAAGTACCAAAATCGTTCTTGATGGTTGCTTGGTTATCTGTGTTATGGGCTGAGAATTAGTTGCTTGGCTACTAGAACTTTGGCTAATGAACAAAGATTTGATCCTTCGTTGTTTGGCCATTTCTTCCTCGGTTGTTAATGGAATAAGAACAACTTCTGGAAGTGTAGGATCTGGCTCAGGAGATGGTTCAAGTAAGAAAGTCAGTCACACGACTCTTGCGTGGAGCTTTGTATTGATAGGTTGATTCGTAATCAAGAAGAATATGGTAGGCACACTTTTTCAGTGGTACTTTAGAGCAACTGTCAAGTCTGCCCGGTTAACTTGTTAATAGTGCACTTCAAGGGACTTCTAATCTGCAACGAGAGAAGTGCTAGCTCGGTTAGGCAAAGAGAGGGCATCTGTTGCGCCCTTATTTCAATTTATGTGCCAACCAGGCACGTTGGCCTCTACATCTTCATAATTACCCATAACCTAAAGAAAATCATCATTGTGAAAATCTTTGTCAGGGCATTTGTTGACTAATTGTTCCCGATTTTTTCTTATTTCTAAGTAATATACAAAACCACCCACCGCCAGTCTGGCTCATAGAATATTGATGAAATATCTCAACTAGAAGAATATTTATGGTTTAGCTCGGCTACTCCATTTATTATTCTATAGGTGTTTATGGAACCTTGTGTGGGACAGAGTCGCATTTACTGTAGAAATTCACACACTAGAGGTTGATCTGGGAAACGACGACCTCCTTTGACAACAGATAAAATGGTGAAGGGGAAGAAGCCATCCCAATCCCAATGAGTGGCTTTTTCAGTAGCTAATTAAAGTGAGACATCAGTTAGTATGTTGTAGTTTGCTCGAAACTCGGCTAGGGCTCTTGGTGAATTCACCAGCAGGACATATTGAGCCATTACGCACGGTTTACCTTAAACGAGTTTTGCCCAGTTGCAGATGGCAGTTCAGGTCTGTGCAGTTGTGCTCAGTCTCTGAAGGCTGCTTAG
This sequence comes from Camellia granthamiana, assembly GCA_036172215.1. NCBI lineage: Eukaryota > Viridiplantae > Streptophyta > Magnoliopsida > Ericales > Theaceae > Camellia > Camellia granthamiana. The sequence goes on along the minus strand of JAXFYN010000033.1, from coordinate 241,748 downwards.
AGGCGAAATGTTGAATGTGTGCCTGGTCGAACCTAGTTCAAGTTCTGTATGGTGAAAGAGTGAATGTAGTTAAGGTGTTTGCCCGACATGAACGGTGATTCTCTTTCAGAGGCTAGGTTTTGTCCGCCATAGCAGTGTTGTGGATCAAAAACATTTGTCTGTCCAGTCAGATCTAGCAAACACATATATATGCTCGGTCGAACGTAAATTCAAGATCAAAACCCATTTTTCTGCCTCGTCGAACCTATATTTGAATTTTTTGAGCCCAGAGTTGTAGTTTTCTAGGCTACGATGGTGGTGCTTGTGGATTATTAGGTTGTTTTGGTGGTTTGCGCACGATCTTTGATAGGAATTAATTGGTTAAAAGATGCCCATAAACAGATTTCTAAAATCTCAGAATCAAGAACTCGAAGCACATGAAGAACTTCAAAGATAAAGGTCAACAGTCAAAGAAAAGTGAGGAAAACTTATTATTTGTTGCATCAAATCAACTTCCAATCTGCTCAAAATGTTGCAATGGTGATTGCGATTCATGAAAAAAAAAGAAATCCGATCGAGAAAGATTTAACTACTTGAAAGGTAGATCGACAAGCTCTGGTTTGGCTATGGAACAATGAAGAAGAAAAAAAAGAAATCCGATCGAGAAAGATTTAACTACCTGAAAGGTAGATCGACAAGCTCTGGTTTGGCTATGGAACAATGAAGAAGGTGAGGGATTACTTGATATGTATATATAGGTATATGTAGTTCAAATTTGAAAAAGCGCCATTATTTCAAATTTCATGAATCATGCGTGACAGTTGAAAAAAGTTACACGGAGCTGGTGAAAGTGTGCTACATGCCCCTGACGTTGATGTTTGGTCAGGCAGTTGGTGGATGTATAGTCACATAAGCAGCAGAAGGATTGACTGAGCACGGACTTTGAACAAACCAAGTACAATCGGGTTGTAATTTAGCCCAATGACAGAATAAGTAATCCCAGTCATGCTTGATACAACATATGAAATTAAGGGGCAATTGAGAGGGAAAATTATGATAGAGTATTAGGCCGGGCTAATTTCAGTGAGGTTTTGAGGTATTGGCTAGTCAGATAAATGTAGCATGTATTTTGGCCAGTCAAACAAACAAAGCTTAAGTTTGGACCGAGCAATGATTTGTTGGCCTAATGGATTGGGCCGGGCAAAAGCAACACGTGCGTTGGACCGTGCATGAAGTTTGTCCAGTTGATGTGCATGATTCGATTTGCGATCAAGCGGAATGTGCTACGTTGAAAATTGGATTAAGTGTTGTTGAGCGGTGTAAGTCTGAGTATATGCTTGGTTGTCTTTAGAGTGGAATGAGTAGAAGAATGACTAAGTAGCTACTAGAAAGAGAGCAATCGAATAGATTGTTTGCTCGGCCCGGTTGACAACCTAGAAGTTGGTAATCTTCACAGAGACCTATCGGATTAGGGTGTCTAAGGATGGGCATTATCCTTAAGAGATAGAGTCCTAGTGGGAGTTGTTAAAGGGAATTAGAGTTCTACTAGGACTCTATTGTGCAAAAGAATACAAACGACTTGGAGTTTGACCTAAGAAAGGTAATGCAATTCTGAATACTCAAATGTAGAGAGCTTTTTCCGCATATTGATTCCTAAAAGCTAACTTAGGCATCAAAGAGTTTTTTGGCACACATTCACCGATAAGCTCACCATGTTTATGTTTTTAGGATAAACGACGTCATTCGCAGAGGTTCGGGCTTGATCATGAGATACTAACGTGTGGGGTAAATTTTGTGTCCACACATTTATAATTGGTTATTTTAATGGTAAATTACACTTACCTCCCTTGAGATTTTTTACAATTATAGGGATCTCTTTAGTGATTTCAATAATTACACTAACCTCTCTTGTTTTTGAAACTATTGTCAAGATTCCCCCACTGTTACTCATCGTTAGTCTATTTAACAGAATTTGCTAATATAATGCTAATGTCATATTGATGTCATATGTTATAATACCAAAAATGACGAAATTACCCATTTGTTACTTATCTATTCAAATGAGAAATTTGACTTACCTCCCTTGAGATTTTGCATATATATTATCAAAGACTCATACATATTTTAGCATTATTTAATAAAATTCTTAAATTTCATGCAATATTAAATACAACTCTCAAATTGTTAAGACATTATTAAATCATTTAATGAAGAAAAACTTAATTTTCATTGATAAAATATTTAAAAATAAACAATCTCTTTAAAATTAATGTTAGATAACATCGTAACAGGGCTGTCCTTGAGATTTTTGGGGCCCGAGGGGAAATCTTAAATTTGGAGACCTTTATATAAAATATATATATATTAAAAATTTTACTTTGAAGGTGTATAATATAAATTCAAAGTTAGTTTAATGCGAGTCATATCTAGAATGAATGAGACATATAAATATAGTTTTTGAGTTAATTTTTAAGAGTATATAGTATTAATGTATACATAATCATTAAAAAAAATTGTAGAAAAATGGTAATTAAGTACTTTTAATTTTTTTTTGCTAATATCCACTCTCTTTCATGAAATGTTTATTAAATCAATGAAGAAATATATTTTTTTTAATCAAATTTGTATTTGATGAAAATTCAAAAAGATAAAGCATTGGAGATATATATACATATATATTATATCAAATTTGATGAAAACGGAAATTTGTAGTAAGAGAAGAATTTTTAAAAAGATTTTGAAAAAACTTTGATGAAAGGGTTGAAGTAGTTTATATCAAATAAAGTTTTTTATTCAAATTTAGAATCAAATTAGATGAAAGAAAGTAATGAAGGGTTAAAGATGCGCTAAGGATCTTTAATTTGGATTGCGAAGTTAAATTAGTTAATTTGGATTTTCATTTTTAAACCTACTAATGTAATAAGAGGTAAAACTATTTGGAGGCCCTTAAAATTTGACAAAAATTGAGGGCCTGCATTGCTCGCCTTAAGCCAAGGCCGACCCTACATCCTAATAATTTAATATAAAACAACGTAAAATTTATCATTTTAAGTAATGTATTTATTATTTGAATTTTGTTTTTAATTTTTTTTAAGTAATGTATTTATTATTTGCATTTATTATTTAACATTTTACATATGAATAAATTTATTTCAACTTTAAAATAATAATAATAATAAATGCATTACTTAAAATGATAAATTTTATGTTGTTTATGTAGTTTGGAATAAGTCTTATAGGATGTTATCAAACATTAATTTTAGAGAGATTTTTTTATTTTTAAGTATTTTGTCAATGAAAATTAAGTTTTTTTTTTTTTTGCCCATTAAATGTTTTAATAGTGTCTTAACAACCGAAGGCTTTTATTTAACATTACATGAAATTTAAGAATTTTATTAAATAATGTTAAATTATGTATGGGTCTTTCATAATATATATGCAAACCTCAGCGGAGGTAAGTGTAATTTGCCTATGTTGATAATGAATGGGGCTTCTTGATTTAAGGCTATTTTCGTCTTTTCACGTACAAATCAAAGGGTAATATGGTCATTTTCACACCTGACTAACGCCGTTTGTACGAATTTAATAGATTGGAGGAATCTTGATAATAGTTTCAAAAGTAAGAAATGTTATTGAAACCACGAGAGAAGTCCTTATAATTGTTAGAAATCTCAGAAGAGGTAATTGTAATTTACCCTTATTTTAATGTTTCTACAATAGTGCTAGTTCTTCTTTTTCAATTGTAATGTTTTGTTTTCTTTTCTTTTCTTTTCTTTTTTTTGGTTAAAGGGAAACTCATTGAAAATTAAGAGTTATAGTTCTAGGATATGTAGCTCCTCTAGCATCATCATACAATTAACTTGCAATAAAACATGACTGGTAGTGTAAAATGTGTAGTCTGTCAATCATTTGGGCTCCATGATTTGCTAGTGAGTCCGCATAAGCATTTCTTCTCTAAAGATGTGATTAATTGAACGGATGCTCAACTGCTCCAGTAGGTACCCACAGTCATAAACCAGATTATAAAGATGGTGGTTCTCATTTGATTTACCCATGATTAGCTGAATGAGATTGATGGCATCAGTTTTTACTAGTAGATAATTAATGCCATTATGAAGAGCCAACTTAAGACCATCACGAAGTGCCCAGGTTTCTGTAGAAATACTAGTTATGGTACCAATATTTCTACTAAAACATATCACTCTCTATAATGGTTCTGGTTTAGACCCTACCCATTTTATGCTCTTAGATCTGGGTTTCCGTACTTTTAATTGTTGTTCATATCCTTTATCATCTTGTTGGTAGTTAAGTTGGGTTGTTGGTCGTATTTGAAATAGGTTGGGAGTTAGTTTTCTAAAGAATTATTGTTCAGTTTTCTTCTTGTTTGCTCGAGCGGTGTTTTGGTCAATCGAGTGGTCTTTTGGATCTCCCAGTATTTTTGCAGGCTTGCAAAACTTCTGAGAGTAAGATATCTTCGCTTGAGCAGTCCTTTTTACGCTTGAGCAATCTTCTGCAGTCTGCAAACTTTTGAGAGGGGGTCATTGTGTGCTTAAGCGGTGTTTTGGTTGCTCGAGCGGAGTCACTTATTGTCTTTGACACTCGAACGGTGTTTTGGTAGCTTGAGTGGTCTGCGCGCATATCAGTTCAAGAAAATGGGGTTTTTCAATCACTTTTTCATTCCTCTCTCTGTCTAAACCTAATTTTATTCTCCTCTCTCTCTAGTTCTTACCTTAAAACCTCAAATATACCCTCACCCATTGATTTCTCCACCATAGCTCCTTGGAGAAAAATGTGGAGCTTATTGTTGGTTGTGTTGGAAATTCCTTCTTTAAATGTGATTTTGAAAATAAATGAGGTTTTGCTTGAAAAATCATTGATGTATGATTTTATAAAAGAAAAGGGAATGATGTTGGGTTTTGAAAGATATGAAAAATGTATCTGTTGATGATGAATGTGGAGTTGGATACTTATTATTGCTTCCACCTTGGAATTTATGAGATTTTATCTGTTGTTGGAAAATTATCCGTTGAATAGAAATATCTGTTTTAGGCCATCGGTGGAGAATAGTTTTGATTGTTGTAGAAATTGCATAAGGATTAGGTTAATTGAAACTAATTACCCCATTCATATTGCGTTGAACATTATTTCATATTAAACATTGAAAATGTATTTTTTTTTGAGAAAAATGGGTGTACACCTTGGTGAATCTGTTAGGGGGTGTGGTTGTGGTTTATATTGTTGGCCTGTGTATCCTTGGTGAAAGTTTAGAAACCTGCGTGGTTAGGTGCTAATCCTTCCGGTTAGTACCGGTAAAATGACTTTGGTAGTGCTTGTATAGCCTACTGGCAGATATGTACCTAGAGATTCCTAATGTTTTGTATCACTGCCTTGTTTTCTTATGTAAAAGGATATTTTTCATGAATTGATATATAATTTTGGCATTGTATTGTTTTGAGATTGAAATGAAAAATGTTTGACAAATGACATGCATCTGGATTCACCTTATGACTTCGTTAAGTTTTATACACTGTGTTAAAGTATCTCTACTGAGCTTTAGCTCACCCTACGTGGAAAACAACTTTAAGTTGCAGATGGTATGCCTCCACCAAGGGCATAACTTGGGAGGACTTGGAGCCAATAGTTTCTTTTGTTTTCTTTGATGTAATTATTTTTGTACAAGTCATGGGCTTTAACTGTATTGAGTTGATCTCACTTTTGTTATACCCAAGCATTGACTTGGAAAGATGTAGCCATTAGGGCATAAGCTTATCTATATCTCCTCTGCATTTTTATTCATATATAGATGTTTATGCTATAGATTCAAGATCCAAGATTTATGAATGTATACACGCATATGTCATCTTTTGTAAGATCAAAAAGTTTCAATGAAATGTTAAATATAACGCTAGTGACACATTTTATGGTATGTTATGATGTGGGTTGTTATTATTATTTCGGGACGTTACAATCTCTTATAAGGCCGCCACCACTAATAGTTCTAGGGTTGTCTTTTACAGCCCTGTCAGTGTTGAGCTTGTACATTCCAAGAGGTGGTGCTTTCCAACCAACGTTGATAGTTCTGGGGATTTTACTATTGTGGTTGTAGTTTGAGAGGTGTTGCTATTTAATGGTAGTAGCAAGGATCGAGGTGGGGTTGAAAGGTGTGGGGTTGGTTGGGTTGAAGTAATGAGAGTTCCTAGTTTTCTAGATATTCTAGCACAATATAGGAAAAATGACAGACCAGCGAGCTGATGAGTGGTGGACAATTTTGGATTGGCAATTGGTTTTGATTCAGTCAGAAAGGTTTGGAAGGGTGAAAGAGGGATTATTAGGTAGGATCCCTATGTTGTTCCAAATGGTTAGGGTAAATGGATAGTCTCAAAGGAGGTGTGTTACGATTTCGAGGGCTTATGAGTAAATGGGGCAGGGGTCAACGGGGTGATGTTTCTAAGTTGGAGAAAGGATTGGGTTTTGAGTCTATTGTAGACGCAAAGCCAAAGGAAGTGGAGGGTTCGTGGGTTAGCATGTGTGTGCCAAACCTAGGACCAATTTGGAAGTGAATGGGAGACTTTGAAGTCATTAGTGAGGGGGTAAACAAATCAGCTGGAGAAGTGCTTATCTGGGGACTGTTTCCAAACATAAGAATCATTGGCCGATGATAACCAAGATAGGCTAATGTTACAAATGCCGGTGAGGATGGGGGATAGTAGAGTACCAATGATCTTAGAGAAGTCCTAAGAATTTTGAGTCCAGCAATCTTTGATGGGAAGGGATTCTTCAATTGTTGTGAATACCCTTAGATTGAGTTTTTGATGGGACCACTATCTAACCAATTGTCAAACCAGAAAGATGTATTGAGGCCATTCTTGAGAAGGACTTTTTAGCCCATTTTGATGATTTATTGGCCTATTTGAATGCTTTTCTAAGTGTTTGAGGCACACGTATAAGGTCTACTGGTGTTGGGATATTTGGAATGAAGAATTTTGGTCCAAAAGGATTTCCCATCATTTTGTAGTCTCCAACCTAGGTTAGCCATGGTAACTTTGTTAGCAAGATCTGATTGTCTAATACTTAAGCCTCTGTGAGTTTTAGTTTTGGTGACTGTGTCCTAGTTGAGAGGGTGGATTTTCGAGCTTCAGGGTAGAACCCCAAAGGAAATCCCTGTTGAGTCTGTCAAGAGTGTTGGTGACTGATTTGGGAAGGTAGTTACACTGCATGATGTAAGAAAGGATGGCGACATTGACAGCTTTAAGGAGGGTAGTATGACTAGCAAGTGAAAGGAGCTTACTTTGCCATCCTATAAGCTTGGATTGGATTTTGTCTATCGAATGAAGCTTTGTTGGGTTTGGAATGTTGAATGGGACAGCCATGGTATGTTCCAAGATTTTTTTGTTAAAGGAATATCGAGTGTGTTTGCTAATTGGAGTTGACTTTCTTCATCAAGGTTGGATGAAAATAATACCTTGGATTTGGAAAATTTGATTTTTTTGTCTTGACTTGAGGTAGAAATCCTCACTTCTGATTTGAAGGCAATTGATTTGTCACTTCTACCTCAAGTCAGAAATCCTCACTTCTGATTTGACTTTCTTCATCGCTAATGACCTAATCCGCTAATGAGACAAAAAGGTGAGATAAAAAAGGTGAGATAAAAAAGGGCCACCTCTATTGAGTTGATGGGTTTCCAAAGATTTTGGTCACAGGAAAGGGAGATATTGATAGAGAGATATTCCAGGCAAAGAATGAAGAGGTAGGAGGAAATGGGATGACCTTGTTGGATGGCGCTCGATGGCTTAAAATAGTTTATGACTCTTCCATTGAAAATGATGGTAAGGGGGGAGGATGAGAAGACACAAGCCTTGACCAATTTGATAAAGGAAGGGAGGAAGTTGAAGAAAGATAGGATTTTGTTAGATTTTTATTATTGGCAATCCCGTTTGACAAAACTTCTTTCAGTTGTAATTGTATTCAATCTTTTTATTTCAGTAAGGCTATGAGTTTTAGATGCAAATCCAACTCGAGTTAGGCCTTGAAGAGATGTTTCAAAAGTTAATTCTTTCTTGTTTGCCACTATGTCGGGTCCGGGGCAGCCCCCAGACGGGGTCGAGGGGCAGCACCCCTGAAGCAAAAAGCTAAATTGCAATCAAAATTGTTTTCCGCTCGAGCGGCCATTCCTACACTCAAGCGGAGATCGCAGCCTTTCAGAAGTTTCACTCGCCTGCGAAAGTACTGGGAGTTGTTTTTTTCCGCTCGAGCGGCCATTCCTGCGCTCGAGTGTAGATCCGCTCGAGCGGCCATTCTTGCGCTCGAGCGGAGATCCCGGATTTGTTTTCTACAAATATGTGTTTCAGTCCAATTTTAGGTTTACGGCTTCCAGATCTTCTTCTTGGGTATTAGGGTTTTATTCTGGAGCTTCTTTGCTTGTTTCCTTTGATATTTGTGAGAGTTACAATCGTAAATTGAGTGGATTATATCAAATGGTTTGTTTGTTTTATTTATTCAATACCTTTCAATGAAAAATAAACAAAAAGATGTTGACAAACCAAAAGTTTTGAGGTCCTTACCTGATTAGTTCCAACCAAAACAGTGAGACCTTTGATGAATTTTATCAGAGTGGTTTGCTCTATTTACAAATATTACAATGTAAAATAGTGAGACCTTTGATGAATTTTATGTAAAATTGAGTGACATTGTAAATTCCAGCTTCAATTTAGGTGAAAAAAATACTGGAATCCAAGATTGTGGGAAAAATTTTGAGGTCTTTACCTGATTGGTTCCAACTAAAAGTTACAGTTATTAAAGAGGCTCAAGATGTTGACAACCTGAAGCTGGATGATTTGGTTGGAAATCTCCAAACTTATAAGGCACATAGGAATTTCAAAAGGAAACAAAAAGATGATATTGCTTTTAGTAGTGCTCATAGAGTTGGAAAAGATTTTAATGAGGCTTATGAGATTGATTCCAAGATTACGAATGCTCTCGTGAAACAATTTAAAAAGTCTTTTCTGAAAAAGAATCCTAATCTTTTGGAATCACCTCATAAATCCAAAGGCAAAGATAAACTCAAAATTAATTCTATAACCAAGAAGGAGAAGGAGAAAGGAAAGATACAAGGGAACTTTGAAAGAGTCCAATGCTATGAATGCCAACGATTTGGCCACTTTGCTCAAGAATGCCCTAATCGGTTGAGGAAGAAGAAAGCCTTCGCTATCACTTGGGATGATGAATCCGAGTCTGATAAAGATGAAAGTGACAATGAAGCACAAGGTGAAGAGGGGCATGAACAATTCCTTGCTTTCATGGCAGCTTCTGAAACTGAAGGACAAATAGAGTATCCGAAGAAGCTGGTTGAGAATGCCACTGATGATGAATCCTCGGGGCATGAAGATGAAGAGCTTCAGCAAGCTTATAAAAATTTGTATAAGGAATCTCTTAACTTATCCAAATTGAATGACAAACTCACTATGAAACTCAAAGCATATGAAAGTGAGAATGTCAAATTAAATAAGGAGATTTCCGAGATTATGAATGATGCTATTAAGATTTCTAATGATCGATAAGCTCTTTGTGCGAAACTCTTGACTTGTGAGACAAAGAGGAATGAGCTACAGCAAATCTATGCAAAGTATGAATAAAAGATTAAAGCTCTCGAGATGTATCAAGTTGCCTTGGATGAACTAATGATCAAGAAAGAGGAAGAGCTCAAGTGTGCTATGGCTACCATTGGTCTTTGGAACAAAGGATCAAAGATTTTGGACAATATCATTAGGTCTCAAAAAATGTGTTATGACAAGAGTGACATTGGCTTTGGTGATAACAAAGAGCAAAAATCGAGTGCATCCACATGTCATGATACAAGAACTCAAGGGCAGGGGGAGCACAAGATTCAATTAGAGGAAAGACTTCTCAATCTTCGTAGAGTTGGTAAGGTCAAAGAAAAGAAGGTACACCCTGTTTTTGTTTGTTATCATTGTGGTATGTATGGTCATATACGCCCTTATTGTTATGAGTTGCATGGGAGAGTGTCTCATAGAGATGAAAGAAATTCCAACATCTCGTGGGATAAGAGACACTTCTTTGGTTGTAATGAAGTTAAGAGTCATAATAGACCTTGCTATTTTGATTTGCTTGAGACCAAACATGGAGCGAGTTTGCATTTTCCTAGACCTAGGTATAAGAAGTTGGAAACCAAGTCGAGACGGGTTCCCATTGAAGGGGAAGGGAGCCACAACGTCAAGACACCACCTAAGAACCGCAATTCTCACAACTGTGTTCATATAAAAGCGGTTCGGGTGAGAAAACTTGATTTGTGCTAATTTAATTATTCGTTTTTTTAGTTTTTGGATTTCTATGTGTGTTTTTTTTTTTTTGAGTCATTTAATGTGTGCTTGTTTGTTTTTCTGTCCTGCTTTGTTTAAAAAAAAAAAAATTTGTGTACCTGTTCGTTTTCTATCTTGCTTTGTTTTTTAAAAAAAAAAAAAATCCAAAAAGATTCTACTTGAAATTTTTGAGAAGTTCTTGTTGCATATTGGAATTGATGAGAATATCCATTGCATGTTAATATGTGTGTGCTTTCTCTAGTCATTACTCATCTCAGAGTGTGTGTTCTTTGATTAGTATGTTTCATTCGGTACACACTCTTGGATTAGCAAATATTGGAGTCTTCCGCCTTAGTGATCATTTTTCTCTATGGACTTCTAGCATTGTATCTTTTTCTTTTCTAGAGGAATTGACCTATACTAGCATATCATGGGTGATGTTGAGTCTCTTAACCACCTTCCATCTTTTTGCATCTCCACGGCTTTCCCCTCAGTTCTTTGCAGTTAAGGCATGAGGAAAAGGCTACCTTAGAGTCACCAACCAGGCTATCCTTATTGTCTCCATGCTTCTCTGGTTCAGTTTCTATACTTTTGAGCATGTCAACCGCCAATGAGTGTGCAAAAGAAAGAAAAAAATGCTCAAAAGAAAGAAAAGAAAAAATGTGCAAAAGAAAGAAAGAAAAAAAGAAAAAAAAAGATTCATTGATTGAGGGGGAGTCTCGTCTTTTACTCAACAAATACCCCTTGTTTCCTAGTGGTTTGACTTTCTTTAGTTGTGTTTAGATTCTCTTGCCAGAGGTCCAGTTATTAGATCACTACTAGGATTTGAATCTAGTGTTTGTCGAACTCCAAGAGTCACACACACACTTTTATTATGGGATCTATATTTTTCACATAATGCATCACTTTCTTTTATGAGGAATCTTCTAGAGGCTATACACATTGTGTTTTCAAGTAATTATGTTTCTTGGATAATCTTGTGTGTTTTAAGGTACAAATTTGAAATTCCTTACTTGTTGTACCATATTTTTTTTTTCTTCTTGTTCATTGTTTTTTATACAGTGTTTGTAGTTGCTTTTAGTAAGAGGAAGTTTAGTTTATCATTGCAGGGGTTTTTTTATTTTTATTTATTTATTTATTTTTTTTTGCATGAACTTAAATTGATTGGTTTGGTAAGGGAGGGTAAGGGAGATTGGCATTAATTGGTTTGTATGTTACTATCCACTGCTTGTTTATTGCTTACTTCTCATAGGTTCTTAATTTTTACATCATCACCATCATCTTGTTCTTGCTTGTGGGGTTTATGCTCTTGCTTTCGTTGTTTGAGCTTCCTTTAACAATTCATAACAAAAAGGGGGAGAAGTTTGAGTCATAATCAAAATGGTTTTTGAGCATGTTTGCATGTTTCTTAGGATTGTCATCTATTCATGCTACATGTTCTTAAAATCTCTAATTTATATCTATTCATATTTCCATCTCATCTTTCAATATAATCTTGTCATATGTCTATTGTTTTTTCATATATTCTTGTGGCACTAATAGTTGTTTTGGAGATTGTGGCACTAATAGTTGTTTTGCAGATCATGACCTTGAGAAAGAAGTTTGTTTTTGTTGGCTGTAATGGATTGGGGTTATTAGAATTTTATTTGTTAGGTGTGTTTTGTCACGGTATTGCCAAAAGGGGAGATTGTTAGGTTTTTATTCTTGGCAATCCCATTTGACAAAACTCCTTTCAGTTGTAATTGTATTCGGTCTTTTTATTTCAGTGAGGCTATGAGTTTTAGATGCGAATCCAACCCAAATTAGGCCTTGCAGAGATGTTTCAGAAGTTAATTCTTTCTTGTTTGCCATTTCGCTGATTATGTCGAGTTCGGGGCAGCACCCAAGCGAGGTCGAGGGGCAGCACCCGAGAAGCAAAAAGCTAAATTGCATTCGAAGTTGTTTTTCCGCTTGAGCGGCCATTTCTGCGCTCAAGCAGAAATCATGACCATTCAGAAGTTTCACTCGCCTGCAAAAGTACTGGGAGTTTTTTTTTCGGCTTGAGCGATCATTCCTGCGCTCGAGCGTAGATCCGCTCGAGCGTCTATTCTTGCGTTCGAGCGGAGATTGCGGATTGGTTTTCTATAAATATTTGTTTCAATCTGATTTTAGGTTTACGGCTTCCAGATATTCTTCTTGGATATTAGGGTTTTCTTCTGGAGCTTCTTTGCTTATTTCCTTTGATATTTGTGAGAGTTACAATCATGAATTGAGTGGATTATATTAAAAGGTTTGTTTGTTTTATTTATTCAATATAAAGGAGAGAGTTGTTCTTTGGTAGATTTCGAGGAATTTGGGCCTGAAGCTTTGGTGGATTCTGGAGTGGCTCATCGTCATGTATTTAACATCGGCATTGCAGATTCAATGTTGTACAAGACAATTTTGAGGTGAAGACGGGGCTGGAAGAGGCACATAGGGGTCGGTTCGATTCGGACGTAGATTCGTTAGGTAATTGAGAGTACACTTGTGTAATTCCTTTATTTTTTTTAGTATATTATTTTTTGGCTTTTGCTTGTGGTTTTTTTTTTTAATCACAAATGGAGGTGCTCCAATTGTGGTTTTTCCATGTAAAATCGTTGTGTCGGTTTATCTTTAATTGTTTGATTGAGATTACTATTTACTGGTTAAAATTGATATATAATCACAAATCAATATCTAGGGAATTTCTAGATTTTTCAGATTTTTTCAATGAAACCCCATTCAAGTCTGTCAAATGCTTTCTCTAGATCGAGCTTGATGAGCATGTTTGCTGATTTGCATTTTTTGGTTTTGAAATGGTGTACAACTTCTTGGACAATAATGACATTGTCAGTGCCTCTTCTACTAGGGATGAAGTTGGATTGCAAAGGGCTGATGAGATCATCAAGGAGAGGCCTAAGGTGAGCAACAATAGTTTTGGTGGTGAGTTTGTAGATCGTGTTGCACAGGCCTATAGGACGGAACTGAGTGACAAGTTCTGGTTTGGTGTGCTTAGAGATGAGGCATAGGAGGATTTGGTTAAGGGCTGGGGGGATTGAGCCAGATTCGAAGGCTTGAGTGGTGCACTGCAAAACTGAGTTGGCCACAATGTCCCAGTATCGTTGGAAGAAGCCTGGGTGAAGACCATCTGGGCCAGGGGCCTTCCACGGTTTGAAGGTCCAAAGAGTGGTTTTGAGCTCGGCTAGGGTTGGGGAAGCTGAGAAATCATTATCCATACGACAACCGATGTAATATATCTAGGCTGCTGCTCAGGTCAGCATGTAATTTGAAGCCAGCTTTCCTGCAGCGACTATATTTGTACTGGAATGAATTCGGATTGGGCATTTCTTTCTATTGATTACTTTTACCACTTTTTTCCATTTTTGTGCTAAAGAGTTAGGTCTTTGGAACAGGGTTGGCAGTTGAATAGGGTACTGATGAAATTGTTTGTAAAGGAATATATAACCAATGAAATCATTCAATTGCGATCAAAGCATGTGTTTGTTTGTTTGTTTTTTTGTAGGAGTCTTTTGCCTGAACGAAAGAAAACAAAAATTCTTCAAATGAGATTTAGGTATGGATGAAACAGAAAAGAAAAGAAAAGAAAAGAAAAAAAACTAAATTTTCTTGTTATTTCTGCAGCACAAAATCTTCCAATGAGATTTCCATTTTCCATTGAATATAACTATACAATTTTTTTTTTCTCTCTTTTCCTGTCTAGTAGCTGCTTCACCCCCCGATGAAAAAAATAATTCAACCTTTCTACCTTTTTCTAAATTTCTTGCAAAGACATCCTGGTAGAGATGCCAAAGCATCCCAATCACAACTTCTTTCCAATGTTTGCAAACCTTCTAGCCACTCCAAATATAACTGCCTTCGTCAGAAGTCCTCGGTCAAGACTACAAGCAAGCACTACAGCCCCACCAATAACTAGAAACCTAGGTATGTTCCTCCCCGATGGCTTCTCATCAGATGAATCCAGGGTTTCAATCTCTGATGAACTGCTGCTTGTACTTTCCAAGGATCTCAGGTAGTCTTCATTAACTTTAGTGTTGATCTGAGCCATGAAAGCACAACGTGAAAGTGGGGCACCAGATTCTCTCTCTCTCTGATATGCACGCAAGCCAGGGTCTATCTTCTTGACAGCTCCCCACATACCCTGCCGGACTCCAAGCTTTGCAATCTCCCAAGGTATACCCATCTCTTCATGATGGAACAGTAACACCTCACATGCAGTAAGCTTCCCATCCCCTCTCTTTGATTCAACTGGGTAAATTCCAAAAATACATAATATTAGTTTCTGAATGTTCAGAGATCAGGAAAATTGAACTACTAGGGGGTATTGAGTGTTTGCTTTTCAGGCAGTAAATATTTAATTTCTCATTTTCAGATAATCTAAATTACTAACGAAGAAGGTGTTATACTTTATATTAGTAGTGCAATACTAAAAAAGTTCGAAGAATTAGATGAAAAGCCATTGCAGTTGCCTTCACAAGTATTCAATTAGCTCACTCAGATTGCTATGGAAGTAAGAAAATAATTTTTGCAGCGAACTTCAACTCAACTCAACTCAACTCAACAAGCCTTAATCACCATAACAATATTGGTAGTAAAAATAAATAGCCTGTAATTACCTGCACGTATGCACCAACTTGAATAATACGAATCAACACGCCTTGGTTTGTTGCGCTGAGGTACAGAGGAGCAGGGTACTCCCTACAAAAATATACAAAAAAAAAATGAAGTCAAATAGTTAATTCCTGGGACTATATACTATAAGGAAGAAAACTGATCAAGATAATCGAAAGCTAGAAAAATGGCTGAATTTAATGTTCCTAAGTGAAACAGGCACCAACTGATTACAAATCAAAATCAGTCCATCAGTGCATACAACTTCAAGTTAATGGATACCATGAGATATATTTTTTTGGTGCAATGGGTATACAGTATAGGATCTTAACTCCTAAAACTTAAATCTTTATACACATAAATCTGCTCAACTTGATCTTCACGTGAGTTGCATAATTTGAAGTTCAGTTTAGAAAGTTCTTAGTATGTCATACCAACACAAAACTGAACTTCAATGTGCATGATTCTTTGCTAATTGTGTTATTTTCAATATTTTTCAAGACTAGAGACACAATTGAACTATTCAGGATTAATTTCTTTAACAGTGATACTACATTTTATACACAGTATGTATCAACTAAAAAGTACAGACACTTCTAAGAAGGTGATGTGTTGTGCCAGATATCGAGATGACACAACATTTGTTGGACACTTCCTAACACCTATCGAGCACACGTCCAAACTATTTGATTCTATCTACATGCGTTCGAGTGTACCAGGAAAAACAAAAGAATCAAATACCAATTATCTTCAAATAGATCAAAGAAACAACCAGCAGTAAAATCATGCACAAGACAAAGAAACCAGAACAAAAAAAATCTGTGGAATATTACCCAATGTACAAAGATAGTTCTTGGTTCTAAAAATATACCTTTGTAACACAGTAATATGATTGTTTTGATTCCCAAATTCGACGGCCTATAATGTATTCCCTATTGCTACAGAAGAAAGGAAACTGCATGACCAAAAATAAAACAGTTAGAACTTAGAAGACATAAGGCCATAAAACCAAGATGAACAAAGCATAATATTATAAGATGCAAACAGAAAGAATGCTCTCCCTACCTTGCGTTCCCACTGCACAATCATAGTTCCAGTGGTGGGGCACTCTTCCAAAGTTTGAGCATGTACAAGCATGTCATCCCACTTCAACTTCAATCGAGAATCATCGTCCCAAAAGAAATCCCTCACCATCTCAGGTGTGGCATCCTCAAACACTGTACTACTACGATATTGAGGGGCTCCATTCTGGAAAATGCCATGAAAAATCTAATGCAATCAATCACAAGTTGTTTTGTACAAGAAGAACAGAATTATACAAGTGCAATTTACAAAACCCAGTTTTATTCTTCAAATTAACTACTAGTATTCAAAGTAAAACACCTTGAAAAAGGGGGGGGAAAAAAAAAACATACCTCAGGATCTCTGCGCCAAGCTTGATAGCTCATAGTGGGTGTGGATCGATCCATCATGTGAATCCAAGCAGGGCCATCATCTTTCTCCTCTACAAGTCTACATAAATGGTCTAAGTCATTATCCCCCACCACAACTGGTTTTGCTTCTTCTAGATGTGATGAACAACTGAAACAACAACAACAACAATTCAACTGTTAGAAATTTCAACTTTACTTTGCAAATCCATCTTCCAATTTATATTTGAAGTAAACATACACTTTTGACTTTTGATTCCAAGTGTAATAAGTTCCAACAAGGAGAAGGGTATTTTCAACATTTGAGCCATAAAACAGTTAAAGAAAAAAAAAAGGATAATTTGAGAATTTTGAACCAACCTGCTGTCAGAAATTGAGATTGAAGATGGAGATGAAATCCCCTTTTCAAACCCAGTATTGGAAATCCAAGAAATGAAGCTGGGCAATTGCAATTTCAATTTCAATCCAGAAGCTTTGGAAGGTAAAGAATGAGGAGTAAGATTAGCCCAATTGGGTTTCCAAGCCCAGCCAACCATAACCCCAATAAAAACAGCAATCCAGAGAGGGGCAATGAAAATCATGAGTTCTATCAACACATCCCAAATTGTGGGTCGTTGTAAGATCTCAAACAAAGCAGAAACCAAAGCCATATCACCCACCCACCAACCCCTCAGGAAAGATTAATCTATGATCTAACAAAGATTAGTTGGGTTTGGATAACAAGACACAACACAAGTGTGTTAAATGGAATAGATTTTTCCTCTCTTAAAAAGGAAAAAAAAAAAAAAATTAAAAAAAGAGGATAAGGATGTTTGAGATTAGATTAGAGATAAGCGGTAGAAGAGAGATGTTTGAGATCTCTTCCTCTCTCTCTCACATCTGGCAGCTTTTCAAAGCCTTCCTGACCAAATACAGCTCCTATAATTTAGAGGAAACAAAAACAGAAAGACCAACAAAAATAAAAATAAAAATTAAAATTAAAAGGACTTCCTTAAATAAGAAGTAAAATTTAATTTGTTTGATTGAATGTATGAGATTGAGCCTTCGGGAGCTGGATTGGACAGAGCATGCAATTCTTAAATGATGAGTGAAGATACAATTGATGAGAATAATAAGGTAAGGAGCTTTCAATACTACTATATAGTATGGATTGTGTTTCGATGTTTTGGCCGGAACCCAATAAATCAATTGTGTCTCACCGCGTTCTCATTTTTCACGTTCTTTGACTTTGGACTTTTCCATTTTTTTTTTTTTTTTAAATTTTTTCTTTGACTAAAAAACTGTACTTCCATGTGTTAGAGCAATCTCTAACATATGGGCAAATTATCGATGCCACCTACCTTCAAATTTAATGAGAAACACGACGGGTCATTCTGCAGTACATGTATAAGTTATCATATTTTTTTTGTGTTAATTGTACTTTTATAATAAGGGGTTAATTTCATTTTATCTTTTCAATTAATTTTTTCTTTTTACTTTATTTTTAAAGTATTAGTTTCATCTTCTTAATTTTTAAAGCTTTTGATTTTTGTTTTTGTGGTTTAATTAGAAACGATTTTACAAATCAATAACTATCAAAATTTAATTTAACGGAAAAAAAATTATTATAGAATTTTAACAATTTAAATCATATAACAAACACCCATTAAATTAGTTGTGAAGTGTAATTTGTTTAAAATCATAAGAAAAGTTCAACTTGTAACAAAGGATATCTATAAGAGCATCTCCAGCGATTGAACAATTTTTCACCAAATTTGAGTAAAAAAAAATCAATTTTCTCATTCTGATACCAACAGCTCCAACCGTTCACTGTAACGTGCATCAAACAGAGAGGGTCGCTCGGCCGGTTGATCTCTAAGAGCAAATTTTCAGTTTTTGCCTTCATTTCTGTTGCTTGAAAAAATACTAAGATGGTTGACCGGGGGATCGACCGGATGGTCAACCGGGTGGTCGACCCCGTAGTGTAAAATTTTCACAAATTTCTGCTTCAACAGCTATGCACAGTGAATTGGTGAAAGGAGCAAATTGTCCTCAGTTTGGTGAAACGTTTGATATTTTCTCAATTTGATACTGTTTTGGTGCAATCATTGGAGCACAAAAAGCAACTTTTTTTCATCAAATTTGAATTTGATGTTGAATTTGGTGAATAGTTGGAAATGGCTTAAGTTCTAAAAGGATTGATTTCAATTATATCCTTTAAATAATTTTTATTTTATTTTTATTTTATTCTCCAATTATCAATTTTGTCTAATTAATCATTGGTAATAATAATAATTGCCTACCTTTTTTTTTCTTTTTTGTGGAAAAGACAGTTACCCATCTAACCAGCATCACGTTTCTTCCTCCATTACTCAAACTCTAGCTTTCATTACCTCTCCCGCCAGTCCCACTACCACTTTAGCTATCACTCTTCACCACAAAAGTATTAATAACAATAATTGCCTACTTTATTTTTTATTTTATTTTTTTTTTTGGAAAAGACAATTACCCTTCCAACCATCACCACTCTTTCCAACCTTAGGTGCCACCCTTTCTCACCCTTCTGTACGGGCGAGCAAGAAAATTGAAAAATTCACAAATTAAACCGGTGTAAGTCAATTTGGTAAGTTTGATTTTGTTTTTTAAATTCGTAATTTGGTCCTAACTTAAAAACTTGAGGAACCCGTCTTCGTGAATTAATTTCAGATTTAGATCTATGGTTCTGAATTTGAATAGAATCGGATCATATAACTTAAACTATATATGTTTATTTGCTGAATATTATATTTGTTTAATTTAATGATGAAATAATGTACATGTTTATGTTTTGAAAATTTATGTTTCAAAAAATCATAATAGATTAATGTTGAACAATATATGCCCACTACAAGAAATTAAAGTTTTAGAGTAAAAAATTTAGGGACAAAATCACTTTTTAGGGACAAAATATTTTTGTCGCTAAAAGTGTTATTATTTTATATTTAGCAACAAAATTGGACATTTAGTAATAAATTATTAACATTCTGAGATCAAAAGTTTTGTCTAAAAAAATAAATCTTTTTTGGACCAAATTATTTTTTTCCTAAAATTACATTTATTAGCGATATTTTTAAAATTTTATCTCTAAAAGCCAGTGTGTTTGGTTTGAGTTTTCTGGATTAAGTTTTTTGAAAACTGAGTTTTTTGATTTTCGTATTCTTTTGTTTTTAGTGAATATTTTTTAAATTAAATTTTTTTTTTTTTACTTTTTTAGATGCACCTTAGTTAGAGGTATCTAAAAAGTAAAAAATTTGTGAAAAAATATTTTAAAAAACTAATAAATACATAGAAATACAAAAAATGTACTGAATTCTTGTATTTTTTTTGTATTTTTGATATTTAGTGAATTTTTAAAAGATTTTTTTTATAATTTTTTTACTTTTTAAGTGTATTTATGTTAGGTGTGTTTAAAAAGTAAAAAAATTGCTTAAAATATTAAAAAAATTCAATAAAAACAAAAAAATACGGAAAATAAGAAAGTAGAATTTTCTGAAAAGTGTTTTAGAAAATTGGTAACCAAGCACAGTGTTCTTTTTTTTTTTTTACTTCACATGACAATCTTTTAGCGATTGTCCTCGTAACAACTAAAATTGGTCCCTAAATATTTTTTGCAACAACAATTATACTTTTAGAGATATTAAGACAAAAAAAAAAAAAAAAACTATCTCCAAAACTCGTATGTTACAGTGGGTTAATATTATGTTTTTGGTTAACAAGTGAATATTATGAGAGTAGTTTGTTTGATGGACATGTTATTATTATTTTCAAAATTTATGATAGGTTAATTTTTTTTTTTTTTTATAAATATTATATGATCTCTTATGAACAGATTTTGTGAAACTGTGGTTTCAAATTGAACCGAACCGTGTTTAAATAGTTTGGTTCAACTTGATTCTTTGATTTTAATAGTTTAATTCGGTTCCAATCTTTATGAAACCCTAGACAATAAATTAATTCTAATTTCATCTCAAACCGATCTAAACCGGACCATACTCACCTCTACTCACCTCACACTCTTAACCCATTATCCCACTATGTGTAAACTCTCAAAACAACCTCCCTTCCCCTCCCTTCAAATATATATATATATATCCTCGTAAGATTAGACAAAACAGAATTAGGAATGAGTGTATTCGGAAATGGGTTGGAGTAGTACCGATAGAAAATAAGTTGAGAGAGAATCGATTGAGATGATTTGGTCATATTCAACGGGAGACCAACAGAAGCAATAATGAAGAGATGCGATGCAGTGACGGTAGATAGAAGTGTTGGGGGACCGGGTATGCTTAAATTAATGTTGGCTAGCGTTGTAAATAGAGATATGGCTCTACTTATTTTGACTAACAAAATGGTCTTTGATAGAGTTGCATAAAAAAGAAAGATTCATATAACCAACCCCATTTGATGAGATTTAAAACTTGATTTGATTTGATTTGGTTATATATATATATATATATCTTCTTTTCCCCTCCATCTTGCTAAGGCGTTTTATCAAACATGGAAATTACTTTCCCCTCCATCTTTCTAAGACATTTTATCAAACATGGAAATTACCACACTTAAATAACAATAGGCTCTTTGAGGCATTTCGTCAAATATAGGACGCTCTCTAACTCCTCATGGCCTATTTCAACCTACCCTACAGCCAATAGACCTTTTTATAGTCTTCTCCTCGCAACCATCATGGATAATGCCATCAAAAAACCAAAAATAAAAAATAAAATCAACAGAGAAAAAAAGCCTAGGGGTTTTGTAGGCAAAGATGAAGGCGATGTACTTGTTATCATTGTTGATGGCTCTTATAACATTGGTGAATTGCGGCTCTCCAGTGACCACCACCCCTTAACCCTCCACAGGAACCCCCATTCCATTCCCTTACAAATTTCTTATCTACCACTTCGTCACCACTCATTTTTCTCCCGCCATTATTCACCAATCCCCCACTAATCCCCACATCTTCAACATCGTCTTCTACATCCTCGTTACCTCCTTTCCCACCTCAGCCACTATGGCCATACCATCACCACCAACCACAATGAAAAGCAAGTTCAATATCCACATTTTCATAGCACTCAAACCCTCTTATCTTTTACTTCATTGTTCACTGTTCATTAGCATCTCCAAAAGTAATTGGTAAAACAAAAAAGAAAGGTCAAATACAAATGTGCCGTTTGGTAACACTTACGTTTTTAGTTTTCTATTTATATTTACAAAAATTTAAAAACTCAAATAAAAACTTGTTTGTTAAATTTTTGATTTATAAATCAGTGGTCTCAATTTATAAATTTGACCAAAAAATGTAAACTCAAAAAATGTGTTTTCGTTTTGAGTTTTGAGTTTTTTTTTTTCTTTTACCACCCAACACCAGCCACCACCCGCCACCATTTTCCACCACCGTCTTTCGGCACCACCAACCACCACCTACCCCTCACCACCACCTGCCACCACCCGTCACCACCCGCCACCACCAGCCACCTGCCATCCACCAGCCATCAGCCACCTGCCACCCACTCGCCACCACTACCCACCCCCCACCGCCGCCACCACCACCACCACCCGCCACTACCATCCACCGCCCGCCACCACCACCCGCCACCTACCCACCACCACCACTCACCACTCACCTGCCACCACTAGCCACTAGCTACCCGCCACCCACCCGCCACCATCACCCACCACCCACCACCACCACCACCACCCACCCGCCACCCACCTGCCACCACCAATCACTACCCGCCATCCGCCACCCACCTGCCACCACCACCCACTATCACCCACACGCCACCACCACCACCACCACCCACTATCACCACCCACTACCCACCACCACCACCACCACCACCACCACCCACACGCCACCACCTATCACCCGCCATCGTCACCCACCCACCCACTATCACCACCCGCCATCTGCCACCCACCTACCACCACCCACCACCACCCGCCACCACCACCACCACCCACTCACTACTACCCACCACCCGCCACCGTCACCCACCCACCTACCATTAGCACCAGCCACCTACCCGCCACCACCACCCACCCGCCGCCACCCGCCACCACTACCCACCACCCGCCGCCACCACCATCCACCCGCTAGCACCCACCACTCGCCACCGTCACCCACCCACCCACCACCACCACCACCCACCCGGCACCACCCATCACCACCCACCTTCACCATTTTCCACCACCGTCTTCCACCGCCACTTGCCACCACTTGCCATTTCTCACTCTTTTTTATATTTTAAATTTTTTAAAAATATTTTGTCAATTACCAAACGCGTTTGTAATTTATGTTTTTCTAAAAATAAACAAAGTAAACAAAAACCAGTTTATAAATTTTTTGTAAATATAAACTGAAAACGTAAACATTACCAAACAGACCCAAAATGATCCTTGAAATATACATCATGTGCCATTTTGATCCCTCGTATTTCATATGTGCCAATTTAGTTTTAACCTGTTGATTTCATTTCTAAATGGTCCCCACTTTTATTTCCGTCTACAATTAATAAATGAAAGGTATTTTCGTGAACCTACCTATGACACTGAATTAGTTGGGGATGAAGAAGCATCTTGTGGGATCAAGATCTTATCAAAGCTAGGAGTAAGTGAATGATAGGGGATGGTGTAGTCTTATAAATCTCTTTGAGGACAACTGGATTATGAATCTGGACAATCCTCTACAAGAGCGAGGAGTGGGTTATTTCTTTTCTTCATTTCCCTTATCTTTTTTTATTAATCAAGTCGATCATAGCTGGAGGAGGGAATTACTTAGGGTGTTTTATCCACACGAATGTGTCAATATGGTAACTACCATTCATCTTTTTGATAATCCAACTAAACATAGGTTGATTTTGTTGGTATTTTTCCATAATAATATAAGAAAAATATATAAAA
The DNA here is from genome assembly GCA_036172215.1 of Camellia granthamiana. Lineage (NCBI taxonomy): Eukaryota > Viridiplantae > Streptophyta > Magnoliopsida > Ericales > Theaceae > Camellia > Camellia granthamiana. Next base: position 218,476 of record JAXFYN010000033.1, on the reverse strand, counting down.
TGAAATAAATAGAAATGGCAAAGACAATTTTTTTTTATTATTATTGTTAAAGAATGAAATACAGAATAAACTACACAACTAAAAATACATAAATAAACTAAATTACATCATGGAATATATTACAAGATGGATTCCCATGAACATATAAAATAATATGCAAGAAATAGTTCAAATCTGCAAGTTTAAAGAACAAAAGATAAGAGATGCAAACTAAGACCTATGTAATACCACAATTTCCTTAAAACAGATTCACCGCCTTCCGATAGGTGCTAGAGATATGCTAGTGTCTGTCTTTCAAGATATGACGGTCGAAACCAACTAATGCAAGCACCTTCTGAAGAGCTTCGGCGAACTTAACAATGACTACACTCTCTCTAACAAGAACCAAATAAGGGGCTAGCAAAAGAAGATAGCAAAAATTTTCTTTGTTGAAAAAAAAACATCTCAAATTTTTTTATCTCAAAACACCATTTCCATTTTCCATAAAAAAATTTGTCACGACCCAAACCCGCCCCTATAGGTTTAGTGCCGTAACCGGCCAGTAATCTTGGGATTACCAAAGGCCATTAAACAAAATACAGGGGCTAGCAGAAGCAAATATAAACATGCAACGTCCATATAGCTGTGGAGACATACATGGGACAGGAAATTTAAAACTCATATTTACAAACATGTGTGACGTTAGCAGAATGTCAGTTTTACATTACCATAGATATGGATAAACCCAAATAAACTAACAAAACAAACAAAAGAAAATAACTTAAACTTGCATCTTGTTCACAAGACTCGATTGCAAAACATTTCGGAACCTCCTCAGGAGGCACAACCAGTTAGCTGACTCAAAAGGATCTCCAAGCGAACTTCACTGAGCCTGGTCCGCGCTTCATCACCTACATATAAATAATATGGTAAGCTAGAGCCCAGTGAATAACAATAGAGTAAAGGGTTATGAATCATGTCCAGTTCAGATTTAAAAATCAGAGTTCATATCAGAAACAGATTCAGATTCACATATTTATACAGATTTCATAAGCAGTTATATGTGGTACATTCATTAGCTATCAGATCAGATTGGTCATAAGACCCACATGCATAGTCGGTACAGATGACCGTAAAGGTCAATATCTTGTGCCCAAGTAGCCATGGTATTGTTACCTCCAGGTGAGGGCCACGTGAACAAAAGCCTCGGTATTGTTACCCCCGGGCAAGGGTTACGTGAACATAAGCCACAATATTGTTACCCCCGGGAGAAGGCCACATGCATATTGACCACAGTGTTATTACCCCCGGGTGAGGGCCACGTGAACTAAGGATGTCACAAATACATTTAAGAAAAATGGACATTCATTCAAGATTCACAAAATAGCATTTCAGAAAACAGATCATATCATTTCAGTCAGAAAATACTTATAATCAAATATAGCTTTACGGAGTTGTTACTCACAGATAGCTCCAATAGCAGAAGAGTCAAAGTAGTTGAATCAATAATCTATGGCGCGTGACCTACACAAACGCATAGCGGATACATATTGAACACATGTGTCATAGATATCAAATTTATTCTTCCTCTTTTGTGATGTGTGTTCCTAGCTTTTATCCTCATTATTATGTCTTAATTAAGGCTTAGGAATGCCTAAAATGCAATGAGGATGCCAAAGTGTAACTTGAAAGACAGTCCGCTCGAGCACAACATTTGTCACTTGAGCGGCCTACAAAGTCTGCAAAAGTACTGGTTGCATGATTTTTCCGCTCGATGGTCGCTCAAGCGCAAGATTAAGTAAAAAGGTCTCCACTCGAGCGCAACTTCTGTCGCTCGAGCGGTCCTGCAAAAAACTGTAAAACTTCCGGGAGCTCTCATTTTCTGCTCAAGCGTAATTTCTGTTGCTCGAGCAAAGGTTCAAAAATAAGAGTGGCTGCTCGAGCACAGATTCTGCAGCTTGAGCCAACCCCCAAACTTTGCAAAAGTACTGGGAACTCACATTCTTCGCTCGAGCGCAGACTCCACCGCTTGAGCGAAGGGTGCAAATTCTGAAATTTCCAGATTGCTGATACAAGTTTAAAATCCATTTTCAAAGCTTCAAAACACATCTTTTAGGCCAAAACTTAGTAAAACATTGAGAAACTCATAGCATATGGTGAATCACGAACCACTTCAAAAAATCAAGCCCAAAAGCTTTGCCAATTGTACCAAAACTAAACTTGAAATGTTGAAAACATAACATGCATAGGTTGATATGAACTTCAACCTTCCAAAACATGATCAACCAAGGTAAAATGGTATGAAACTTGATGAATTTCCAAAACCAAGCTATGATCAAAGCATGAATGTGGGAATTCCTCAAAATCAAGCTCTAAATGCAAGAGAATTTGCATGGATGTATGATTCTCTTCTTAATTCTTCTTCCTAAGCTCAATTCTTGGATTAATTATCTAACTCTCTTGAATTCATGCATGTAACAATCCTAATTCATACTAAAAGGGTGAATTCCTACCTTAAGCCTTGAATTCTCAAGTGTAGAAGCTTGATCTTCCAAGTTCTCTTCAAATCCTTCACTTTTCTAGCAATTTCCCCTTAATTGAACTCAAGTCTCCTCTTCTCCCTCTCTCTCACATTTTTGTTGCTCAAAATAGTGAAGATGAGGTGATTAAAGAGTGTAGTATAAGCCTTATATAGGCTTGATTAGTATTAGCTAATTAAGTTGAGTTAAGGCTAAACCATTGGTATTATTTTATTCTAATTATTTGATTCTGAATTGAATTTCAATTGAACCTACCATAATGTTCTAAAAATTCTAAATAACACATAAATCAAGTCAATTTCGTAATTAGATGCTGATAAGGCCTTCAATTCGCTAAACAGAACATAATAGAAACGGAGACAAATATTTCTACGATAGGTAGATATAAATGCAAATAACATATAACACATGCAATGAACGTAGAATTTCATCTTAATTACTTATTAGGCATACTTAATCATAGATTTTAGGCTAATCACAGGTCGGGGTTATTACAAAATCTCTCCAAAAATGATTCTCCTAACTTGGGAGGGACATGCCTTTATTTATACAAGTAGGGGCATCCCTAGCCATGAAGATTATACATCAATAGGGCCATCAAATGCCATTAACCAAGGCCATCAACTCTAGCCATCAGGGCTAGAGTTACAAAGGTTGAAAACCTATGTGTAACAACCCTTGTTACTGTTTACCGAATAACCACTGATTACTACTAAACTGAAACTGATTAAGACTGGAAATGGAACTGATTAAAATATTGAACTAACTACTGAAAACTGAAACCGATTGATTGACTGTATCTGTTTGAATTGCATTCTATTTGTTCGACTGTTTGAATATCTGTTCATGTTTATATGTTTAAACTGCAAATTGAAGGCCTTATCGGCGGCCAAACCCGAAATTGATTAGTGTTTTATGATCCTTAGAATTAATGTGATTTTATGGTACATTTACCCAAAATTGATTTAGTATGATTAAATAAGATTAAATATTGATCAATTGCTAGTCTTGGACTAAATTACCAAACTAACCCTTAGTGGCCCACTCAATGCAATATATTTGAGCCTCATTATACACTTAGGCAACATTTTGCTCAGCCATTTTCATGCTCTTGCCGACTTGAGAGGGAGAGAGGGAGAGAAAGCTTGAGTTCTTCACAATTTGCTTAGAAACTTGAAGAATTTGTAGGAGATTTGCATATTTGAGCTTGTGTATCTTGCATTCAAGACTTAGGTAAGGATTTCAACCTCTTAATTGTGTCTTAAAGTTGATTCTTGCATGGTTCATGTCATATTGATGGAGTTTAGAGCTATAACATGGGTTAAATGTTGAATTGTAGCTTGATTGTTGCATGCATGTTACCATTCTTGAGTTTTGAGGTTGTAAGTTCATAATTCCTCGCATGCATGTCCATCTTTTGATCATACTCCATGAGTTCATCTTGTTTTTGGAGGTTTGAGCTCTTTTGAACCAGCATTAAAGCTTTGAAAATGATTTAAGCCCATGCATGTTCATTTGAATTGTTGTCATGAAGATTGGTTTGAAATTGGGGTTGAATTAAACACCCTCGGGCTTTGATTTCTCAAATTGAGCTTCAAATCATGTGATTCTATGTGTTTGCAAAGGTTTTCTAGAAAATGGGCCCTAGAGGATCGATTTTGGTGGTTGAAAACTTGGTTTTGAACTTGGAGTTCGAATTTGGGTTTTTCAGATTTTGGTCATCCGCTCGAGCAGGGGAAGTGCCGCTCGAGCGGGGAAATCAAACTCCCAGCACTTTGGCCTTGTTTACAGTCCGCTCGACCGGGGGAGTTGGCGCTCGAGTGGGGCCTTGTGTCTCGCGCTCGAGCGGGAGTCGAGCGGAGAATCCACCCATCCAGTACTTTTACAGTACGCTCGAGCGGGATAGTTGCCGCTCGAGCGGGTACCTTTGTTGCATGTCCGCTCGAGCGGGGGAAACCTGCGCTCGAGCGGGACCCTGTTTCACTGAAATTTCTGAAAATGTTTTCTAAGTACATCTTTGCATCCTCATTCAGCCCTAGGCATTCTTAGACCTAGTTTAAGACATCTTAAAGAGGATATAGATGTAGAACCACACCGAGGCAACTTAGGGATTAAGTTATTATCTTTCCCAACTGTGAAACTTAGTGTGTGTTCAATCAGTTTACTGTATAGGGTTGGCATCCCGAGGAGACGCTCTAGCTTACTGTAACCCAGAACTCTATGAGTAACAATTGTGTAAAGATATGTTCAAAATGATTATCTTCTGAATACTGAACTGAACTGTTTACTGAACTGATATTGTCTACTGAATGAATGTATGTCCTATATTCTGAACTGTACTGTGGCATCCTTAGCACCTACTGTTTACTGTTACTGTTACAGAGATCTCTGTCGGTTCCCTCGTGGAACCACTATTGTTTACTGATTGATGGCCATCATTACTGTTCGGTCTTTAAGACCTACTATTTACTGTACTATTATGCTAATGGATGTACCACATATGACCGTTTACTGTACTGAACAACCGAACAACTGATTGAATTGAACTGTTTTCATTACAGTAAGGACATTCATTCTAAACCTCTTTACGCATTGTGTTATTCACTAGGCTTTAGCTCACTGCTCATATATATATGTAGGTGTACAGGCACCAGACCGCAACTAGGAGCGTCGGGATAAACTCCAGTTTTGTCAAGCCAACCACTGTGCCTCACCGCGAGGTTCCGAGCCTGCCAAGTTTTGGCTTAGGGGTGTTTTAAAGTCCCCCGTCTGTCTCCGTAACTGTTTTGCTTATTGTATAGACTGAATGTTTTGCACTGTACTGTTTATCAGGGATTAAATCCCTGTTTTGACTGGTTGTATATTATATACATACTGTTTTGTACTGTCCTGTATAAATGTATGAAAAATCTTTTTGGCATACAGACTGTTACAGCTCATTGGACATTGTTTATTTACTGTATTGGCTTCCGTTATGCCCCTGTACTCTGTATTACTGTCTTACTGTTAAGTAGGCCTTCGGTAATCTCGGATTACTGGCCGGTTACGGTGCTAAACCCATAGGGGCGGGTTTGGGTCGTGACAAAGTGGTATCAGAGCGATACTTAACCACGAGTTATACCGCACACACGTGTCCCAAAGAGCTATAGGGTGTCCTAGAAAAGCAATTAGGGCATCGCATGAGCATGATAAGTGTGTGGTTATGACATGACTGAATATATGCTAATGTGTTAAACTGTTACGTATGCAACTGCTTATGTTTAAAATTGCTATAACTGCTTATAGTGAAATGGATAACGCAACTACAAATGAAACTGAATCCTCATCCACTGAGGCTAGAATGGCAAGAATGGAAAGAATGATGGAACTGTTAACTGTAAGATTAGATCAACAACAGAACCAATAGCCCCCACCTCCTCCTTCGGTACAGCCGGACTAGAATGTGAATGATAATGATGGGGACATAATTGCTCTTACCCAGAAGTTCAGCAAACTGAAACCGCCATCCTTTCAGGGAGGCCTTGAGCCGTTAAAAGCTGAAGCATGGGTTTTGGAGACCGAAAAATTGTTTGAGGTGTTTCCGTGCTCGGAGGCACATAAAGTATTGTTAGCTACCTTCACCTTGCAAGAAGAGGCTAGAAGGTGGTGGATGCTTACTCGTGATGACAACACTGCTATGACTTGGGCCCAGTTCAAAGTAGCCTTCTTTGAAAAGTACTTCCCTCAGTGTGTCAGGGACAGGAAGGTCACTGAATTTGAACAGCTAAGACAGGGCACAATGTCTGTTGCTGAATATGAAACGAAGTTCACCGGGCTCGCTAGATATGCACCACACATGGTGGACACCGATTATAAGAAGGCCAGAAGGTTTGAAGGCGGCCTGAACGTTGCGATACTGGATAGAATAAATGTACTGAAATTACCGACTTATGTGAATGTCCTTGACCGAGCCTTGATGGCTGAAGCAAACATCGAGGCACTGAAAACTGAAACACCAGTGCCTGAATGGCGTGGTAAAAGGCAGGGTTTCAAGTTCAAGAAAGGCAAGCATAACTCATTGAATAAGAAACAGAATACGGGGTCAACGACTAGCTCCGGCCAGGGGAGTGGTTTTATACCACCCTGTTCTGAATGTGGTAAGAATCATAAGGGAGTTTGTTATAAAATCTCTGGTGCTTGTTACAGGTGTGGCAAGGTGGGCCACATGGTGAAAGATTGCCCTTCCACTGCTCCGAGCAATAGTAAAGCTGCAGGCAACGCCGCAGCATCAATCGTGACACCAAAACCGAACCCCAAAGCTACTGGGAAAGAGCCTATGAGGTAGGGCCGTGTGTTCGCCCTAGTACCGGGAGACGTACAAAATACCGAGACCGTAGTGTCAGGTATTCTTTCTATTTGTGCTCAAAATGCATATGTACTGATTGATTCGGGGTCTACACACTCATATGTATCGCATGCTTTTTTGCGAAAATTGAATAGACCCTTAGAACCCATGAATTACTTGTTAGCTGTATCTTCACCTGTTGGGGGATCCATGACATGTGCTTATATGTATCCTGCTTGTGAGATTATTGTTGGGGATATGCATTTGTTTATTGATTTACTGCCATTGAACATTGATCATTTTGATGTGATATTGGGGATAGACTGGTTAACGAAATATCATGCCACCATAGACTGTGTAATGAAACAAGTAGTTTTCCGTCCACCGGGTTTGCCCGAATTTGTGTTTAATGGGAGTGGAGTAGTACCTCCTCCGTATTTGATTTCATCTGTGAAAGCTGTTAAATTGATTAGAAAAGGGTGCAAAGGATATCTGTGTTCTGTGTTGACTGTGTCTACTGATGATAATGCTAATGTGAACGGTATTCCCATAGTCAAAGAGTTTCCAGATGTTTTTTCGGATAATCTGCCAGGGGATTTGATTGACAGGGAAATTGAATCACCGTTGATGTGACTCCGGGAACACAGCCGGTATCTAAAGCTCCTTACAAAATGGCTCCAACTGAACTGAAAGAATTGAAAGTGCAGCTGCAAGAACTGTTAGACAAGAAGTTCATCAGACCCAGTACTTCACCGTGGGGCGCTCCTGTTTTGTTTGTGAAAAAGAAAGACGGCTCACTGAGACTGTGTATTGATTACCGCGAACTGAACAAGGTAACTGTGAAAAATAAATACCCATTACCTCGTATTGATGACTTATTTGATCAGTTACAGGGTGCTCAAGTGTTTTCCAAGATTGATCTCAGATCGGAGTACCATCAACTGAAAGTTAAACCGGAAGACATTGATAAAACTGCTTTTCGAACGAGGTATGGACATTATGAATTTTTAGTTATGCCTTTTGGAGTTACCAATGCACCTGCAACATTTATGGACCTCATGAACAGAATCTTTAAACCGTACCTTGATGATTTCATTGTTGTATTCATTGATGACATATTGATTTACTCTAAAAGTATAGAAGAACATGAACACCATCTGAGACTTGCCCTGCAGACCCTAAGAGAACAGAAACTGTATGCTAAACTGTCTAAATGTGAGTTTTGGCTTGATCATGTTATGTTTTTGGGGCACGTTGTTAGCAAAGATGGAATTTCTATTGATCCGCAGAAAATTGAAGCTGTAGTGAACTGGCCTAGACCAACAAATGTGACAGAAGTCCGAAGCTTTTTGGGATTGGCCGGAAATTACAGAAGATTTGTCAAAGATTTCTCCAAAATTGCTTTACCATTGACCCAACTAACTCAGAAAGGGATATCATTTGACTGGACTGACCAAAGGGAATCAGCATTCCAAGAATTGAAAACTCGACTTGTGACTGCACCGGTTCTCACCTTACCTTCAGGTACGGATGGTTATACTGTATTTAGTGATACTTTTCATAAGGGTTTGGGATGTGTTTTAATGCAGAATGGGAGAGTTATTGCCTATGCTTCCCGACAACTGAGACCGCACGAAAAGAACTACCCTACCCATGACCTGGAACTTACTGCAGTAGTATTTGCACTGAAAATCTGGCGTCACTATCTGTATGGGGCAACATGTGAAGTATACACCGACCACAAGAGTTTGAAGTATTTCTTCACCCAGAAAGAACTGAACATGAGACAGCGGAGATGGCTAGAACTGATTAAAGACTATGATCTACAGATATTGTACCATCCAAGAAAAGCCAACACCGTTGCCGATGCATTGAGTCGGAAATCGATTGGAAACTTAGCCTGTTTGCTTACCGGGCAGAAAGAGTTGCTTTGTGACCTTGAAAAATCTGAAATTGAAATTGTTTTGCGAGAACAAGGTGGAACTTTAGTTGCTATTTCTGCTCAACCGGCATTAATTGAAGAGATTAAAGAGAAACAGCAACAAGATAACTTCTTGAAGAAGATCATCGATGAACGGGAATCTAAACCGAGACCGGGGTTCAAATTTGAAAATAATGTACTGAAATTTCAAAAAAGACTGTGTGTACCAAATGATTCTGAATTGAAACGAAGAGTTCTGCAAGAGGGCCACAACTCAAAATTTTCTATCCATCCGGGAAATACGAAAATGTACCAAGATCTGAAACAGAATTTCTGGTGGCCGGGAATGAAGAAAGAAATTGCTGACTTTGTATCGAAATGTCTTCATTGCCAACAAGTTAAAGCTGAACATCAACGACCCGCAGGTTTATTGCAGCCCTTACCAATACCGGAGTGGAAATGGGAACATATTACCATGGATTTTATCGTTGGATTGCCTCGCTCCAGTAAAGGTATGGACTCAATTTGGGTTATTGTTGATAGATTGACTAAATCTGCTCACTTCCTACCTGTTAAGACAATTTATAATGCGGACAAACTGGCTATACTTTATATTGATGAAATTGTTAGACTGCATGGGGTGCTTGTGTCCATTGTTTCTGACAGGGATTCGAAGTTTACATCGAGGTTTTGGCGAAGCCTACAGACTGCATTGGGAACTGAACTGAAACTGAGCAGTGCCTATCATCCTCAGACAGATGGCCAGTCAAAAAAGACCATCCAAACTCTGGAGGATTTATTGAGAATGTGTGTCCTTGATTTTCAGGGGAACTGGGAAAGCCATTTGTCGTTGGCGGAATTCGCCTACAACAACAGTTACCATTCGAGTATCGGTATGGCGCCTTTCGAGGCACTGTATGGCAGAAAATGTAGATCTCCGATTTGCTGGGCAGAAGTTGGAGATGGGCCTTTACTTGGGCCCGAGATTGTTTATGAAACGACTGGGAAAGTGAAACTGATACAACAGAGACTGAAAACTGCACAGAGCCGACAGAAAAGTTATGCAGATGTCAGAAGACGAGACAGAGAATATGAAGTAGGTGATCACGTTTTTGTGAAAGTGACACCGATGAAAGGCCAGACTCGTTTTGGAGTCAAAAGCAAGTTAGCGCAAAGATATGTCGGACCGTATGAGATTACTGAGAAAATCAATCCGGTGGCGTATCAAGTTGTGCTTCCTCCTGAAATGGAGCATATGCATAACGTCTTCCACATTTCGATGTTGAGAGATTATCTCCGGGATCCCTTCCATGTGATTGAGCCTACTCGTGTAGTGTTGAGTGATGACTACACTTACGAGGAATGGCCTATACAGATTGTAAACAGACGGATCAAGAAATTGAGAAATAAGGAGATCCCACTAGTGAAAGTCGACTGGCAGAACCATGGTGGTGTGTATGCCACTTGGGAAAGGGAAGATGACATGGCTAAGAGATATCCTGATTTGTTTCCACTGAACCCTGTTTTCTTCCAGACTGAAGGTAACTCGAGTTTAGAGGACTAAACTCTTTTTAAGGAGGGGAGACTGTAACAACCCTCGTTACTGTTTACCGAATAACCACTGATTACCGCTAAACTGAAACTGATTAAGACTGGAAATGAAACTGATTAAAATACTGAACTAACTGACTGAAAACTGAAACCGATTGATTGACTGTATCTATTTGAATTGCATTCTATCTGTTCGACTGTTTGAATATCTGTTCATGTTTATATGTTTAAACTGCAAATTGAAGGCCTTATCGGCGGCCGAACCCGAAATTGATTAGTGTTTTATGATCCTTAGAATTAATGTGATTTTATGGTACATTTACCCGAAATTGATTTAGTATGATTAGTATGATTAAATAAGATTAAATATTGATCAATTGCTAGTCTTGGACTAAATTACCAAACTAACCCTTAGTGGCCCACTCAATGCAATATATTTGAGCCTCATTATACACTTAGGCAACATTTTGCTCAGCCATTTTCATGCTCTTGCCAACTTGAGAGGGGGAGAGGGAGAGAAAGCTTGAGTTCTTCACAATTTGCTTAGAAACTTGAAGAATTTGTAGGAGATTCGCATATTTGAGCTTGTGTATCTTGCATTCAAGACTTAGGTAAGGATTTCAACCTCTTAATTGTGTCTTAAAGTTGATTCTTGCATGGTTCATGTCATATTGATGGAGTTTAGAGCTATAACATGGGTTAAATGTTGAATTGTAGCTTGATTGTTGCATGCATGTTACCATTCTTGAGTTTTGAGGTTGTAAGTTCATAATTCCTCACATGCATGTCCATTTTTTGATCATACTCCATGAGTTCATCTTGTTTTTGGAGGTTTGAGCTCTTTTGAACCAGCATTAAAGCTTTGAAAATGATTTAAGCCCATGCATGTTCATTTGAATTGTTGTCATGAAGATTGGTTTGAAATTGGGGTTGAATTAAACACCCTCGGGCTTTGATTTCTCAAATTGAGCTTCAAATCATGTGATTCTATGTGTTTGCAAAGGTTTTCCAGAAAATGGGCCATAGAGGATCGATTTTGGTGGTTGAAAACTTGGTTTTGAACTTGGAGTTCGAATCTGGGTTTTCTAGATTTTGGTCATCCGCTCGAGCGGGGGAAGTGCCGCTCGAGCGGGGAAATCAAACTCCCAGCACTTTGGCCTTGTTTACAGTCCGCTCGAGCGGGGGAGTTGGCACTCGAGCGGGGCCTTGTGTCTCGCGCTCGAGCGGGAGTCGAGCGGAGAATCCACCCATCCAGTACTTTTACAGTACGCTCGAGCGGGATAGTTACCGCTCGAGCGGGTACCTTTGTTGCATGTCCGCTCGAGCGGGGGAAACCTGCGCTCGAGTGGGACCCTGTTTCATTGAAATTTCTGAAAATGTTTTCTAAGTACATCTTTGCATCCTCATTCCATCCTAGGCATTCTTAGGCCTAGTTTAAGACATCTTAAAGAGGATATAGATGTAGAACCACACCGAGGCAACTTAGGGATTAAGTTATTATCTTTCCCAACTGTGAAACTTAGTGTGTGTTCAATCAGTTTACTGTATAGGGTTGGCATCCCGAGGAGACGCTCTAGCTTACTGTAACCCATAACTCTATGAGTAACAATTGTGTAAAGATATGTTCAAAATGATTATCTTCTGAATACTGAACTGAACTGTTTACTGAACTGATATTGTCTACTGAATGAATGTATGTCCTATATTCTGAACTGTACTGTGGCATCCTTAGCACCTACTGTTTACTGTTACTGTTACAGAGATCTCTGTCGGTTCCCTCGTGGAACCACTATTGTTTACTGACTGATGGCCATCATTACTGTTCGGTCTTTAAGACCTACTGTTTACTGTACTGTTATGCTAATGGATGTATGACCGTTTACTGTACTGAACAACCGAACAACTGATTGAATTGAACTGTTTTCATTACAGTAAGGACATTCATTCTAAACCTCTTTACGCATTGTGTTATTCACTGGGCTTTAGCTCACTGCTATATATATATGTAGGTGTACAGGCACCAGACCGCAACTAGGAGCGTCGGGGTAAACTCCAGTTTTGTCAAGCCAACCACTGTGCTTCACCGCAAGGTTCCGAGCTTGCCAAGTTTTGGCTTAGGGGTGTTTTAAAGTCCCTCGTCTGTCTCCGTAACTGTTTTGCTTACTGTATAGACTGAATGTTTTGCACTGTACTGTTTATCAGGGATTAAATCCCTGTTTTGACTGGTTGTATATTATATACATACTGTTTTGTACTGTCCTGTATAAATGTATGAAAAATCTTTTTGGCATACAGACTGTCACAGCTCATTGGACATTGTTTATTTACTGTATTGGCTTCCGCCATGCCTCTGTACTCTGTATTATTGTCTTACTGTTAAGCAGGCCTTCGGTAATCTTGGATTACTGGCTGGTTACGGTGCTAAACCCACAGGGGCGGGTTTGGGTCGTGACACTATGGCCACTAATATGGTTATCAACTCCATCATCAAAAGAAAAGAGTTACAAACCTTACATTTTTCATGTGCTTAATATATATACAAATAAATATGTATATAATGATGTTTGAATAAACCAACTAGATGGGTCACAAAATGGATACTAATATTGGGTCACAACTTGATCTAAGCACAATTCTTAAACACATGCACAAGCTAAGCCCAACACAAAGCTTAGCTCAGGCTCAAGATTAAGTCAAAGTCCAAGTCTAAGACCAAACCCAGCTGTAGACACCCCATTTTTGACCGTCCTCAAGACTTGGACGTCACTGATTGAACACTCAGTGATTATCCATGTTTGTGTTCGTCTTGAGTTCCCGGAAGCCTTGGCAGCGTGCCTCGTCTCAAGACCTCTCGACTCAACTGTTTTGTGGTTGGTTTGACACCAAACACTTGTGTTTTGCCTTTGAGGGGTAGAGAATGCCTTTTGAAGCATCCCCACACATCACCGGCCATGGCTTGAGGCTACCGGCTGTCTTTTTCTGCCATCGGCCAAATGTTTGGCCGACCGGCACTATTTTTAGCCGACCGGCCATAAGTTTTGACCAAAATCACTTTTGGCCGGCCGACTACTGTGCATCTGCTTTTGCAGATATTTTGCCACAGCTGGCATGCATTTGGTTCCCCTCCATACACGTGTATGGAGGGATCTCCTTCTATTTAGCTTCCTTTGGAAGCTTTACAAGAGGGGATGGTCTATAAGAGGGGGGCTTCTCTCCCTCTTTGAGGGGTTAGACATTTTTTAGATAGCTTTTTAAGGTTTGAGTTCTAGGGTTAGGGTTTGCTCATCTCCCATCTCTATATCTCTCTCTTGTGTGTGTTTAGGCTTAGATTTGCACATAAACACACACTATCACACCTTTTCTTGGAGCTGAGGCCCTTGAGGGTTGTTTTTAGAATTTTGGAGCTGGTTTGGAGCTTAAGAAGCTGCTGGAGCTTCATTTGTGAAGAAGGTCTACAAGGGTAATCACTTTTCCCTTTTATTCCCCATTTTTGCACACTACTTTTACCTATCTTGCAACCATTTTTTGGCTTTGCATATAACACATAAAAGTTCTGTTTTTAAGGCCTCTAAATAGTTTGTTAAGAGTGTTTTGTGGTTTGAGGTTGTTTGACCCCTCTTAAGCCTTGTTTGGCCCTTGTTTTGTGCCATTTTGTGTGAGCTCCGGGACCGTAGTGTTTGGGCCTCCTCACCACTGAAATCTTGAGGGATTTTAGAGGTGAGGATGGTGCCTTGAGGTCCTAGGAAGGAGAGGGCCACCCCCTCTCCTTGTTGTCTTTGAAAAGGGCACTTTTTGGCCTCTTGAGGGAGCACCTAGTTAGGTTCATGTTGGCCATGCCTTAACTTTTTTTTTTTATGCTTATTATGCCATGAAATAGCATTGAGTTGAGTTGGTTTTGGTACACCATGCTTGCTTAGCATACATGCCTTGTAATGCCATTTTGTTGCCTTAATATGCCTTAGGTTATAAACCCTTGTTCTAGCATATTTTAGGCCTAGCTTTGTGAAGCTTTAGTGCATGTTTTTGTATGCTTTAGCTCTGTTTTAAATTGCTTGAGTCATACTTGCCATGTATTGCATAGCTCCTTTGCATTTTTGGTTTGTTAGCCTTAAGTTTTGGACCTTTATTGCATGCTTAGCCTATCTTGTTTGCTTGGTTTGACACCATCTTAACATGATTCCAGAGCTTACATTGCATGTCATTAGTCCATGCTTAGCCTCTTTTAAATGTGCTTGAAAGTTGCCTTTGTTTGCTTAAGTATAGGCCCATTAACATGTGCACGTGTGTATGTGTGTTTGGTCCCATTTCTTGAGTTTTTGGCCACTATTTTAGGCCTAGTCAGAGTTGCCTAATTTAGTTTAAGTCCATCCCTTTGTTTGTTGCATGCTCTCCTTGTATGTTGTAGCATATTGGGGAGTTGTTGCATGATTGAAATCACATGATTGAATGAAGTCACATGTTGGCTTACATGCTTGAATGCCTACATTAGCCTTGCACACTTGTTAGTTGCATTGCTCTATGCCTTGCATATCTTGCATGCTCATTTGCATTGCCATATTGCATGCCTAGTTAACATGCTTAGGTTGCATTGCATTGGCATGCATGCTTAGCCTCTTGACTATCCATGATAGAGGTTAAGTCCCCCTTGGCTTGATTATGTGCATTGCATTACATATCAAATGTGCACACTTGGTTTCTTGGGCCATCATGCATGGAAATGCGCGATTGGTGGTCCGAGAACCAAGGTTCATGTCCCTTTGAGTCATAAACATGATAAGGGATATGATTGGTGCATACATTGCTTGAAATGCATTGCCATGCCAAGTCTTGTCCTCTGCTGCTGTCAAACTAGATTCTGCAGGAATTTTTGTCCAGTCGGCTACATTTAGTGCCGACCGGCCACCATTGTTGGCCGATGGATCAAAGTTATGGCCGGTGACCATTCTGCATGGCCGGTGGTGTCCCCCTTTAGCCGGTGGTGTCTCCTGGCATCCATAAAGCAAACCCTGAGACTTTGGCAGTCCTCAGAGGAGCAGAGCAGGGAAAACAGAGGCATCTTGTGCATGGTAGTGGATTTCCGGGCGAAACCGAGCGCGTATGCATCGGACCCTCTCCCCGAGGCCTTTCACTGCTTTCAGTACTTAATTGATTTATTAATTAATTAGGTGGTCTGTAATATTTAATTAGCTTGTAGGTTAATTAAATTTGTATATTCTTTCGGTCCCTCCGAGCGAGGGCAAATTTGTAATAAGCGTGGGTGAGTGTGTGCATGTCTTCCAACCCCCACTTCTTTCTCCCTTTTACTTACCTGCTTATGATGGTTAGTATTAGGACATGTTTACTTTAGCATACCTCATGTTATGCATGCGTGCATCATTCATCAGTATTGCATGCACCGGGCTCGGTACATCATGCTAATTGCATTATATTTCAAATCAAATTTAAATACATGCTACTTGCGCATTTCACATGTCATCCTTAAGATTAGCCGAGCCTATTCCAATGACATTTTGTATGCGATGCATTAGGCACTTAACATGGACTTGGATCATGCATTGATTGCTAACACGATCTTGTTTTGGCACGGAGTACGATGTAAGTATTTTATGCTTTAGCATACCGCATGCGTGTGAATGCTTCCATGACAACATGCTTACCATGTAGCTAGATGCTTATGTGATAAACTGCTTGAGTGCCTGTGGGTGAAGGTTGGATTGCTTGAGTTGGAACAATTCGTTGAAATCCGTATTTTAGCCTACTTGCGAGTAGCAAATCCCAAAACCATTTCCAAAACAAGACGGATATGCAATGCTTGTTTCCAAATTAGGCGATCTAGTCTATACTTGTTTGCTGCGCACATAACATAGTAATTCTAGGCTAATAACTGGAATAAGAACACACGAAGTTTTCAAAAATGGATATCATGGTTAGTAGAGGCCGATCTTCGGATCGGGCGGGAGGGGGTGCTCATAGCTAACCTTCCCCAATCGTACCCAAGCTCCCGAGCCGAGGCAACTTTGGCAATGACGGACACATGGCCTTTGGCACCGAGTCAGGGTTTCCTAAATTTCCCCATTAAAAAATATTTAGGTGGCGACTCTGTATCTGGCAAAGCAGTCCATGTTTGGCACTTCTTTCAAAAATCTGTTTTCTCAAAACGATTTGCCGGATTTGGACTCTTTGGTTTAGATTTAGAACCGACAACAAAAAAAGGGAGTCCGAATTGTAGCGTGAGGTCCCTCGCGGGCTTGTTACACCAGCACATACATGTAGACACCCCAATTTTGACCGCTCGTAAAACTTAGACGCTTGATTCCGAGCACTCGATGATGACGATTACATTGAGTCAGTGGTTTAAATTCTCAATAAAAGAATCTGAGTTCGAGCTCTAAACAATTCCTACCTGCCATACCCACTGTATTTCTACCCCGGAACTTCAGTATTGCACCTTGTATCAACTTGTATTGAACCTAAAAGTAAGAGATAGTGGAAATACATTGAAGTCCGGCTGGACCTAAGTGATATCCGGCCGGAGATACCAACATCTGGCTGGACATCTTGACTTTTCACACAGATACAGCAGTGTTCTGCCAGCTGCCCAATTCTGCAGATATTTTGATCAAACCTGCTTGGGGCCTATATATAGCAGGGTTCAGACTGCTGTATAGAGGTTGAAAAACACATATAGAATTTGGTTAGAGAGATCAAATCAATAATAAGTGAGTTAGAAATACTAAGAGTGAGTTAGAAATTTCAAGAGGTAGAAAAGATCAAAGCTATCACCCTTCTTGTTCTTCCACAAGCCTTGAAACTCTCATATCATCCATACATACCATACAAGAGCTTGAACTTGAACTTGATTTGAGAATCAAAAATCATACTCGAACTTGAGGGTGCTTTGGAATCAAGTTTGATTTACAACAAGAACACCTTCTCTACAAGAGGTAAAGCCTTCTTGCTTTTATTTCAATCTTTGTTCATATTTTTCTTGTGTTTTCATATTATTTTTGGATTGTTTTGAGGGCTGAAACTTGTGATTCAAAGCTACCCAAAGGTGGAAGGGTTAATCCCCCTTGCTTGAACCTTACTCCTAGCTTAAATCCTTGTGTTTCCCATTTGTTTTCGTCAATTTTTGCCACTGTTTTGGGGCTGATTTGGGACTGTTTTGGAGCTATTTTTCAACATCTAAACAATGTGATTTGAAATTGTAAAAATGGGGAGGGGTTAACCACCATTCCTCATAATTATATTAGCTTTAATCTCTCTATGATTGTACACATTCTATAGTTTAATTTCAGCACTATTGTATGTTATTTGGGGGCTGTTTAATTTACTTCAATAGGTTTGTTTTACATATTTTGTTATTTTGTTTGTGTTATATTAACCAATTAATCAACCTTGCATAACCACCTCTGCAACCTCCCTCTATTCTTTAATGATTTTGATTAAAAAGTTGTGAAAAATTAAGATTGTGGTTCAAGTATAAGAA
Organism: Camellia granthamiana; assembly: GCA_036172215.1. Classification (NCBI taxonomy): domain Eukaryota; kingdom Viridiplantae; phylum Streptophyta; class Magnoliopsida; order Ericales; family Theaceae; genus Camellia; species Camellia granthamiana. Next base: position 200,672 of record JAXFYN010000033.1, on the reverse strand, counting down.
AGAAGCTTTTCTCATGCTTAATAGTTTAATCTCTTAGGAGGTTCATTACCAAAGGCATAAAACTTTCTCAGGCATAAAACTTTCTCATGCTTAATGGTTTAATCTATCCGGAGGTTCATTACCAAAGGCATATAAACTTTCTTATACTAAAGTACAATCATGTATTTTTCAGTTCCTTTTATCACCAGTGTGTCTACTTTTAAGGGACTAATTGACCCTTGGAAATCACCAAGGAAAGTGTCATTATCACTTATTATCAAGTTTGGATTTCAAGTCATTATCGCTCACTATGGGTTTATCTAAGTCATTATTACTCTTTGGAGTTTGACTAGTCCTTGTTGCGCATCTTGAGTTTGACTTAAAATCCCTTATCGCTTGTAAATAAGTTTGACTCTTCCGTTGTAATTTCCCCCGAAGAATTTATCATTACTGTGTCTACTTTTAAGGGATTAATTGAGCCTTGGAAATCACCAAGGAAAGTGTCATTATCACTTATTATCAAGTTTGGATTTCAAGTCATTATCGCTCACTATGGGTTTATCTAAGTCATTATTACTCTTTGGAGTTTGACTAGTCCTTATTGCGCATCTTGAGTTTGACTTGAAATCCCTTATTGCTTGTAAATAAGTTTGACTCTTTCTTTGTAATTTCCCCCGAAGAATTTATCATCAGTGTGTTTACTGTTAAGGGATTAATTGACCCTTAGAAATCGCCGAGGAAAGTGTCATTATCACTCACTATCAAGTTTGGATTTCAAGTCATTATCGCTCACTATGGGTTTTTCTAAGTCATTATCACTCTTCTGAGTTTGACTAGTTCTTGTTGCGCATCCTGAGTTTGACTTGAAATCCCTAACTTGTAAATAAGTTTGACTCTTCCTTTGTAATTTCCTCCAAAGAAAATAAGGTTTATTTATTCGGGTTAAGTCAGCACTTATTTTCCTTTATTGCATTTCAGACTTAGTGGATGTAAATATCACTGTGGACTTAATGGATTAAAGAAAAGGGAAGGTGTAGGCACCCCATTTTTGACCGTTCTAAAGACTTGGATGTCATTGTTTGAGTGCTCGATGATTGGCATGTTCGCGCTTGTTTGGAGTCCTTGGAGTTTTTGGTTGCGCGCCTTGCCCCTGAGTCTCTGAACTCTCTTGGTTTTGTGCTTGTTTTAAGCCAAACCTTGGTGCCCTCTTTTTCCTGGAGGGAGAAGTAGGGGTGTAGACCACTTTTCTTTCCTGCCAGCCAGTTTTCTTCCCTGTAGACCACTTGTGGTGGTCGGTTAGCTAGGGTGGGTGGTTGGTTGACCACCTTAAGTGGTCGGCAGCCTGCCACCACTTTCTTCTTTTTGTGTAGACCACCTTTTCCCCTCCGTCGACCAACTTTTGTCCTTGTTGTCCACATTAGGTGGTCGGTCGACCACTTTAACTGGTCGGCGGCCTTTCTGCACTTTCTGCAGATATTTTTGGTGCCAGCTGTGCTAGCTGTTAGGCACATAATGCATCCTCCCTACATGTGTAGGAAGGGATTTGAGCAAGCTTTAGCTTGCATTTCTATATAAGGGGAAGTGCTTCCCCCCTTATTAGAGGTTGAGAAAATTTAGAGCAAATTTCCCCCCCTCTCTCTCTAGAATCCTCTCTCTCTTCTCTTTTAGTGCTTGAAAGTGAGTTTCTATCACATATTTGCACATAGCCTCTTAGCCAAACACCACCATCATTGAGCTGAGGTTCTTGGGAGCGATATTTGAGTTCTAAAAGCTGGTTTTGGGCTGAAGAAGTTGCTGTTTTGCTGTGGTTCTTCAAGGGTGAGCATCTCCCTCTTTTAAGATTATTTTTGTACACAATCTTGGCCACCTTTGCATGCTTTTTTTGGCCTAAGTTTCAACTACAAAAAGTTCTGTTTTGAAGTGTTTAAAATGGTTGCTTAAGGCTTTGTTTGAGTTAGGGGTGGTTTACCTCCTTTGGTGGCTTGTTTTGCCTTGCTTTGTGCCATCTTTTAAGGCCTTTGAGACCATCTCTTTTTGGCCTTTTCACCATTGAAACTCCGAGAAATTTCAGTGGTGGAAAAGTGGTTTTGAGGTCCCAAATGGGTGGGGGTGGTCCTCCCTCCTCCCTTCTCTTGTTTGCATGTGTTGATGGCCCATCAAAAGAGCATGTGTTTCTACTTCTTGGAGGCTTTGTTTAGGCTCATTTTTGTGACTTTTCAGACCTTCCATAACTCTGTTTTTGGCTGTCTTGGTCACCTCTTGCATGCTTCTTGTACTTGTAGTGTAATCCTACTTGTAGCCTTGCAAAGTAGCATGTCTTTGTGCTTTGAATTTGCTTAGTTCAAGCATGTTTTTAGCCATTATTTGACATGTCATAACTCTGATTTGTGTTGGTTTGGTTGCCTCTTGCATGCTCCTTGCACTTGTAGTGCAATTTTGTTCACTAGCCCATTGTATTTGGTGTTTTAGCCTATTGATCTAGCATGTGTATGCTCTACTCCAGCACATTTTTGGCTATGTTTTAGCATGCTTTAGGTCTAATTTGAGTGGTTTTGGTCATGCATGCTTGGCTTTGCATAGCTATAGTGTATTTGGCTTTACTAGCCTTGCACTTTGGGACTCCTAGCATGCTATATTTGTGATGTGTGCATGATATGGCTTCATTTGATATGTAATTTCAGAGCATAAAATTCTTCCATACTCTTATGTTTATCACTCTTTCATTGTGTTTAAGAGTTGTGCCCTTATGCCTTGTTTGTGAGCTAATACGGGAGCATATCTTTCTTGCCATCTATGTTGCAAGTCTAGCATGTTTTTGCCACCATTTTGACCTACCTTAGGTCTGTTTTGAGTGCTTAAGGCCATTTGAGCATTGCTTAGTATGGTTGCAGTGTAAAGCCCTTGACTAGCTTTGTATTTCAAGTCTCTTGGCATGCTTTAATTGAGCTATTTGCATGATATGGCTTCACTTGGCATGTAATTTCAGCGCATATGTCATTACCACACTCTCACATTTTCCACTCCTCTAATGTGTTTGGGAGTTGTGTCTTCATGCCTTATTGGCGAGCCATCAAACGTGCATATTCCCTTGATCTTAGTATACTTCAGCCACTATTTTGGCGTATCTAACCTCTGTTCGGGGTTGGTTTGGTCACTTAGGCTTAGTATTGTATGCCTATAGTGCTATGCACTTTGCTAGCTTTGATGCCTTAGCTTCTAAACATGCCATGAATGCATTGCTTACATGATAGAGCCTTGTGCATGCCACTCTAGCATCGATAGATGAGCATGTTGTTTGCATGTGTGTTGCATTGTATTGTGTTTGGATCGGATGTTAATCCAAACACGAGAAACGAGAGGTGTTTCATACTTGAAGTGATGAAACGTGCCTCATTTCTTGGTCGTCGTCCCCCTTGATTGTGCATGATAGGGTGGGGACCTTTCGAGTCTTATGTGTGCATTCATTGAGTTTTGCGCAAGCTTGATCCTTTGGCCACCATGCATTGAAAATGCTTGGTTGTTGGCTCGAGAGTCAAGTGCCATACTCCTTTGAGCTTGAGATATGATAAGGAGTGTGGAAGTGCATACATTTTCTCGCAAATACACTGTCTTGCCTCTGTCTGTGCTCTGTTGCAGCAACAGGAGGAATTTTAGCCCTCAAGGTGTTCTTGAGATCAGAAAGAAGCAATTTGGAAATCGGTGTAATTTTCAAAGATTCAAAAGAGTGCAAACAGAGGCGTCTTGAGGCAAGGCGGTAGATTTCCGAGAGGACGCAACCGAGCATGCATATCCCCCTCGCCGCAAGGCCATTTATCGCTTTTGCTGGCTAGTTGTAGTTGATTACCTGTGTTGTAATTAATTCAGCTTAGTGCTTTGTAATATTCTAATTAGCTTAGATTAGCTAGTTTTTCAATTTGGTTTGTAATAATTAATTAGCTAGAATAGTTAGTTAATTAGTTGGTTTGTAATAGTTAGCTTAATTAGCGTAGCTAGTTAGCTTTCATTTCATTCGGACCCTCCGTCGAGAGGGCAAATGTTGTAATAAGTGTGCGTGTGTGTGGGAATGTCTTCCAACCCCACGTCTTTCTCCTTTTTACTTAACTGCTTTCGATGGTTAGTTTTGGGGCATATTTCAATTAGCATCCTTATGCTTGCATGCGTGCATCATTCATTTGTCTTGCATGCACTGGGCTCGGCGCATTATTCAAACTGCATTGTATTTCAATACATTTACTTGAATACGTGTTTAACAACATGTTATCAAATGTTGCATTCATATGCCATCTTAGCTAACCGAGCCTATTTTAGTTGCATTTTGCATGTGTTGCATTAGGCATCTTGTATAATTAAGATTATGCATTGATTTGTAATTGATTTCTGTTTTGGCTCGGAGTACACTGTAAGTGTTTATGCTTTAGCATCCTTGCATGTGTGTAAGTGACTGCCATGAAAGCATGCTTGCCATGAGGCTATTTGCTTAAGTGGTTAACTGCATGAATGCCTGTGGATGAAGGCTTCATTATTTGAATTGGGCAATTCATCAAATGTGCGTTTTAAGCCCACTTTGTGAAGTGGCAAAATCATGTTTTCAAGCCCACTTGAAGGTGGCAAATCCGCGCTTTAGCCTACTTGCGAGTAGCACTTTCAAACCATTTTCGAAAAGAAACATTGAATTATTTTGTTCCAATTTAGGCGATCTAGTCTATACTTGTATGCTGTGCGCATCACAGAGTAAGTTAGCTAATAAACAGGAATAAGAACACATGTGTTTTCAAAAACAACATATCATGTTTAGTAGAGGCTGATCCTTTGATCGGGCGAGCGGGGGTGCTCATTTCACGACCTTCCCCCCTCGTACCCAAGTTCCCGAACCGAGGCAACTGTGGTGATGACGGACACGTGGCCTTAGGCACGAGTCAGGGTTTCCTAAATTTTCCCCAAAAATAAAATATTTAGGTGGCGACTCTGAAATCTGGCAAAGCAGTCCATGTTTGGCGCTTTTTGATTAAAATCGATTTTCCAAAACGATTTGCCGGATTTGGACTCTTTGGTGATTTATTAGTCTTACATTACACTTTGTGAGATTAGATTCAGAACCGTGACAGGAGTCCGAACTGTAGTAGGTAGAACCTAAATCTGCGCCCTCTCCGAAAAGGGGGGCGCGCGGAGGGAGTTCGGGCGGTCTACAGAAGGTAATATAAAAGAGGCTAATAAAATTGAGCTTAAAATGAATCAACCAACATAAAGAACCAATATGATTGATTGAATTCGGTCGGACGTTAAGGCTTGTCTTACGTTAGTCCATAATGTTTTGATAAATCTTGAAGTGTCTCTACTTCCCTTCTTGAATTTGCTTCATGATAAGAGGAAGGGGTGGTTGTTATGCATTGCATTTATTGATCTTTGTCCTATCGTGTCCAAAATCATTTTGCAAATCAACTTGCAACCATAGATGGTTTGGGAACCGAGTTCGCTCCTCTCTTGAGTATTTTCCATGATAGAGAAGAGTATAAGAGACAAACATGGCTAGGAATACCCTGTTTACATGTTTGCACTGTTTCACCTTAGGCACAAAAAATAGATTTCCGCAAAAAAACAAGGTATGCTTGGATTTATTTGGGGCTCGACTAAGTCTTGTTTTAGGTCGGCAAGACTCCAATAAATTGCAAATAATACACTTTTGGTCGAAAGTAATGAGAAGGTGAAACAGAACAAGTCTCAACAAGGCAGATAGAGTAATTCCTGAGGAGCATCGCGCGATCATTACATATTATTTGTTGTAATAAATTAGACAGCCCCTTTTCATTATTATTCATTCAGATTTGTAATATTTATTTATTCGGACACTTGGACATTCGGACATTCGGACCCTCCGTCACGAGGACAAATATGTAATAAGTTGTATGTCTTCTAACTCCACGTCTTTCTCCCTTTTCTTTACCAACTTATGATGGTTAGTTTTAAGGACATCATGTTTAAATTAGCATACTCATGTTTGCATCCACTTGTATTGCATGCATAAAAGTTCGGCTCATCATATTATTCAAATGTCAAATTCAAACTCTTTACTTGAATACATGCACTATCACATGCCTTGAATTGACTCCCATACCATGCTAGTAGCTGAGCTTATTAATTGCATATTGTATGTGTTGCATTAGTCATAATACATAATTAGGATCATACATTTTTTCTAACTAGTTCTTTTTTTTTGGCTCGGAGTACAAGATAAGTTTTTATGCTTTAGCATATTGCATAAGTGTGATTGCTGTCATACTAAACATACTACCATGAGGCTAATTGCTTAAATGATAAACTGTTTGAGTACCTGTGGATGAAGGCTATTCACTAACATTGGGATACTTTGATTAATGTATATATATGAGATCACTGTTTCAAGTGGTGCATATTCAAAACACTTTTTCAAAACAAACATGAAATCAAACATTCCAACTATTCGTGAAATTAGTCTATACTTGTATGTTAAAGATAAAATCACAACATATACTGTACATAAGAATCACATCATAATTAGTAGAGGCCAATCTTTGATCGGGTGAGTGGGGTGCTCATTATTGACCTTCCCCTCTCATACCTAAATTCCCGAACCAAGACACTTTGGTAACGACGGACTTAATGGCCTTTGGCACGAGTCACGGGTTTCCTAAATTTCTCAAAATAAATATTTAGGTGGTGACTCTAAAATCTGGCAAAGCAGTTCATTTTTGACATTTGATTCAAACATCGATTTTCCAAAAACAATTGCCGGATTTGGACTCTTTTTATGTTTCCACTGTTTCACATTATATTTGTGAAATCAGATTCAGAACCAACACAAGTGGAGTCCAAACTGTAAGGGCTATTCATCCTTCTGAAAGGGGGCGCGAAACGTCGAGCTACAATACACAAGCACAAGCCTAGGCCCAGTCCAAACCAAAATTAAGTCCAAATCTAAGTCTAACTTTATTGATGCCCACTTTATGAGATAGTTCTCAATCACATCTTAATTGTTTCGGTTCATTAGTTCTGTATTGCAACCTTCTCACTTATGAGAATACAAAATCACTCAGACCCACCTCAATCGGCGATTGGGTCCCACTTTAATTTCTAATTAAAGTTGCCGAAAAACCATTATTTTCTAACAAATTTGAAGTCTAACACAACATGGGGAGTACACTGTTAAGTCAATCTACTCATTTATTAGTAGGCAATTGAGAAGGTCTGAGTCTCTTACAATAGGTGGCACTGGTGGAGTCTGGCGTAAGTTATGGAAATTACAAGTTCCCCCTAAATGGTCGATTTTCATTTGGAAATGTTTGCATAACATCCTTCCAAACAGATGGAATTTACAACGTAGAAGAGTCCAATTAAATCCTAGTTGTCCCAGGTGCTTTTCATCTCTAGAAACATTGAGCACCTATTTTTTGAGTGTGTGGACTCACAATACATCTGGTGAGGATCATGGTTGGGGTTGGATTTTGCACATGGTGAATTACTTTCTTTTAAGGAATGGTTTTTGAAGTGGGTGGGAAGTATCAATGATGAAGATCTTATTGTGTTGTCTGTCATAATATGGAAGCAAAGGAATCAGTGAGTTTTTGACAAGATGATGAATACTCCCTTAACAGTGTTGCAATCCATCCAATTGTTGGAAGCTTAGTTAATCCACTGTAAAGATTTTCAAACATTTGTTCATCGCACACAACAGACTGGCAAGTTAGATAATGAAAAATATACTTGCTTTCTTGTTAATAATCTTGCTCGTGATCATGAATACCAGGTTTGGACATTATAGTTGATGGAGCTTGGAGACTGAATAGCTATCAGCGTACTTATGCTTGGGTATGTTATGATGAGAATCAATATCATGTGGATCAACAAGCTCATTGTACATGGCTTGTATCTTCTGTGGCGGTAAAAGTGAAGGCATGTTTAGCAGCTCTACAATGGGCGAACGAAAAAGGTTTGCAAAGTATTTTGGGTATGTTTGGTTTGAGTTTTAGAGATGAGTTTTAGAAAAAAAATTTCAAAAAATTGTTTGGTTTGAGATTTTTCTCAAAAAATTTTCAAAATCACTTTCTCTCTCTTACACATCAATCAAACACTTTTTCTCTCTCCTCTCTCCTTCTCAATCACTTTTTCTCTCACACACATCTATTCAATTACAACAAAATATCAAATCATCCCAAACTCCCAAACTCCAAAACTACTTTCAAATATACAACCAAACAAACCAAAAAAATTTCTAAACTCTCTCCCTAAATTTTTTTTCAAAAACAACTCTCTCAAAAACAAAACAAACAAGCCCTTTGATTCTTTTAGATTGTCAGGTTTTAATTCAAGCCTTAAAGGAGGAGCTTCATCTGGATTGCAGGGTTGATTCCCTGATTGAGGATATTAGACGTATTGCTCCTTCCAAAGTTAGTAGATCAATTATACGTTGTACAAAATGCATGTTAAATCAAAATGAACAAATTCGAATTATATAAATTCAAATGATCAAATAGAAAATTCTAGAACTAATTTAAACAGTAGATAACAATTCAAAGAACAGAAATATAATACAAAATTAAACAGTTGATAACAATTCGAAGAATAGAAATATAATACAAACACATTCTGGAATAATATAATAAACTAAAATAAAAATGAGAAAGCAAACCGAAACCTGTGTAACCACAATTTCCTTTAAGATGGATTTGCTGCCTCACCAATGGGTGCTGGAGGTATGCCGACGTTTGTTTTCCAAGATACAATGGTCGAATACGACAATTGAAACCAGTTAAACAAAATCACCTTCTGAATAGTTTTGGCGAACTTGACGATGGCAACACTCTCTCATACTTGGAAGAATAATATAGGTAGACTGACAGTATAGCAAGAATGGAAAAATGTTGTGTCCAAAAATAGAGGAGGGTGGTCTCTATTTATAGACAATGGGGAGAGAGGAGAGAAGTCATCAGCCATGAATGCTAGCAACCATTTCTGTAAAACTAATAGAATAAATCCACCTTAATCATAGAGGTTACACACTATATATACGTGTGTAAATCTACAGCCACCATCACTTGACCTAGTCCAGAAAAAGATTAGGGCCGCCCCAACCCAAACCTTATCTAGTCCTCAAGCCCAAGATCCATGATCCACGGACCAGTCCGGGTGGGCGGTACACGCACATGTGGCACTTTTTGTATAACCAATTTAGACCATAGTCTTGATCGAAACTCATCCTTGAAGCATCCAAAATTCCCTTCTTTTGGAAAATTTGGATGTCCTAGAGGGCTCACACCCTTATCAAAAAAATAGGGATTTAAATACCCATAATGTTTTCTTTCATAATCAATGTGGGATAGGTGATTACACACCTTCCCCAATACCTTATTCATAAGGCTAATTTTATGAGATGATTTCTCATTTACATTTTAATGATTTTTTGTCATTCTTTCTGTAGTATAAAGATCTCATTGCAAAATATCTAGACCCACTTCAACCCACCTCAACTAATGGTTAGAACTCACTTTAATTTCACATTAAAGCCGTAAGCTTGTTTGGTTTGGATTTTCAGGATTCACTTTTCAAAATATTGAAATTTTTTGTTTTCCGTATTTTTTTATTTTCACTGAATTTTTTTAATATTCTAAACAATTTTTTTTTTAATTTTTAGATACACCTAACAAAAATACACTTAAAAAGTATAATATTTGTGAAAAAAATCTTTAGAAAATTCACTAAATATCAAAAATATAAATTTTTTTTTTCGAGAAATCAATACTTTTTTCGTATTTTTGTGTATTCACTGAATTTTTTTAAATATTTTTTTTTATAAATATTTTACTTTTTAGATACGTCTAAGTAAAGTGCATCTAAAAAAGTAAAAAAAAAATTGTTTAAGATTTTAAAATTTTCATTAAAAATAAAAAAAATACGAAAAATAAAAAATTAAAATTAAATTTAAAAAAGTGAAACCAAACATTATCAAGCCTGCTC